>CAMXCT020001194.1:151053-171066 GCA_947184155.2 Cladocopium goreaui | reverse complement strand
CACTTTTTCGACATCTCAACTTCCAAAAGTGCTCCGAGACCGCCAGCTTTTAACACTTTTGACTTCCAAATGTGCTTCGCGCTACAACGGCGTGCAATTTTTCATCTCTCCTGTGGCCAGCTGGCTCCGCACCCGCCGCTTTAGCGAGCCTACTTTTCGACCCTCCGGAGCCACAAATCATTGGAAAAAACACAGTGTTTCGCGACTTTCCTACCTTTTCGCGCATCTGCATCTTCTGTCTTCTTACTCTTTCTCTTCTACTCTTCTTTCTTCTAATCTTTCTCTTCTCTATGCCTCTTCCCTGCTCTGCTTTTCATCTCTCCATATTGTCGGAAGTTTGACTTCTAAACTTCCTTCGATAAATAATATATTCAAAACCGCGGTATATATAAACCTCACAACTGACATCACTGCAGGAAAAAACTGAATCTGAATGCAATGAGATGAACGGCTGTTTCTTTTTACGCCCAATTGTTCTCTTCACGAGGTTTGGCTCCCACATCCATTTCTTTGCTGGTGACTTGCCATTTGTATACGTTTGCAACCGAATGGCTTCCGAGTCCACCAGCCTCTAAGTATCGAGGACGGCCATCGGTGAGCTACCAAGGGCTCAACTTCTTTCGTGTTTTCTTGCCCTGGGCAACCGGCGGAAGCACCTCCGCTTTTCTCTTTTTCATTTCGTTGTGGAAACCTTTGGAGTGCTCAAGAAACTGATTCAGGACGTGCCACTCCTGCGCTTCCGGCTTCCACCTTACTCTCGACTTCATTTCAAACTTATCAAAAACCAAGTTCGTCAAGTCGTCGGCAAGCTCATTGTTGTCTCGCCTGACCCAATCCAGTGAAAGTAGGCAGTTACCCCGCCTCAAGGTTTCTGATAACTCCATGACAAAAACTGTGAAAGGAAATTTCGTACTCATCCACTTCGAAACAGCAAATGTGTTGCCTAAATTGTCAGTCATACCCTTCAAATAGCAGGGCTCTGTGGCATCCAAAGCTTAACAGCTACTAAACTCGCCAGCAACTCTAGTGTGGCAATAACCCTTTTAGGGTCTTTCTTCAAAGTCATCCATTCCGCCCAAGAATGCGGTATCTCTTCTGAAAACCACTCCAGTACGGCGCCATCGGCGTCTTGTTTGTACCCGCCTATCCATGCTCCATGTTCCGTGGCCTTGGCATCAGTGTAAAAAAGGAGGCTTTGCTCAGCTTTGTAACTGTCTGCCAGAGGTGGTGGTTACTGCAACTGACCACCTTCTTCGAACCTGGATCCCAAGAAAAGCAGTATTGCCCTTATCATAGCTGGTATCCGCAAGCGTCCTGGTTTGTTGCGAACGGCCGCAGACCAACTGTATAAAGGACCCAGGAATGGACGCTCCCAAATGAGAGCCAAAGATGCGAATCCAAGCCTCCCCAACCCTTGCTCAAAGTTCTTAGAGGTTGTAACTCCGCTATTGGCCATTTCCAAAACCCAGTTGCGCATCCAAGTTGCCCTGCTGGGCGATAGTCCAATCCGGAACGTCGGATAGTCAGTGTAAAGTCCAATCCATTCGACACGCAAGCCACCACGTTGTTTAGCCCATTTAAATGGGATCCCAAAATTGACACGTAAAGGAAACAAAGTGTGATCCCCCTCCTTCCACCAGCGTGGGCCGCAATGGCCTCTATATCGTCAGCAAAGATAAGTATCTCAATGGCCATATCTCGGCCCAGCAACTCATGTATCAACCTCACACCAGCTCCATAAATCCTTGACCACCAGTATGATGCAAGCAACTCCAAACGTGCCAACCTTATTCACGTAAATGAAGTTGTCATCCTCCTCCACCTTGCACGCAAGTAGGCCGCGCTCACATGGCGCATGAAGAAATCTCCGGTGCGCTTTGCTTATGTCCCCTACGAGACTGCAAACTGAACGGTTTTGACTCTTGAAAAGCGCCAACAGGCACTGCTTCTCCCTGGCACTGGGACTTCTGACTTTGTCCCTGCATCTGATCCTGTTGTTGACCAAGGTGCCATGCGTTGCGTCGTGTATTATTCGACGCTTCCCTTGATGGTTCTCTTCCACCAGGACTGCAAGAGATGATACTGCTATTTTGTCACCGTATTTTTCTTTTGCCTATTCCATACAGTTTCTCCATCAAGCCTTCTTCACATTCTTCATCAAAATGGCTGTAGACAAAGTCAGTGTGCAGATCCACCGATTGATAATTTGAACGCCAGAGGCTCTTCTTCCAAGCGCCAGCTGGTTTGTTCCTCGTAGACATCGGGCGTTCTTGGAAGTGGTGTCAAGACACCTACAGGAAAGCCCACTTCGCCTTCCAAAAGAAATTCCCTGTCAACGTCGCCTGCAAATGCTAGCAACTCCTTCATGAGCCTCAAATAAAAAGGTTGACCTTCTGCTTTGATCTCAAGTCCTTCCTGCTCGCTACCATGTTTTCTCAAGAGTCTGATCCAAAGTGCGCGTATCTTAGCTTTGAGGTTTTCATCACAAACAATAGCACATCCTTCCTCACGACGCACTGCCATCTCAAAACAAGCCCTATTCAGTGTTCTCTCGTCCCCAACGTGTTGGAGGACCATCTCCAAAGTCTCCTTTCTCAGTTCCTTCCAAAAGGGTGTCTCAGACCAAATGCGCTTGTCTGCATCTACTGTCGAGGTCTCTCTATCGCAGCCATGTTTTGAACACTTTTTTCGGCCCTGTTTTAGGGCCCCTGATGAAGCAGGTTTGTTGGCATTCGAGGCGCTCCGAGGCTCACCGAGGCCTGCCCGAGGCCAGGCCTCGGACGCAAAACGTAATGGCACGAGGACAAAGCGAGGCTCACGGGGACTCGAATCTATATAATACACGTCAAGACTGAATGAGCTGAAACCAAAAAACGCTGGCGATGATCACCAGGCAAGATATCCATTGCTTTCATGAAAGCCTGCAGTCCAAAATGAGGACACATGCCCCGTGTGGGACCTTAACTTCAAAGCACATGCAGATTTTCGTCCCTCGATATGTTCCGTCTCTCTTGCGAAATAAAGAACATACCATGTGGCCGCCATGGCCTCACCTCCATGTGATCCTGCATTTTTTCTCCCGATAGTTTTTGCGCGGGCCGCAGAACCCCCACGCCCCCGGCGGCAATGCTGCTGTGGAACGCTGTAAAGAAGCATATGACAGCTTCAGTCCATCTCACACTGACGCAGCATTGCCGCTGGGGAGCGGGGCGTATTCAACAGATCTCTTAAAGCGGCAGGCCCAATATTTCAAAAGCTTAAGCCCGTGCCAGGCGCAGTACTTTGGCAGCTAACAACCCCGTCGCAGGCACAATATTTCAGAAGCAAACATGGCCACATCACAGCTTAAACCCGTGGCAAGCGCAGCATTTCAGAAGTAAACAACCACACATCTCAACCTGTGGCAAATATTGCAAACAAACATGGCCACCTCACAACTTAACCCCTGACAACTGCGGTACTTGACAAACAAACATGGCCACCTCACAGCTTAACCTGGACAGCTTAAACGCTGGCAGGCGCAGTAATTCAGAAGCTAACATGGCCACTACACAGCGTAGACCCTGGCAGGGGCAGTTTTTGACAAGCAAACATGGCCACCTCACAGCTTAGCCCGTGGCAAGTATTTGACAAACAAACGTGGCCACCTCACAGCTTCAGCCGCGGCAGGGTTTAAGCTGTGGGGTGGCCATGTTTCTTTTTGAAATACTGCGCCTGCCAAGGTTTGTGCACAGAAACCTGCCGTGTAGTGCCACAACTGGCGGCACTACACGCTCACCCTCTGTGATTTTGGCGCGACGCAGAGCGCAAATACTGCGCCTGCCAGCAAAATCGTCACTAAACGCTTCGCACTGTGGTAAAACAGCGATTTTTAGATGCGACCGTTTGGGCGTGTAGTACTAGGGAGGCCCTGTTGAGCGAAGCCAGTTTTGAGAAGGTTTTCCGGACCCAGAATTGGGCCCGTCGGAGCAAGCTGTTTTGTGGGTGATTTTGTTTCTTGTTGGGGCAAGCTGGGTGCATATCGGTTGCTGCTTGAACCCAGTTGAAGGTAGCTTTTTATTATTTCGTTTCGTCTGGTGGCTTGATTGTTTGCTGCTAAACGAAGGCGCATCAGGCCTTAGGTGATTGCTTGAAGTGTTTCTTGCTGTTGCGGAGTTTGTGGGTTTTCGCGCAGGTGGTCGGCTTCCATTTGAATGATTGTATTGAATACTTTACTGCCCCTTGTTGGCCCCCCTTGCCCCTCTAGACTCCTACCGAAGTTTTCAGCCCAGAAAGAACATGAATTATGATCTTTTCAGTCAATCCCGTTTTTAATCAATAGTATTAGTTTAAAACGGGATGGAGTAAGAATCTGCTTAGGGAAAGATGTGGGAAGGTGAAGTATTGAAGGCTTTCTTACTCCGCCATTGTTTCGATATCGTGTCAATTACATTGGGTAATTGAATTAAACAGACCACGGAGTAGCGGAGTAGCGGAGTAGCACGGAGTAGCGACGGATTGGTGAATGTTGCCTGTGTGGTGCTGCATTGCAATCGCCGCATTGGAGCTAGGGAACGGAGACGGCTGATACCACATGTGCGCTTTCAGGTTCCATTTCTGGGGCCGGAAAGTCAATTGAAATCAGGCTTCACATATGCGGGCCTCCTCTGTACCCCACTAAACGCTCCGCGCTGTGGCCGGAGACACATTTTCGCTGTGTCCTGGCGTTCGGTTGTAATTATTTAAAGATCAATATAGTTTAGGAGAAAGAGCCGCTACACGCTACACGCTGGACCTGTTTTGCTGGTTTTTTCCACGGTAAAAGGCGTGTAGTGCCACAACTGTCGTACCTAATCTACTACCACCACACACATAAACAAAGGAGGACCCCCATCCCCAACAGAAAACCAAGAACACAACAGAAACAACACAGGGATGAGACGGAAGCCATCCAGGGGTGGCATAAAAGAATTTGGGTGGGATAAAAGAATTTGGGTGGAAGAGAACGAAAATGGCTTCTAGTGACATGTCAAAATATATCTCGCCATGGCACCGTCGCTGTTGTGCTCATTTTTTTTTTCCCCTCTGGCGTGGCCGATCACGCTCTAAGGCTCGGTCCTTACATGAGAATAAGCTATTATCGAGAAAACTTCAACATGGACACAGGTGGTCGCATGCGAATTGGCAAATCATGACCACCAAACACAAAACACCACAACCAAAGGGCAAGACGCAGATCCCCCAGCCAGATTTGCGTCTCACCTTCACAAGGACAGCAAAGCAAACAGCGAAAGGAGCAAGAGCCCAACAGAAACAACCACAAAAGATTTGCCAAGGACACAGTGGTGAAAACCCACTGTGTCGCAAACTCAAAAACATGCAGCAAACGAATTAGTTCCCACCCAATGAAGTGAGACACGCGATCACCGTCGCTGTTGTGCTCAATCTGCGCGCTGATGCAGCTCAGAGCCCACTGCCTGTCACCAGCACAGCTGCCCACTTGACACAGCCTACCCTGCCGTGTATTTTGGACAGTTGCACCATCTCAGCAAGCTGTGAAGTCAGTGAAACACAAAAAGCTCTGTTGCTACTGCCCCGTAAAAGGATCAGCACTTGACCTACAGGAGATGCGAGCACAAAGCTGGCTTCGCTGAAAAGATTTTTTTTTGGTCCGAGCCCGTTGCCTTTCGGCGGGTCTACGGGGCTTGAGACTACCTCGTCTACCACGTCACGATCGCGGCCCCCGTACCCGGAGGGAATCGATCCGCGCCTAGCTGTCTATGCACGGTCCTGAGACGGGCATTATACCACTACGCGACGAGATCGCCCAAGCTGGCTTCGCTGAAAAGAAACAGCTCTTCAAACTCCTTTTTTTCCGTCCAACGCCAGATGGCTCTTGCCAGGTCGCTTATCAAGCCTGAAAGAATTCGATTTTGCAAATTCACCGAATCAATGGTGGCAATATCAGTTATGGCGACACTATGCATCGAAAAGGAACTGAAAAGGATAGATGCATAATCCATTGAGCTGTCACCGTGCAAAACAGACAAGCAACGAACAAAAACCCAAAACCAAACAAAATAGCTAAAAGCACCCAAAAACACACCAAAACAAGGCACGGCCGGTGATCAGCTGATCAGTTCACGGGCACTGAAACGTACAGTCGAGGTCCCTTTCTGGCCGCCATGTTTCTACTGGTTTTTTGGATCCTGTTTTGGGAGCCATGATGAAGCAGGTTTGTTGGCATTCGAGGCGCTCCAAGGCTTACCGAGGCCTGCCCGAGGCACGCATGGCAGGAGCTACTGTGGAAGAAACTGCCTTTGAGGACGTCAACATGTGGCAGGCACCGCCGCCAAGCTAGGATGTGCGTTTTCCCACAGCGCGGAGCGTATAGTTGATGAACTTGGACTACTATACCCTGAAAACCGTGGAAATTTGCGGAAAAACATGGCCAGCGTATAGCGTATAGTTGGTTCAATTCGATAAAAAGCCCTTACTAAAAAAAATCTTTCTTAGAATGTAAGCCGACCGGCCAAAATGGATCTCACGCCACAGCGCGGAGCGTTTAGTAGGGTACTAAACCGTCTGGCCCGCAACACCAAAATTGTGTTCTCGCCACAGCGCCGTGGGTTTAGTTGGGCTCTTTGTTTGTGCGATTATTCTACAAATTCCATTTGTTTGCGTGACGGGCGCAGCACTTGAGAACCCCGTACGGCCATCTTAAAGGTTGAAGCGCGGCAGGCGCAGCGCTTGAGAACCCTGTGCGGCCATCTTCAAAGTTGAAGCGCGGCAGGCGCAGCGCTTGAGAACTCCGTGCGGCCATCTTAAAGGTTGACGTGCGGCAGGCGCTGCGCTTGAGAACCCAGTACGGCCATCTTAAAGGTTGACGCGCGGCAGGTGCTGCGCTTGAGAACCCCGTACGGCCATCTTTCCTTGCATGGCCCCACAAGGGCCAACCACAAACTGAACCCCTGCGACCCCATTGTCAATGTTGAGGGTGTGTTGATGCTATTGCAACTCAGAAGTGAATTCCAATTTGAGGATGTGACCTGAGGCAAAATTTCTTTTTGATGGCTATCAGTTCAAAAGGTGAAACTGCAACATTTAAGCCTCCGTCCAACATTGAAGATGGGGCGCGGGGATTTAAACATACGTCAGGAGTCTGGAAGTGCAAACATCCACGATTCCCTTTTGCAGGAATGCCGATGTCGGGATTCTCCACAGGAACTGTAAATCTGAACACCACAAGCCGCTTTTGAAGCATCTGTAAATCTCCGAGCGTCACACCGGCTTTCGGTGTGTGTGTAGATAGTCCAATCTTCCAGTGAAGAAAAAAGGGGAGCTACAGCAATCATAGCTGAGGGTCAAAGATCGCGTTTATCTTTCTTGGTGGAGGCTTGAGGTTGGGCTTGCCACTGTGATGGGCACTGTCCTTCTGCTGCAAGAGCGCTGTTGATTTCCAACCACATTGATGAGAAAGAGTTCACTACTGCAATTTTTTCAGCTTTGTTCCATGGACGGGGCAAGCAACGAAATATAGCTTTGTTGGTTTCCTCTGCAAATGAGGGAAATCTTTCATCTGGGCCCCAATGAAGGAGATCTACCCACAGGGCAGTGTGTGCTTGGCACCATCGGCTTCCACCTTTCCACTGCTCCATGTGGAGGCGTCAAATAAAAGTATCCAGCCGCGCTTCAACCTTTCAGATGGCCGTACGGGGTTCTCAAGTGCTGCGCCCGTCACGCAAAAAAATGAATCTCTAAAATAATCGTGCAAACAAAGAGCCCAACTAAACCCACCGCGCTGTGGCGAGAACACAATTTTGGTGTTGCGGGCCAGACGGTTTAGTACCCTACTAAACGCTCTGCGCTGTGGCGTGAGATCCATTTTGGCCGGTCAGCTCACATTCTAAGATTTTTTTTTTTAGTAAGGTCTTTTATCGAATTGAACCAACTATACGCTATACGCTGGCCATGTTTTTCCGCAAATTTCCACGGTTTTCAGGGTATAGTAGTCCAAGTTCATCAACTATACGCTCCGCGCTGTGGGAAAACGCGCATCCTAGCTTGGCGGCTGTTGGGGTGCTTTTAGCAACCGCTGGCGGCGCTTTGCTGCCGATTTCTGTTCTGTCTTGTTCTCCGCGATGGTTTCAAGAGGGCCAACATCAGAAAACAGTGACGAATTGAATCTGCAAGCCAAAGCAACACAGTTGAGATGCCTGTCGCAACGCTTTGCGCTGCTGCTTGAAGTGGTTCAGCTCGCGCACCAGAACCTGCAATAGATTTCTCCACCACAAAGGACTCGGAACCTGCTGCCGCCAAAACCTTCCCCCATGTAAGTAGCAAGAAGCGGCCGCAAGATTGAGCAAAATGAGGTTCCAAAACCAACCCCCCAAAACAGGCAGTTTTGCGGTGACGCATGGGCGTACCCCCATAGTATATAGATTCGAGTCCCCGTGAGCCTCGCTTTGTCCTCGTGCCTCGGGCAGGCCTCGGTAAGCCTTGGAGCGCCTCGAATGCCAACAAACCTGCTTCATCATGGCCCCTATAAAACAGGGCCCAAAAAGTGGTCAAAACATGGCTGCGATAAAGGGACCTTGACAGTAGCAACCGGACTTGGGCCGCACAAAGAGAAAAAGGTATGAGTTGACATTCATGTTCAAGCTGCAGGGTCGCAAATCTGCTTGCACAACATGTGCGGGCAGCAGCGAAATTCTCCGATGGCTGCCCCCATTTTTGGGTCCAAATATGGACCCCAAAATGGGGTCCAGAATTGGATCACATTTTCATTCCTTCTTTTAGGTCTTTGCTTGGGCCCCGTTTTGGGATCCAGATTTGGACCCAAAAGTGGGGTCAGCCATCGGAGAATTTTGCTGCTGCCCGCAGAGGTTTTGCAAGCAGATTTGCGACGCACTAGCATGAGCGTAAGTGTTAATACATGCTTTTTTCTCTCTCTGCGTCCCACTTTGTTTCTTGTACAGTAGCAACCGGACTTGGGCCGCACAAAGAGAAAAAGGTATGAGTTGACATTCATGTTCAAGCTGCAGGGTCGCAAATCTGCTTGCACAACATGTGCGGGCAGCAGCGAAATACTCCGATGGGTGACCCCATTTTTGGGTCCAAATATGGACCCCAAAATGGGGTCCAGAATTGGATCACATTTTCATTCCTTCTTTTAGGTCTTTGCTTGGGCATCGTTGTGGGGTCCAGATTTGGACCCAAAAGTGGGGTCAGCCATCGGAGAATTTTGCTGCTGCCCGCAGAGGTTGTGCAAGCAGATTTGCGACGCACTAGCATGAGCGTAAGTGTTAATACATGCTTTTTCTCTCTCTGCGTCCCACTTTGTTTCTTGTACAGTCGAGGTCCCTTTCTGGCCGCCATGTTTCTACTGGTTTTTTGCATCCTGTTTTGGGAGCCATGATGAAGCAGGTTTGTTGGCATTCGAGGCGCTCCAAGGCTTACCGAGGCCTGCCCGAGGCACGCATGGCAGGAGCTACTGTGGAAGAAACCGCCTTTGAGGACGTCAACATGTGGCAGGCACCGCCGCCAAGCTAGGATGTGCATTTTCCCACAGCGCGGAGCGTATAGTTGATGAACTTGGACTACTATACCCTGAAAACCGTGGAAATTTGCGGAAAAACATGGCCAGCGTATAGCGTATAGTTGGTTCAATTCGATAAAAAGACCTTACTTAAAAAAATCTTTCTTAGAATGTAAGCCGACCGGCCAAAATGGATCTCACGCCACAGCGCGGAGCGTTTAGTAGGATACTAAACCGTCTGGCCCGCAACACCAAAATTGTGTTCTCGCCACAGCGCGGTGGGTTTAGTTGGGCTCTTTGTTTGTACGAATATTCTACAAATTCCATTTGTTTGCGTGACGGGCGCAGCACTTGAGAACCCCGTACGGCCATCTTAAAGGTTGAAGCGCGGCAGGCGCAGCGCTTGAGAACCCTGTGCGGCCATCTTCAAAGTTGAAGCGCGGCAGGCGCAGCGCTTGAGAACTCCGTGCGGCCATCTTAAAGGTTGACGTGCGGCAGGCGCTGCGCTTGAGAACCCAGTACGGCCATCTTAAAGGTTGACGCGCGGCAGGTGCTGCGCTTGAGAACCCCGTACGGCCATCTTTCCTTGCATGGCCCCACAAGGGCCAACCACAAACTGAACCCCTGCGACCCCATTGTCAATGTTGAGGGTGTGTTGATGCTATTGCAACTCAGAAGTGAATTCCAATTTGAGGATGTGACCTGAGGCAAAATTTCTTTTTGATGGCTATCAGTTCAAAAGGTGAAACTGCAACATTTAAGCTTCCATCCAACATTGAAGATGGGGCGCGGGGATTTAAACATACGTCAAATCCTCATCTTGGATTTGCAACTGCAAGTCTGGAGTCTGGAAGCGCAAACATCGACGGTTCCCCTTTGCAGGAGGCGGGATTCTCCACAGGAACTGTAAATCTGAACACCACAAGCCGCTTTTGAAGCATCTATAAATCTTCTAGCGTCACACCGGCTCTCGGTGTGTGCAGATAGTCCAATCTTCCAGTGAAGAAAAAAGGGAAGCTACAGCAATCATAGCTGAGAGTCAAAGATCGCGTTTATCTTTCGTCTTGGTGGAGGCTTCAGGTTGGGCTTGCCACTGTGATGGGCGCTGTCCTTCTGCTGCAAGAGCACTGTTGATTTCCAACCACATTGATGAAAAAGAGTTCACTACTGCAATTTTTTCAGCTTTGTTCCATGGACGGGGCAAGCAACAAAAGATAGCTTTGTTGGGTTCCTCTGCAAATGAGGGAAATCTTTCATCTGGGCCCCAATGAAGGAGATCTACCCACAGGGCAGTGTGCTTGGCACCATCGGCTTTCGCCTTTCCACTGCTCCATGTGGAGGCGTCAAATAAAAGTATCCAGCCGCGCTTCAACCTTTAAGATGGCCGTACGGGGTTCTCAGGTGCTGCGCCCGTCACGCAAGAAATTGAATCTCTAAAATAATCGTGCAAACAAAGAGCCCAACTAAACCCACCGCGCTGTGGCGAGAACACAATTTTGGTGTTGCGGGCCAGACGGTTTAGTACCCTACTAAACGCTCCGCGCTGTGGCGTGAGATCCATTTTGGCCGGTCAGCTCACATTCTAAGAAAGATTTTTTTAGTAAGGTTTTTTTATCGAATTGAACCAACTATACGCTATACGCTGGCCATGTTTTTCCGCAAATTTCCACGGTTTTCAGGGTATAGTAGTCCAAGTTCATCAACTATACGCTCCGCGCTGTGGGAAAACGCGCATCCTAGCTTGGCGGCTGTTGCTTTTAGCAACCGCTGGCGGCGCTTTGCTGCCGATTTCTGTTCCGTCTTGTTCTCCGCGATGGTTTCAAGAGGGCCAACATCAGAAAACAGTGACGAATTGCATCTGCAAGCCAAAGCAACACAGTTGAGATGCCTGTCGCAACGCTTTGCGCTGCTGCTTGAAGTGGTTCAGCTCGCGCACCAGAACCTGCAATAGATTTCTCCACCATAAAGGACTCGGAACCTGCTGCTGCCAAAACCTTCCCCCATGTAAGTAGCAAGAAGCGGCCGCAAGATTGAGCAAAATGAGGTTCCAAAACCAGGGCCCCAAAACAGTCAGTTTTGCGGTGACGCATGGGCGTACCCCCATAGTATATAGATTCGAGTCCCCGTGAGCCTCGCTTTGTCCTCGTGCCTCGGGCAGGCCTCGGTAAGCCTTGGAGCGCCTCGAATGCCAACAAACCTGCTTCATCATGGCCCCTAAAACAGGGCCCAAAAAGTGTCAAAACATGGCTGCGATAAAGGGACCTTGACAGTAGCAACCGGACTTGGGCCGCACAAAGAGAAAAAGGTATGAGTTGACATTCATGTTCAAGCTGCAGGGTCGCAAATCTGCTTGCACAAAATGTGCGGGCAGCAGCGAAATTCTCCGATGGCTGACCCCATTTTTGGGTCCAAATATGGACCCCAAAATGGGGTCCAGAATTGGATCACATTTTCATTCCTTCTTTTAGGTCTTTGCTTGGGCCCCGTTTTGGGATCCAGATTTGGACCCAAAAGTGGGGTCAGCCATCGGAGAATTTTGCTGCTGCCCGCAGAGGTTTTGCAAGCAGATTTGCGACGCACTAGCATGAGCGTAAGTGTTAATACATGCTTTTTCTCTCTGTGCGTCCCACTTTGTTTCTTGTACAGTCGAGGTCCCTTTCTGGCCGCCATGTTTCTACTGGTTTTTTGGATCCTGTTTTGGGGGCCATGATGAAGCAGGTTTGTTGGCATTCGAGGCGCTCCAAGGCTTACCGAGGCCTGCCCGAGGCACGCATGGCAGGAGCTACTGTGGAAGAAACCACCTTTGAGGACGTCAACATGTGGCAGGCACCGCCGCCAAGCTAGGATGTGCGTTTTCCCACAGCGCGGAGCGTATAGTTGATGAACTTGGCCTACTATACCCTGAAAACCGTGTAAATTTGCGGAAAAACATGGCCAGCGTATAGCGTATAGTTGGTTCAATTCGATAAAAAAACTATACTATAAAAATTCTTTCTTAGAATGTAAGCTGACCGGCCAAAATGGATCTCACGCCACAGCGCGGAGCGTTTAGTAGGGTACTAAACCGTCTGGCCCGCAACACCAAATTGTGTTCTCGCCACAGCGCGGTGGGTTTAGTTGGGCTCTTTGTTTGTACGATTATTCTACAAATTCCATTTGTTTGCGTGACGGGCGCAGCACTTGAGAACCCTGTACGGCCATCTTAAAGGTTGAAACGCGGCAGGCGCAGCGCTTGAGAACCCTGTACGGCCATCTTCAAAGTTGAAGCGCGGCAGGTGCAGCGCTTGAGAACTCCGTGCGGCCATCGTAAAGGTTGAAGTGCGGCAGGTGCAGCGCTTGAGAACACAGTACGGCCATCTTAAAGGGTGACGCGCGGCAGGCGCTGCGCTTGAGAACCCAGTATGGCCATCTTAAACATTGAAGCGTGGCAGGCGCAGCCCTTGAGACCCCCGTACGGCCATCTTTCCTTGCATGGCCCCCACAAGGGCCAACCACAAACTGAACCCCTGCGACCCCATTGTCAATGTTGAGGGTGTGTTGATGCTATTGCAACTAAGAAGTGAATTTCAATTTGAGGATGTGACCTGAGGCAAAATTTCTTTTTGATGGCTATCAGTTCAAAAGGTGAAACTGCAACATTTAAGCCTCCGTCCAACATTGAAGATGGGGCGCGGGGATTTAAACATACGTCAAATCCTCATCTTGGATTTGCAACTGCAAGTCTGGAGTCTGGAAGCGCAAACATCCACGATTCCCCTTTGCAGGAATGCCGATGTCGGGATTCTCCACAGGAACTTTAAATCTGAACACCACAAGCCGCTTTTGAAGCATCTGTAAATCTCCGAGCGTCACACCGGCTTTCGGTGTGTGTGTGTAGATAGTCCAATCTTCCAGTGAAGAAAAAAGGGGAGCTGTGTGTGTGTGTGTGTACCATCTGAACAGATGTAAAACTTCTGATTGGTTTTCACTAATTTGCAGGGGGCACCTGGAGCATGGATAGGTCAGGTGCCAACGAAGACACCTATCCAATGCTTGTGATATCACGGCTGATCACCGTGACGTACCTGCCAATTTACTGAAATGGGAAGAGGCTCAACCCAAGAACCTCCACGTCGTCCATTTGAAATTTCAATTTACTGCACTGTTGACGCAATCTGGAATCAATTTTGACATTTACATGCATCAGAACCTTCCTCAGATTTTCGCCGAAACCATATCGCCGACAGTATTATGTTTTTTGACTTATTTTCGCCGAGATCCTGTCGCCGACGAACTATGGGTTATTTTGGGAAACAATCGCCGAAACATTATTTTGGATTTCCACATGCTGGTCAAAACTCTATGGAATCTGGTTATGACTACGTTTGATAATTTCGGATGCCCTACATCGTTTGCGAGAAGTACCTCATGGGGCTCTTTTATTCATCTAATAATCTAGGCTGGTTTGCATGTTTCAGGATTCAGTTCCTGCCGGATCATATAATGATCCATTCTTGTCTAGTGTGATTTCCATGGTGGCTCCGACATGGTGCCATGGAGCCATTGGAGGCAACCCTCTTCAGGGTGAGTGTTGACAGACTTGAATTCTGAATTTACACTTTTCAACTCAGTAATTCATTTAAGTAAAGTGCAACAGCCAGCCTTTCGGTTATTCGCCTTTTGTGATGTCCCGCCGCTCCTATTGTCCCAGGGACCCCAGTGCTGCGTTCTTTCAAGGGAAACCATTCCGAATGTTCTGAAACCTCCGTTTTTTGCAGCTGCTTTGCAACACCGTTGCATCAAATCATGACAGAGAAATCAGGCAGGCACACGACTTTCAGGTGTGGTGATCCTTTCTTTTGATGGTTGTCTGGTGAGGTGAAACATATTGTGCACCTAATTCGTTGGAACTTGAAAGCTGTTTTATGCCATTGCGGCACGACTTGACCACGGTCCCGGTGCAGGGAATAATTGCACGATTTTGTAGGTAGTTCGGGACTGAATCCTGTATGTGAAACTTTTTACAATTGTCCATTTTTGTTTTGACCTACTGAAGCGATGCATCCGTGGAACACTCCAACATCATGGCCTGCTCCACCACAGCCTTCGAACCCATCTTCGACGTGGCCGCAATCGACACCGAGTGCACATTTATTTGGACATCCCTCGGCTTTGCATCCTACATGGTCATCCTCCGCTTCGCTCATGCCGTCTACATCCGCCCCAACATCGTTGCCGTTCACCTCATGGACTTCGGCTCCTCATGCAGTACCAGGTCCACAACTTGTACCCACCATGCCTTCACCTTTGGCTCCTGAACCAACTATGGTACACACCGCTTCGTCGACTTTTCCATCTCCTATGGCACCTACCGCTCCACCCGCGTGGCCTTCCACTTCGGCTCCATCCCCTACATCGACTACACCACCTACATCGACTATGACACCGACTCCTTTGCCCAGTTCTCCATCCCCACCTCACCACATTCAACCTCCATTACAGATGGACGCATCGACGATCCCTCCAAATGAGCCTTCACCACGGCCCCCAGCAGTCAAAGCAGCTCCCAGGCATCGCTCTGACAAAAGACCGGATCGACCGCGCAGACCAGCTCCGAAAACCCCTCCTCACGCTACACCATCGACACCTCAGACAGCACCGACTCCATCCGTTCCACCTGAACTTGCATCCCTGGGTTCCACCGCACAACAACTGGCCGAATCTGTTCGACTTATCCAAGCTCAGCAACTATTACTCATGGATTCTCAACGGGCACAAGAACAACGTCAACTCCTTCTTCAACAAGATGAACATCCACCGAATCCTACACCACAGATACCGCCACCTACACCTACACCACCACTGATCGCCACGCCTTCACCTGCACCAAAGGCCAGACCCACCGAACCGGACGTTCAGGACCATCGCATTGTCCCAGCTCCAACCATCGCTCCTCCTCACCAACCACACGGTCCACCACCACCAACACGCCGACCACGATCCCGAACTCCAAGATCACGTTCCCATCGACCTTCTGTACATTCCTATCGCCTTCGCCATTCTCCTCCACGTACAGAGCGACCTCGTTCTCCTCTCCCTCGTCATCGATCATCTACGAAACCCGACAAGAGCCGCAGAACACCATCTCCATACAGACGACGCTCACCACCACGACGCCGCTCTCCTGTGGTCCCTCGACGTCACCGCTCCCATCCACGCCCACGCTCCGCGACACGTCACCGATCCCGAGGCCGTGAAGTCATACTTCGACCTGCTGCAAACCCATCCAATCCGAACTACATTCCTACTCCTGATGCTGATGACACCTGGGGTACATGGAACGAAAGCCACTACAACGACGCCTACCACCACACTGCTCGACCCAATTCTCCTACTGATCCACCACCATCGGAACCACAAACCAACCCACCAACCCACACTTCAGCACCACTCGGCGCGGTGTCCTTCCGAGTTCCGGACGGCGACAGTGAAAATTCTGAGGTTGCTGATACCATTTCGCTCACCAAGTTTGACACGAATGACATCGACCTCGATGAAATGGTGGCGGCGGCCAATGACCCCCATAGAGTTCGATGCCTGACCGAGCTTGGCCCCGATCATGTTGTTCCTCTACGCCAATCATTGACCCCGGCTATCTTGCAGCTCTTCAACCAGTTTGTGGACGCGATGTTCGAACAGTTGGCTAAACCATACCGCACCGTCAACAACCATCGTATTTGGATCAAAGCCAGCCAAGCCACCGTCAGGAATATTGCCAGGGCCTTTGCACAATCCGACTTACTGGACATCGAACTTGCAAAGCAAACACAAGCCTTCTATATTGAACCAGAGAACTTGCTGACCATCACGGTTCCCACAGGATTGAAGAAGAAACCAATCTACCGTGGCGAACACATGGGCACCTACCTGATCTACCACAAGACAAGTTGGGAATCAGTTGCCAAAATTCTTGCTGAAGACTGCATCCGCCCGGCAACTTGGACAAAAAACGAAGCCGGTATACCGACCCAATACCCGTGTTACGGGTTCTTCGGAATGTCCTCTGAGATCGCAGACACCGACAACCTACCCGGCTATGCTGTCAGGATTTGTACATCTCAGCTTTACAAAATAGGCAAAGGACAAAACCCATCAGGCCTGCTGGCCATATGCCGCTCACCCAAATGCATCCGTGCCCTAGCTGGAGGAAATGACCAAATCCAACGCTTGTGCAACCTTGCGGGCATCGCCAAGGGCAAAGACAATGCAACGGCTATGAACTCAAGCGCTGCATCTATATGCTACGTCGCCTCCACTCACCAGGTTTTCCCGGGCTTGATCACACACCAGACTGCGGAGACCAATGCACCTTCGGAACCTCCTGATGATTCTGCACGTCCAGCACGACCTGACCCTTCTGCCGACGCCCCAGAACCTTCGGAGCCGGCCCCGGACGACTCTCACAATACACCGAGCCGCCGCGAGACTGCTACCTCTGGCTCCCGGGACTATGTTCGCCGATCTTGGCATGACAATGCTGCTTGGGACAATTCCACCTACAGCCGCCGAGATCGCCGATCCTCATATTATGACGACCATTCTCGCGACCAGCACCATGAAGGCCGACCTCGTTCTCGACATTCGACCCACCACTCCAAATCTCGTTGGTGAATTCTTTACCCTTGAGGAGTACCAGAACAAGTATCGACTATTCTACGTCGGCGATCCAGTGAGCCTAGTGGCCCTGCCTGATTATTTTGGAGTAACAATGCTTCTCCCGACATTCGGTACTGCTGCCACTTCTTCCTCAAAAGGTTTGTGACTCGCTGCATGCTCATATTGTGGATCCTTGCGCAAGATTCGTTTTCACCTTATGTTTCACACACTGGAACCTCGTATTATGTTTCACTTTTTCACTCGCACACTATCCTTGTCTCACCCTGACATTTCTCGCAGCTTTCATTCGGCAGTTCGAGCGCATTTTGACCTATTGTCTCGTGACCCTCTCTACATCATGGCGTCCCAGGACCTGATCTCCCAATACAGCGCGGATATGAATGGAATTCCTCCTTCCCAGCCGGATCGCTCGCGCACCCCACCTCGTCATCCACATGGTTGGCACCAAGCAGTACCGGCGTTCCGTGGCCCGATGCACTATGCCATGACGACCCATCGACCCTTTTGGAACCCATCCGGAATACCGCCTCCACCGCCTACGTCTCCATCGTTCCCAACACGCCCACCATGGACTTTGCCTACGGCACCTTTTCCGCCCACGCCGCCTCCGAGCTCACAGACACCCCCCAACAACGCCAGTTTTGCACCTCAACGTCACCCTTTTACACCGAGATCACCGAGACCTATGTCATCCCCAGGAGCAAGTTCTTCTGTCAACGAAGGATATACATGCAGACCAATTGAAATCCCACCAGTTGAGAATTGGAAACCTGATGTCGACTTCCACGACTCCAACAAGATCAATGGTTTGGACTTCCCTTCTAGAATCCGACAGAGCAGATTTTCAAGCTACAAGGACATTGAAGGGATGGATCCTTTACAAGTCCCACTCTGGAAATTCTTGTACCAGGGCTTACACAATACTTGGCTTCGCCGAGTTGCATACGGAAGAGAAACCTTCGTCCTTCCTTTTGACAACATAGGCACTACAGTATTTGTGGCCGAATTGGTGTCACAACTACGCACTCGCAATGTAGACTTGGACAAACTCGCTACATTCCGAGCTCGTTCAGCAGGCCAATGTCTCAACCAAAAGGAGGCCACCCAAAACATGGCCAAAGATGTTGCTCAACTTCTCCAATCTTGGCTCCCGACTCAACCTTCTGCTGACGTGGCCAGCCAACAACGCATTCTTGAACTGGAGGCAGAACTGGCCAAGGTCAAATCGGCCGCTACTACCTCACCAGCTACTGCACCTCCGGGCTCCACTCCAGCCACGACACCGATTGGACGTGCACTTCAAGGACAACCTGCCGCGTCTACGACCTTTGAACCCTCAACTCTGCTTATTTCTCCGGGCTTCGTGAACACTTGGCTCGTTGACAACCAACCCACATCATTGTCGGACACTCAATACACCAAGTGGTTGAAAGCTTTGAAGCTACCACAGCCCAAACAGGACATCCTGGAGAAGAACTTGGAAAATGTCAATGAATGGTGGCAAAACCAACCCGATGATGCTTCGAAAACTATCCAACGCGCAAGCGTGGCTATGGGTATCGACCCTTGCAAACACAAGGGGGCCTCCACGGATGAAGTAGTCCTCAAGGTCATGACGGTGGCGTTATTGATGCAATCCTGACTAGCAGCATATTTGAAAGCACCTGGCTCAAAAGCAGCCAACATTATGCGAACTTTGGCCGTGGCTCATTCCTGTATTCTTGTTCTCGCTCTATTGACTCCTTTCACGTTGTCCCCTTCTGTTGATGTCTTTTTTGCTTTTCGGATGCTTCAAACAGTATTGATGGGCCAATATGTATTATTACATCCACGGGCCAATCCGAAACTCCAAGCCTTGCTAAAAGGCACTCCGATGCAGAGTATTTTCTTTTGCAGATCCTGGGATGACTTGTCTGTCGCTCTCCAATGTTTCAAGCATCCCCAGGCGGTGTATATTCGTTTCTGCCACATTGCGAATTTTCAACCTAAGTTTTACATTGGCTCCACGTCCTCATGTGTTTTAGACCGCGAACACTCTCGCTATCGGAAATTTCTGCAAGTGCAACAACATAAATTCGTGCTGGCCGAAGTAGCCCTACGGTTTTGGTGTAGATTTGACAATTTCTGGATGTGGTCTGTTTTCCCGATCTACACCAATAAATCCAACTTTTGGGCCTTGGAACAGGCCTTAATTCAACTGTGGCAACCTCGATTGAACACTCCGTTCACTTACCAGTTTTTCAACTGCCGAAAGGGACTCATTGCACGTACCAAATTTTCTGCCTCTCGGCAATTTGGAACATTCTCCTTGTGGCGGAAGCTTCGTTGGAGATCTACACCCCATCATGTTCGACACGCTCTTCACAGTCCTCTCTTTCATCGACGAGTACAACTCTGGGAGATTATCCAGGATTTGGGCAGTAACTCCGTTCGACGCTTCCACATGGAGAAGAGATTACGATCCAACGAAATTGGAGTTCAAGGCTGCTATTTTATTCGACGTCTTGCCAACAACCTCGGAGAACCCCAAAGGTCGTACGCCGTCAATGCCGTTGACCGAGCTTTGACCTTCTGGAAAGCCAAACGAGTCAGAAAACCGGTTCCTCTTCGTGCGCCTTGGCTACTATGCCCCAATTGGACTCGGGATCTTCGACGCCTACTCCCCTCCCACGTTCATCAAACCCGACACTACAACACCACATTGCAGACTCCTTCCACGGCGATTGTCTTCACAAAGTTCCCCTCGGTGATGGATAGCTTGTGCAATCACAAAGAAGCCGCTACCAAATGGGCTGACGGCGAAACCCCAAAGGGTGCCTGTGATGCCTTGCGACCTCATG
>CAMXCT020001194.1:0-150953 GCA_947184155.2 Cladocopium goreaui | reverse complement strand
CTGATGCGAGCACTCTCTCAACGGAGTTGATAGGCTCCTGAAACTAAACTGATGTCATCACCTGATTCCTGATGACAAGACTTGAGAATTCACTTAGTGATGTCTTCACTGAAAACTGTGCCTGACAATCGAATGTCCCTGAATCCGCTGTGAACCATGCAAACATGCAAATTCCACTGAACGGCTCAGCTGAAAAAGAAAACTGTGCTTTCCTGAAGTCAAACTGCTGACATGAAATGCAAACTGCAGTCAACGACAAACAAAATCACGATGTTTCTTCCTGTTGATCAATCCAACGAAGTGCAATAGCACGACAATAGAATCTGGCAAACTTATACGAGTATCTTTCCGTCATCGAATAGTTGACCTGATTCAATGGAGCGTGGTCCTGAGTACACTTACACTGAAATCTCCTTCCAAGACCTGTGGCAAGTACTTGATCCGAACATGCAATGCGAAAGACTTTACCAATAGGCTGTCCCTGACTAGTTTCCAAACCCATGGCACATGCAGCACAATCCGCAAACTTTTGCATGTCGTGGTCAGTTAGAAACTTCTTCAATCTCTCGTCTGACCAAAAACGGTTCGATTTCGGAAGCTCCAGAGTCACAGCACTACACACATTGCTCATGCCCTTGATATATGAAACATATCTCTTGCAACGATCAAGAAGCCTGAAATATGCATCCTGAGCAGGTTTCCTGTCTTTCTTGGATAAGTCCAACAAAGGGCTACCCCCAGTACAGGGAAGAGAAATGTGTACCTGAATCAGTCTCTGTGAATCCGCACTACCGGAAGATCCCTCAGCAAAGTTCTTCAAGAACTTATAGGCCTGACGTTGAGTTGAAGAAAGCTCCAAACCGGCATGAATTCCAATGTAACTGCATCCAAACTCCCTAGAAGCATTTTGAATCACTGAGTCAACACCGCAAGCAAGTTCTAAAATCAAAAGATTTCCACCTGAATCAAACATGGTCATACTTCCATCTTCAGTCACACTGCAAACACCTGAACGAGTTGGAGTACGAGATCTACCTGAGTTCTCACTGAGGCTTGGACTGACTTCGGTCCCGTTACCAGGTCCAGTGGGATTTGCAGCTGCCGGAGCTGGAGTTGTAGGTGCGGCTGGAGCCGGGGTCGCAGGTGCGACTTGGGCTACCTGCCCCGCCAAACGGAGCTGCCCCGTTCCAATAAGTCGGAACAATCGCAGATTCACCTGCGAATTCAACAGTCCACTCCCTTGGCAAGCTACGCATACCTCTGTCTCGCCTCCCATCGGTGCTGGCTGTGGCGTAGATGGTACCGGTGAGATCACCGGTGCCTGCGACCAGTGCATGCTGCTTTGGCCTGGTGCTTCTCCTGCCACAAGGGAATCTCCTGCTGGAGATGTAGGCGTTGCCGCCTGTGAGCCCGCTGGCGTCGGTTGGTGCACTGTAAGTGCTGACAATCTTCCAGAACCCTGTGCCACTGTAAGATGGACATCCCCATGTCCTCCACTTTCTGAAACTGGGGTTCCAACATCCACAGCTGTGCTCGGAGTCACAAGGTCTACAGTCGCAGGTGGCGCCTTAGCTGCCTCTTCCACGACTCTCCCAACCGAGCCTCGGATCTCTGTTGATGGCTCTGTCGCCTTGGACTTCTCAGTCGCTTTGGACTTCTCTGTCCCTTTTGCCTTCTCTGTCCCTTGGGTCTTCTGTGGTGCACCTTTCACAGGCGGTGCCTTGCTTGGTGGTCTCTTTGGCGGTGTTTTGGGTGGCGTCTTGGGTCGCCTCACATCTGGTCTGCTCGACGAGGCAGCTTCTCCAGGAGGAAAAGGTGGGTCCTGGCTGAACTTCGCTGGAAGCTTCGGTGGCTGCATAGTCTGCGGTGGAACACCTGGTCTGCTCCTGGCAATCTTTGGGCTTCCACTCATAGGAGGCGGAGGTGGTGGCGGTGGCAAGTTCTTCTTGACACTTCCTCCAACTGTAGACATAGTTCCCAGGTATTGTCCGCCCACCTGAGATGCTGAGTCTTCTGGACGGACATCGTCAAACTCCGAGGTCTCCTGAGGAATGCTCCCCATATTTCCCTGAAGCCTGACTCGAGGCCGGGTCTCCCCTGCCCCCTCGTACTTGATGACGCCCTCAGTGAGTGACACTCTCCTCATCTTCTGCGGGCAATTGGCACTCAAGTGCCCCTTCTCACCACACTGGTAGCAAGTACGAGTCTCAGTAGGGTACCTGGAAAAACCTGACTGCACAGTTCGAAACTTCTGCTCCCTGTCGATTGGCTTGACTTCCATTGTCTCTCTTCTGCCTGAAATGGGGTCGAAAAAACTTCGAACTGGCACATCTCCCCCACGAGCTGGAATCTCAAAGGCTGGTGCAGGCTGAGCACGCTCTTCCTTAGAAGTTCTTTTGATCTCTTCCCACTTCGCCTTCTGGCGTCTCTTCGTCTCCTGGTTCCTGAAGCGGTTCTTCCCGGGTACCTTGGCAGTTGCCCCAGGCTCCAATTTCACCTTGGTGACCTTCAAACGCCTCGGCATGAGCTTGGCTGCAGGCCTCTTGGGCATTCTCTTCACCTGAGGTTTTCTTCCAGATCCAGAAGACGGCTCACCTGATGGCTTCTCTCCTGAAGTTGCTTCACCTGTAGCTTGTCCACCTGGAACTGCTTCTTTGGTGTCCGGTGTACCTGAAACAGTCACAGCTGGCTCACCTGATGGGGGTTGAACCTCCTCAACCACTGCATCTCGGCGCATAACGCCCCCAGTTGGGTCCTCTCTTGGCTCTCCTGTCGTCCAATCCACACGAGTGAACCCTGAGACACTAGACCGTGTGTCTTCCTCTGCCATCAGCGCGACAGCAAGAGGCAAAATGTCCGGGTTTCTCAAGGTTTCTTGAGCAAACACAACTTTCACATGACGAAATGATCTCTGATCTCCTGAAATTTGCAGTTCTTCTTCCAAAACAAACGAAATCAAACGTTCTCCGCACAAAACGCAGTTCCTGTTTGACAAACATGAAATTGGTTTCGAATAACTGTTGTCACAAACCTTCAAGCAAAAACCAAGGATGTTCGAAATCAAACTGAAATCAACTTTCACAAATCCAAGCATGTTCCTGTAAAATAAAAACTTCTGAGTTGGCAAGCACTTGGTAAAACAATCCGCTGGGTTCAAAGTTCCTGGAACATGCGACAAAAGCAAAACTTTGCGATCCATCAACTCTCGGAGCCAATAAACTTTAATCTCAATGTGTCGGCTCTTTCGTTGCAAATCAGATGCTTCGAGAAGCATTTTCCCTGACAAACTGTCGGTCTTGACGACCAGTGGAAACAAGTATGAAACTTTCATAGAGTCTTCGTCATCAGACTCTGCTTCGTCATACCAAGTCACCTGAGCGTCCTGAGGGATAATGTCAACCCATGGATACAAACGACCAAGCACAAAACCCAAAGTCCTGAGCAAGCCGATTCCTTCCTGAACACCTGACTGTAATGCAACAAGCTCAGCCTCACAGGAGGAGAGCGTCACAGCTGACTGGTGCCTGCTGAAACACTTCATCAAACACTGTTGAAAGATGAAGCAAGTACCTGAAACAGAACGACGTCCAGTACTCTTCATGGGTGCAAACCCAGCATCTGTGTACACTTCCAAACCTTTCACATCGGGCAAAGCAAGCTCTTCTGATGGAAAACGCAATGCAACATCCATGTCAGACATAAGATACCTGAGTACAGCACGCAAACATTTTTCATGGGTCTCAAACGGTTGTGCCTGACCAGTTCCAAGCATGCTGACCAAAATCAACAAGTCTTGGCGAGTTTGGCAATACCATGACAAACGACCTAGAACTCTGCGAAAACGTGCATGTCCTTCTGCTGACAATGGTTGGCTTCCTTCCTGTTCCAGAATGGGACGCAAATCCGGAAATGTTGTGCTTCCCTTCTTCAAATCAAACTCAGCAAAAGCTTCATCCAAGTACGTTGGATCCACTTGCATGTACAAAGCAGATGAGCCTGGCCTTCGAAAGATACTTCGACCAAGGAAACGCAAGTGTCCCCCTTTCAAACCAATGCGGCCAGTCTCTCGAACTTTGACATGAACTGATAGTGCAGTCATGAGGGTCTTGAGAGCTGATTCCGAAGTGGTGGCAACAAGCAAATCATCGACGTACGCCATGATGACGATGGGTGCCTGATCTTTGCCAACCATTCGACCAACATACAAACAAGGCTCCACAGTACCTGAAACTACTCCAATGCTCTTGACAATAGATGAAAAGAAAACGATCCATGCCTGAGAGGCAATTCTCAAACCGTTGATGCCTTTCTCAGCCCATAGAAAAATTGGTTCTCCCTTCATAGTTGGCATGGATAGTGGCATCCGGAGAATTTCTGGTCGCTCCAGTGGTGAGTTCATAAACGCCTGAGAAACGTCCAAACCTGCCAAAAACATGGCTTGATTCCCAACACTCCACGCCCCACAGGCGACTCCAAGAACCATCCGGAGTGCCTCAATGCTGGGTGTTGGGCTAGAGATGCCCATACTTCTGGCAGACTGACCACTTGCAAAGTCCTTTGCAACGATCCTGGCGCGCACACCTTCCTGAGCTTCCTCTTTCTCGTTGGTCACCCACCTGGTGCCGATGATGCGCTGGCCACTTTCTCTTGCCACATTCTCGGCAAGGACTTGACCTGCACCAACAGCAGTGAGTCCACGAATCTCCTTCTGCATGGCCAAAAAGGTTCCTTCAGCTGGCAAGTCCCTGAGCGTGACGTCAGACACGGCTCCACTGGGCTTCCAAAGCTTGATCTTCTGACCACAAAAATCCATGATGACAAACTCATCGCAGTAGCCATCGTACTGAATTGACTCCACTGAAAACCGATCTCGCTGAACAAGTTCTGGTGATGTCAACATACCCACATGATATGGCTGCGCCATGCAAACGTCAACCATGGGCATGTCACCAACGTCCTCGGTGGCCATCTCAACGTCCGCAGGCTCACTGGGTCCGGAGCCAAAGATGGAGAATAAGAACCATCTCTCACCCCACCTTCCTGTACCGGAAGATCCTCCAGATCACCAAGCGATGGCTTGGCAGTTTCACCTGACACAAACTCAGCTTGTCGCTTGCGACATTCGGCAGAGTGCCGGGTACCTGGAGCATTCATACCTGATTCACAACTTGGACAACGGCGCGTCGGGGTCATCCCAGCAGGCAAACCTGGGATGCGCGGCAATGGTCGTGAAGGCACGGCCACAGCCGGGTCATTGGGCTCAACTATTGGTAGTTGTTCCTCAGGCTTGTCGGGCAAAGCTGGCACTTCTCCCTTCTTCTGGTTACGGATCCAGTTCCAATAGCGCTCACAGCACTTCTTGGAATGTCGACCTTGTCGAGTGGCACATGAACTGCATCCTTCAGTTCGTCCATGAGCATCAACCCAATGTCGTGGAGGCTGCACCTGATCTGGAAGTCGTGCAAACTCCTCGGCCAAAATCTCAATGGGTGCCTGATCAACAAGCGATGGACGATCACCTGAACCTGAGTGACAAACAAAACGTTCAATGAGATCTTGTGGATACTCAATCGGAAAAACAAGTTTCAAACTCTTCGCTTGGAAAAACTTCAGTTCATCAGCAATTTTCGCACAAACAAAATGAGCAAACGAGTTCCTGACAGGATACAAATACGCAGCAGTGACAAACCGTCCAATACTGTCGACACTTTCTGGGGTCTCTGCAAGAACCCTAGAGCAAAACATGGCGGAAATTCGAGTTCCTTCAGATGTGTTCCTGAGCAATTCCTTTCCAGTCTTTCCTGTGTTCTGGATCTTGCCGTGGAGGTTGTGCATAGCAGTCACATACCTGGAAGCGGCCTCCCAGGCAACCAAGCTGTCGACCAAATCCAATCCGGCCTTGGCCAGTTCCAAGCGCAAAACAGCAAGAGCTTCCTTGACTTCTCTCACACCACGCTCAACTGATCCAACCGTATCATGGTTCTGAGGTCCAGCTTTGTTCACAGTATACTCCCTTGGCAAACCAGATCTCCTCAGAACAGTTCCGACTTCGTCCTGAGCATCTGTCCTGAAATCAACTGGCGGTCCTTCCAAAGTCTCAAGCAATCCAAACTCAGCTAAGATCTGACGCAAATGCTGGCCTGTCACCTGAACATTCTCGCTCACCGCAGTGACACCAAGCAAACCTGAAAACACCTGACGCTGCAAAATCATCTTGAACTTGCTCTCAACCAAACCCAAAAAGAAGAAATCCACCTGAACTTCAAGGATTCTCTCACGCAAACTTCGCCTTGGTGCTCGAGAAACTCCTCTTCCCTGTTGGCATTCCAAACAGTGTGGATCAAACGGGTAATGGCCTCGAAGAACATGTTGACGCACCTTCTCCTGACTTGACAGCTCAACAGCTCCAACCATGCTAACTTTCAAACCCTCTGGCTCGACCACTGATGACTCAACCAACTCCATCGGCTGACTGCCATCCTTCAAGCTCGGTTGTGCTGCCCTGCATGCTCGTAGCCACGGAGTCGCTCCCCACAACAGCACGTCACTAATAAGCGTTCCACTGTCCTCGTGGTAGAGGTACGTCTCTCCAGGTGACTGAATCACACTCCAACCCTTCTTGACCAAATGAGTTGTCGAAATAATGTTGTGTGATACATCCCCAATACAACAGGCCAATTTGAATGATTGAGTCTTCTTCTTTCCAGATGCCCCAGTCACAACCTGAAATGCCAAACTTACCAAAACATTGGCCCTCATGTGAACTGGAGCCCCATTCGCTGCATAGTAGGTTTCCAATGCTCCTGCCGAATCCTCCTGAGCCTGGCAACGATACATGCCCTCATAGTTCTGCGACAGCACCGACGTGGCAGCTCCAGAATCTAACAACCACCAAGTTCCCTCTGAACTTGAAACCTGTGATGAAATGAGCGGCATCATAATCGCTTCTCCAGATTCTTGCTCTTCTTCTTGAGGTCCTTCGGCTGAAACTTCATGCATCTTTCCTTTGCGACCACCTTTTCCTCGTCCAGCTTTCGCTGCAGGCTTGGCCTTGGCTGCACCTGAACCTTTCCCAGTGCTCGAAGACGGAGAAGAACTTGCAGACTTCGGACTGCTGGCTTGGCAATTTGCGCCAATATGCCCGCTCTGTCCGCACTTGAAGCACTTCACACGACCCATATTCGTGCTGCAATCCTTCTGCATGTGTCCAGTCTTGCCACACTTTCGACATTTCACTCCTGAATTTTTGTTGATTGCGGCAGTGTTGAGCCACAGCTCACTCTCTGGATCCCATTCCCACTCCTCTTCGGCACCTTCGGCGTAGTAGTCCTGCTCATCTTCGTAGCCATAGTAGGTGCTCCAGTCACCTTCGGCTTCCAAGGCGTGCATATTGCGGCCTGATCCTCCACCCAGTTCTTGGAACACCCTCTGCTGTTGTTCGAACTTCAGGGCTGCTGATCTGTAGTCAGTATAGCCCTCACCTGACGCATGCAAAACGACGTAGTTCTTCACGTCACTGGGCAAGGATCTCAGCAACATCAACGTCAAGTCGACCTGTTGCAGATCCAAGCCAGTCTTGTCACAATGCTGAGGCAAGGTATCGATCAACTTCCGATACTTGGACAAACCAACGTCCATCTGTCGGACTAGATCACTGATCTGTGTAGGGCCACTCTGTGCCTTAAACGTCTTGGACATGAACTCAGACCTGAAAAATGCAGCTTCCGCTCTTGATCTCAAACTGAACTCCTTTGCAAGCAAACGCAACGCCTCAAAACCAGACGTTCCTCAGTTCCTCGCACTGCCTGAAAAGAACCATCCATACCAATTCCTTCTGAATAGGCCTGTAGGATCATATGAGCTCGTGGATACTCTGCAAACGCCTGAGTTAGGATGGCCAGCAACCTGGCACTACGAAGTTGCTGTGCAGGTTTCAGATTCGTCATGTGCAGTTCGTGCGGCCAACTCAGCGCACTTTCAAGCTCCCACCCAAACGTATCACTTGCCAAGGCTACCCAGCTTCTCAAAGACTGCACATAGCCGGCAAAACCCAAAATCTCCTGTTCACGTGTCTTCCAAGTTCCATGCTCACACTTGGGCAATGGAGGAAGCCACTTCTCACTCTTAGTAAAGACATCCCCGTCATCCTGTGACGATGCTTCACCCTGAGTGTTCTGTGCAGTACCCTGCCCCTGACGAACTTCACTAATCAGTCTCTGAGGCGACTGCTGCAAACCTGGTGGCTGTTCCACAGTGTTCCTTGGAAAGTTTTGTGGACTGGTGGGTGGACGATCTCCAAATGATGACAAACCACTTGAGATAGAAGGTGATGTCTTCGCAACTGGTACCTGAGCTGGTTGTGATGCAGCTTGCTGCACCTGTGCCTGAGCAAACACATTCTGTTGATGAACTACCCGAGGAGGCCCGCACATGCGAAGCCTGATTTCAATTGACTTTCCGGCCCCAGAAATGGAACCTGAAAGCGCACATGTGGTATCAGCTGTCTCCGTTCCCTAGCTCCGATGCGGCGATTGCAATGCAGCACCACCCAGGCAACATTCACCAATCCATCGCTACTCCGCGGTATGTTTTAATTCAGTTACCCAATGTAATTGACACGATATCGAAACGATGGCGGAGTAAGAAAGCCTTTTCCTAAGCAGATTCCTACCCCATCCCGTTTTAAATTTATACTATTAATTAATAACGGGGTTGACTGAAAAGATCATGATTCATGTTCTTTCTGGGCTAAAAACTTCGGTAGGAGTCTAGAGGGGCAAGGGGGGCCAACAAGGGGCAGTAAAGTATTCAATACAATCATTCAAAGGGAAGTCGGCCACCTGCGCGAAAATCCAGAAACTCTTGAACGGCAAGAAACACTTCAAGCAATCACCTAAGGGCTGCAAAAGGCTGATGGGCCTTCTTTTAGCGGGGCAAACAATCAAGCCACCAGACGCAACGAAATAATAAGAAGCTAACTTCAAGTGGGTTCAAGCAGCAACGGATATGCACCCCGCTTGCCACAACAAGAAACAAAATCATCTACAAAACTGCTTGCTCTAACGGACCCAATTCTGGGTCCGGAAAACCTTCTCAAAACCGGCTTCGCTCAAAGGGCCTCCCTAGTTGCCCGTCCGGTCGCCATAAGCCACAAAGTTACAAGGAAACCAAAACATTGCGCTTCTGCAACCCTGATACAAAAAACTTTAAAAAATGAACCTAAACACGGTCCCAAAAATGGGACCGCCTGGTGGTCCCATTTTTGGGACCACATGCGCAGCTTAGTAAAAGAACAAAAGAAAAGCACTTTCATGGTCCCATTTTTGGGACCGTCTGGCGGTACCAAAAATGAGACCGCAAAATCGCAAAAATCCACAGCAAAGGCCGACCCGTGCAACAAACAAAAAATTACAACTGCGTTTATTTAAGCAACCAGCATATAGAGTTGGAACAGAGGAGGCCCGCACATGCGAAGCCTGATTTCAATTGACTTTCCGGCCCCAGAAATGGAACCT
Source organism: Cladocopium goreaui (assembly GCA_947184155.2). Lineage (NCBI taxonomy): Eukaryota > Dinophyceae > Suessiales > Symbiodiniaceae > Cladocopium > Cladocopium goreaui. Next base: position 141,438 of record CAMXCT020001194.1, on the reverse strand, counting down.
GAAAGCGCACATGTGGTATCAGCTGTCTCCGTTCCCTAGCTCCAATGTGGCGATTTGCGATGCAGCACCACCCAGGCAACATTCACCAATCCTTCGCTACTCCGCGCTACTCCGCTACTCCGTGCTATGTTTTATTTCAAGTGCCCAATTTAATTGACACGATATCGAAGCGATGGCGGAATAAGAAAGCCTTCAATACTTCACTTTCCCACATCTTTTCCTAAGCAGATTCCTACTCCATCCCGTTTTAAATTAATACTATTAATTAATAACGGGATTGACTGAAAAGATCATGATTCATGTTCTTTCTGGGCTGAAAACTTCGGTAGGAGTCCAGAGGGGCAAGGGGGGCCAACAAGGGGCAGTAGAGTATTCAATACAATCATTTAAATGGAAGCCGGCCACCTGCGCGAAAACCCACAAACTCCGCAACGCCAAGAAACACCTCAAGCAATCACCTAAGGGCTGCAAACGGCTGATGAGCCTTCTTTTAGCGGCAAACAATCAAGCCACCAGACGCAACGAAATAATAAGAAGCTAACTTCAAGTGGGTTCAAGCAGCAACCGATATGCACCCCGCTTGCCCCAACAAGAAACAAAACCATCTACAAAACAGCTTGCTCCGACGGACCCAATTCTGGGTCCGGAAAACCTTCTCAAAACCGGCTTCGCTCAAAAGGGCCTCCCTAGTTGCCCTTCCGGTCGCCATAAGCCACAAAGTTTCATTGAAACCAAAACTTTGCGCTTCTGCAACCCTGATACAAAAAACTTCAAAAAATGAACCCAAACACGGTCCCAAAAATGGGACCGCCTGGCGGTCCCATTTTTGGGACCGCATGCACAGCTTAGTAAAAGAACAAAAGAAAAGCACTTTCACGGTCCCATTTTTGGGACCGTCAGGCGGTACCAAAAATGAGACCGCAAAATCGCAAAATCCACAGCAAAGGCCGACCCTTGCAACAAACAAAAAATTGCAACTGCATTTATTTAAGCAACCAGCATATAAATTTGGAACAGAGGAGGCCCGCACATGCGAAGCCTGATTTCAATTGACTTTCCGGCCCCAGAAATGGAACCTGAAAGCGCACATGTGGTATCAGCTGTCTCCGTTCCCTAGATCCAATGTGGCGATTTGCGATGCAGCACCACCCAGGCAACATTCACCAATCCTTCGCTACTCCGCGCTACTCCGCTACTCCGTGCTATGTTTTATTTCAAGTGCCCAATGTAATTGACACGATATCGAAGCGATGGCGGAATAAGAAAGCCTTCAATACTTCACTTTCCCACATCTTTTCCTAAGCAGATTCCTACTCCATCCCGTTTTAAATTAATACTATTAATTAATAACGGGATTGACTGAAAAGATCATGATTCATGTTCTTTCTGGGCTGAAAACTTCGGTAGAAGCCGGCCACCTGCGCGAAAACCCACAAACTCCGCAACGCCAAGAAACACCTTAAGCAATCACCTAAGGGCTGCAAAAGGCTGATGAGCCTTCTTTTAGCGGCAAACAATCAAGCCACCAGACGCAACGAAATTATAAGAAGCTAACTTCAAGTGGGTTCAAGCAGCAACCGATATGCACCCCGCTTGCCCCAACAAGAAACAAAACCATCTACAAAACAGCTTGCTCCGACGGACCCAATTCTGGGTCCGGAAAACCTTCTCAAAACCGGCTTCGCTCAAAAGGGCCTCCCTAGTACCTGTTGTTGCAAACCGTTCAACCTCATGTTAAACTCACCCATAGCCTGGTTCAAACTCAAAGACACTATCTGGGCCATCTGAGCCATCTGCGCAGTGGAGAAAACTTCTTGCTGTCCAGTTGGACTTCCTGGCATACTTCCACAACCACTGGCAGCTTTCGGCGGCGGGGGTGGTATAGAGACATAAGGTGCAGTTGCCCCTCCAGGCTGACCTTGTCCGCCTTCCGGCCGGCGAGTTCATCCTGAAACGTTGAGGTCCTTGTGCAGGCTGTTGCTGTTCCTGAGTCGTAGGCGTACGAGTGGGACTTCTTTCCCTCTCTCCACGCTGTGTCGGTACCTGACCCGCACCGCCGCTTGCAGATGCGTCGGCCCTGAAACACAAACAAGATTCACGCAAGACCTGAGCAAAGTATAAACTCACAAATACGGTTCCTGGATCCACAGACAAACCAAGATCACACGGAGCACGAAGCTCCTCTACCACGTAAAACTTTGCACCGCTAAGTTGTGCCTTAAAAACCGCAAGTTGTGCCTTGAAAACCAAAACAAAACCTATCGCGATCAAAGTTACCCAAAGGCTTTTCCACAAATAAACAAACGTGAGTCAAACTTTCCGTGCTCTCTCGCTCAAATGACACCAGACAACAAGCAACGCTTCAACACACACTCTGTTTCTCTCGCTCGGGCTTGAGCCAACGAAGGTCGTTGGGCATTCAGTTCAAATACTGTTTAAAGGTAACAAAGCCAAGGAGGGTTTTTGTCTAAATTGCAAACTGTATTCCAGTCTGACGAAATTCCGAAAAGCGATCCACTGAGGATCAAAAGCTTTCATTCGGTTCTCAAACTGTTGAAATGTTTCCAAACTGTTCAAATAATGTCGGTTTCCTACTGGGGAGGACCACTTCTTGGAGTCCAAAAAGCCAATGTGTTTACGGCCCCGAAAATGAGATTGCTGCAGTGACCTTTTTTTTCGAAAAATGACGCAGCTTTAACAAAAAGCAATACTCTTGCAAGTGTAACGGAATGGCAGGATTCCGGGGAACACGGTTGCTGATTGAAGGTCTCTAGCCCCGCTTGCATGTTGCCAATCTTTGCCAAAGCACCATGTTGTTTGGAATTGTTTGGGTGTTGTTGTCGCAGGTTTTCGCAACATGCCGTGGGTGAGGTGCTGATTCCGCTGCGACATTGCTGGCGGGATGTTTTTTTCTGTGTTTGCGTTGGCAGTGGCTCGTTATGTCACGATTGGGCGTCGCACTGCTCAGTTTTGTTTTGGTCTCTTGATGCGTTGTTTGTTTTTGGGGTCCCCCCTTCGCCCCCCTAGACTCCTAACGCGGCAACTTTGTGGGTCGGGTTGTGTACGTCGTCCGGATTTCAGTATCATCCGGTTAAAGAATAATAGTATATATTTAAACCGGATGAATCCTTTGTTTACATTGGGGAAGAGTTTCGATTTCATGACTCCAGCAGATTCCATAAGAAGGCTGGAGATGCAAAACTTCCGTTTTACCACAGTGTTGTGCCAGTTTTGATGTCTTTAGCTGCGGAGTCTTGCCGGAGTCGGGCGGAGTCGGTACACCTGCTGGAATCCTATTTACAATGGGGAAAGGGCTGAAAGAGTTCCAACTTTGTGACTCCAGACGACTCCGCAAGAAACCGCAAGATGCGCGAGATGATGTCACTGAACTGTTCGATTTGTTTGATGCTCATTTTTGGGTTGGAAAGGTATATAGAATTTGACTCCCAAAGGCGGTCCTCCCCAGTTGCGTTGAAAGCTTGCTGCTTAAACAAAACTCAACTTTAATTTATTTGCGCAATGTAAAGAGCTTCGTGTTTCGAGCAGGTCGCAAGGTTCCACACTGCCAAAAATGGGATTGCCACGCGCTACCGCTTTTTGCTTTGGACAGAGCCATTTCGAGGCTGTTTTTAATTTCTATTTTAATAGCAGGCGAGACCAAAAACGGGCGCGCCAAATTTTGGGTTGCGACATGACGCTCCGAACGCACCCAGCTGCTTCAAAAGTTCGCCAGAAACCATGAAACCACAAAAGGCAGGAAGGATGACACAAACATCCACGTACTGAACTGGGGAGGACCGCTTCTTGGAGTCCAAAAAGCCAATGTGTTTACGGCCCAAAAATGAGATTGCTGCAGTGACCTTTTTTTCGAAAAATGGCGCAGCTTTAACAAAAAGCAATACTCTTGCAAGTGTAACGGAATGGCAGGATTCCGGGGAACACGGTTGCTGATTGAAGGTCTCTAGCCCCGCCTGCATGTTGCCAATCTTTGCCAAAGCACCATATTGTTTGGAATTGTTTGGGTGTTGTTGTCGCAGGCTTTCGCAACATGGCGTGGGTGAGGTGATGATTCCGCTGCGACATTGCTGGCGGGATGCTTTTTTCTGTGTTTGCGTTGGCAGTGGATCTTTTTGTCACGATTGGGCGTCGCACTGCTCAGTTTTGTTTTGGTCTCTTGATGCGTTGTTTGTTTTTGGGCTCCCCCCCTTCGCCCCCCTAGACTCCTAACGCGGCAACTTTGCGGGTCGGGGTATGTATGTCGCCCGGAGTTCAGTATCATCCGGTTAAAGAATAATAGTATATATTTAAAACCGGATGAATCCTTTGTTTACATTGGGGGAAGAGTTTCGATTTCATGACTCCAGCAGATTCCGTAAGAAGGCTAGAGATGCAAAACTTCGGTTTTACCACAGTTTTGTGTCAATTTTGATGTCTTTAGCTGCGGAGTCTTGCCGGAGTCGGGCGGAGTCGGTACACCTGCTGAAACCCTATTTGCAATGGGGAAAGCGTTGAAAGAGTTCCAACTTTGCAACTCCAGACGACTCCGCAAGAAACCGCAAGATGCGCAAGATGATGTCACTGAACTGTTCGATTTGTTTGATGCCCATTTTTGGGGTTGGAAAGGTATATAGAATTTGGACTCCCAAAGGCGGTCCTCCCCAGTTGCGTTGAAAGCTTGCTGCTTAAACAAAACCCAACTTTGATTTATTTGCGTAATGTAAAGAGCTTCGTCGTGTTTCGAGCAGGTCGCAAGGTTCCACACTGCCAAAAATGGGATTGCCACGCGCTACCGCTTTTCGCTTTGGACAGGGCCATTTCGATGCTGTTTTCAATTTCTATTTTAATAGCAGGCGAGACCAAAAACGGGCGCGCCAAATCCACGCGTTGGAGCGTGTGGCAATCCTGTTTTTGGGGTTGCGACATGACGCTCCGAACGCACCCAGCTGCTTCAAAAGTTCGCCAGAAACCATGAAACCGCAAAAGGCAGGAAGGATGACACAAACATCCACGTACTGAACTGTTGCGTTGAAAGCTTGCTGCTTAAACAAAACTCAACTTTGATTTATTTGCGCAATGTAAAGAGCTTCGTGTTTCGAGCAGGTCGCAAGGTTCCACACTGCCAAAAATGGGATTGCCACGCGCTACCGCTTTTTGCTTTGGACAGGGCCATTTCGAGGCTGTTTTCAATTTCTATTTTAATAGCAGGCGAAACCAAAAACGGGCGCGCCAAATCCACGCGTTGGAGCGTGTGGCAATCCTGCTTTTGGGGTTGCGACATGACGCTCGGAACGCACCCAGCTGCTTCAAAAGTTCGCCAGAAAACATGAAACCACAGAAGGCAGGAAGGATGACACAAACATCCACGTGCTGAACTGGGGAGGACCACTTCTTGGAGTCCAAAAAGCCAATGTGTTTACGGCCCCGAAAATGAGATTGCTGCAGTGACCTTTTTTGCGAAAAATTGCGCAGCTTTAACAAAAAGCAATTCTCTTGCAAGTGTAACGGAATGGCAGGATTCCGGGGAACACGGTTGCTGATTGAAGGTCTCTAAACCCCGCCTGCATGTTGCCAATCTTTGCCAAAGCACCATGTCGTTTGGAATTGTTTGGGTGTTGTTGTCGCAGGCTTTCGCAACATGGCGTCGGTGAGGTGCTGATTCCGCTGCGACATTGCTTGCGGGATGCTTCTTTCTGTGTCTGCGTTGGCAGTGGATCGTTTTGTCACGATTGGGCGTCGCACTGCTCAGTTTTGTTTTGGTCTCTTGATGCGTTGTTTGTTTTTGGGCTCCCCCCTTCGCCCCCCTAGACTCCTAACGCGGCAACTTTGCGGGTCGGGTTTTGTATGTCGCCCGGAGTTCAGTATCATCCGGTTAAAGAATAATAGTATATATTTAAAACCGGATGAATCCTTTGTTTACATTGGGGGAAGAGTTTCGATTTCATGACTCCAGCAGATTCCATAAGAAGGCTGGAGATGCAAAACTTCCGTTTTACCACAGTGTTGTGCCAGTTTTGATGTCTTTAGCTGCGGAGTCTTGCCGGAGTCGGGCGGAGTCGGTACACCTGCTGGAACCCTATTTACAATGGGGAAAGGGCTGAAAAAAATGAAAAAAGCAAAAAAAGACCAAAAAAGAACGTAAACAAAAATAAAAAAAGAGTTCCAACTTTGTGACTCCAGACGACTCCGCAAGAAACCGCAAGATGCGCGAGATGATGTCACTGAACTGTTCGATTTGTTTGATGCCCATTTTTGGGGTTGGAAAGGTATATAGAATTTGGACTCCCAAAGGCGGTCCTCCCCAGTTGCGTTGAAAGCTTGCTGCTTAAACAAAACTCAACTGATTTATTTGCGCAATGTAAAGAGCTTCGTGTTTCGAGCAGGTCGCAAGGTTCCACACTGCCAAAAATGGGATTGCCACGCGCTACCGCTTTTTGCTTTGGACAGAGCCATTTCGAGGCTGTTTTTAATTTCTATTTTAATAGCAGGCGAGACCAAAAACGGGCGCGCCAAATCACGCGTTGGAGCGTGTGGCAATCCTGTTTTTGGGGTTGCGACATGACGCTCCGAACGCACCCAGCTGCTTCAAAAGTTCGCCAGAAACCATGAAACCACAAAAGGCAGGAAGGATGACACAAACATCCACGTACTGAACTGTTGCGTTGAAAGCTTGCTGCTTAAACAAAACTCAACTTTGATTTATTTGCGCAATGTAAAGAGCTTCGTGTTTCGAGCAGGTCGCAAGGTTCCACATTGCCAAAAATGGGATTGCCACGCGCTACCGCTTTTTGCTTTGGACAGAGCCATTTCGAGGCTGTTTTTAATTTCTATTTTAATAGCAGGCGAGACCAAAAACGGGCGCGCCAAATCCACGCGTTGGAGCGTGTGGCAATCCTGTTTTTGGGGTTGCGACATGACGCTCCGAACGCACCCAGCTGCTTCAAAAGTTCGCCAGAAACCATGAAACCACAAAAGGCAGGAAGGATGACACAAACATCTACGTACTGAACTGGGGAGGACCACTTCTTGGAGTCCAAAAAGCCAATGTGTTTACGGCCCCGAAAATGAGATTGCTGCAGTGACCTTTTTTTCGAAAAATGGCGCAGCTTTAACAAAAAGCAATACTCTTGCAAGTGTAACGGAATGGCAGGATTCCGGGGAACACGGTTGCTGATTGAAGGTCTCTAGCCCCGCCTGCATGTTGCCAATCTTTGCCAAAGCACCATGTTGTTTGGAATTGTTTGGGTGTTGTCGTCGCAGGTTTTCGCAACATGCCGTGGGTGAGGTGCTGATTCCGCTGCGACATTGCTGGCGGGATGCTTTTTTCTGTGTTTGCGTTGGCAGTGGCTCGTTTTGTCACGATTGGGCGTCACACTGCTCAGTTTTGTTTTGGTCTCTTGATGCGTTGTTTGTTTTTGGGGTCACCCCCTTCGCCCCCCTAGACTCCTAACGCGGCAACTTTGCGGGTCGGGTTGTGTACGTCGTCCGGAGTTCAGTATCATCCGGTTAAAGAATAATAGTATATATTTAAAACCGGATGAATCCTTTGTTTACATTGGGGGAAGAGTTTCGATTTCATGACTCCAGCAGATTCCATAAGAAGGCTGGAGATGCAAAACTTCCGTTTTACCACAGTGTTGTGCCAGTTTTGATGTCTTTAGCTGCGGAGTCTTGCCGGAGTCGGACGGAGTCGGTACACCTGCTGGAACCCTATTTACAATGGGAAAGGGCTGAAAGAGTTCCAACTTTGTGACTCCAGACGACTCCGCAAGAAACCGCAAGATGCGCGAGATGATGTCACTGAACTGTTCGATTTGTTTGATGCCCATTTTTGGGTTAGAAAGGTATATAGAATTTGGACTCCCAAAGGCGGTCCTCCCCAGTTGCGTTGAAAGCTTGCTGCTTAAACAAAACTCAACTTTGATTTATTTGCGCAATGTAAAGAGCTTCGTGTTTCGAGCAGGTCGCAAGGTTCCACACTGCCAAAAATGGGATTGCCACGCGCTACCGCTTTTTGCTTTGGACAGAGCCATTTCGAGGTTGTTTTTAATTTCTATTTTAATAGCAGGCGAGACCAAAAACGGGCGCGCCAAATCCACGCGTTGGAGCGTGTGGCAATCCTGTTTTTGGGGTTGCGACATGACGCTAGGAACGCACCCAGCTGCTTCAAAAGTTTGCCAGAAACCATGAAACCACAAAAGGCAGGAAGGATGACACAAACATCCACGTGCTGAACAGTTGCGTTGAAAGCTTGCTGCTTAAACAAAACCCAACTTTGATTTATTTGCGTAATGTAAAGAGCTTCGTGTTTCGAGCAGGTCGCAAGGTTCCACACTGCCAAAAATGGGATTGCCACGCGCAACCGCTTTTCGCTTTGGACAGGGCCATTTCGAGGCTGTTTTCAATTTCTATTTTAATAGCAGGCGAGACCAAAAACGGGCGCGCCAAATACACGAGTTGGAGCGTGTGGCAATCCTGTTTTTGGGGTTGCGACATGACGCTCGGAACGCACCCAGCTGCTTCAAAAGTTCGCCAGAAACCATGAAACCACAAAAGGCAGGAAGGATGACACAAACATCCACGTACTGAACTGGGGAGGACCACTTCTTGGAGTCCAAAAAGCCAATGTGTTTACGGCCCCGAAAATGAGATTGCTGCAGTGACCTTTTTTGCGAAAAATTGCGCAGCTTTAACAAAAAGCAATACTCTTGCAATTGTAACGGAATGGCAGGATTCCGGGGAACACGGTTGCTGATTGAAGGTCTCTATACCCCCGCCTGCATGTTGCCAATCTTTGCCAAAGCACCATGTTGTTTGGAATTGTTTGGGTGTTGTTGTCGCAGGTTTTCGCAACATGCCGTGGGTGAGGTGCTGATTCCGCTGCCACATTGCTGGCGGGATGCTTTTTTCTGTGTTTGCGTTGGCAGTGACTCGTTTTGTCACGATTGGGCGTCGCACTGCTCAGTTTTGTTTTGGTCTCTTGATGCGTTGTTTGTTTTTGGGGTCCCCCCCTTCGCCCCCCTAGACTCCTAACGCGGCAACTTTGCGGGTCGGGTTGTGTACGTCGCCCGGAGTTCAGTATCATCCGGTTAAAGAATAATAGTATATATTTAAAACCGGATGAATCCTTTGTTTACATTGGGGGAAGAGGTTCGATTTCATGACTCCAGCAGATTCCATCTTTTCATTGAATAAGAAGCTGGAGATGCAAAACTTCCCGTTGTACCACATGTTGTGCAGTTTTTGGATGTCTTTAGCTGCGGAGTCGTGCCGGAGTCAGGGGCGGGCGGATGTCGGTAACACCGCTGGAACCCTATTTACAATGGGGAAAGTGCTGAAAAGTTCCAACTTTGTGGACTCCATAGACTCCGCAAGACCGCAAGATGCGTCTTGTTTGATGCCCATTTTTGGGGTTGGAAAGGCATATAGAATTTGGACTCCCAAAGGCGGTCCTCCCCAGTTGCGTTGAAAGCTTGCTGCTTAAACAAAACTCAACTTTGATTTATTTGCGCAATGTAAAGAGCTTCGTGTTTCGAGCAGGTCGCACGGTTCCACACTGCCAAAAATGGGATTGCCACGCGCTACCGCTTTTCGCTTTGGACAGGGCCATTTCGAGGCTGTTTTTAATTTCTATTTTAATAGCAGGCGAGACCAAAAACGGGCGCGCCAAATCCACGCGTTGGAGCGTGTGGCAATCCTGTTTTTTGGGGTTGCGACATGACGCTCCGAACGCACCCAGCTGCTTCAAAAGTTCGCCAGAAACCATGAAACCACAAAAGGCAGGAAGGATGACACAAACATCCACGTACTGAACTGTTGCGTTGAAAGCTTGCTGCTTAAACAAAACTCAACTTTGATTTATTTGCGCAATGTAAAGAGCTTCGTGTTTCGAGCAGGTCGCAAGGTTCCACATTGCCAAAAATGGGATTGCCACGCGCTACCGCTTTTTGCTTTGGACAGAGCCATTTCGAGGCTGTTTTTAATTTCTATTTTAATAGCAGGCGAGACCAAAAACGGGCGCGCCAAATCCACGCGTTGGAGCGTGTGGCAATCCTGTTTTTGGGGTTGCGACATGACGCTCCGAACGCACCCAGCTGCTTCAAAAGTTCGCCAGAAACCATGAAACCACAAAAGGCAGGAAGGATGACACAAACATCCACGTACTGAACTGGGGAGGACCACTTCTTGGAGTCCAAAAAGCCAATGTGTTTACGGCCCCGAAAATGAGATTGCTGCAGTGACCTTTTTTTCGAAAAATGGCGCAGCTTTAACAAAAAGCAATACTCTCGCAAGTGTAACGGAATGGCAGGATTCCGGGGAACACGGTTGCTGATTGAAGGTCTCTAGCCCCGCCTGCATGTTGCCAATCTTTGCCAAAGCACCATGTTGTTTGGCATTGTTTGGGTGTTGTTGTCGCAGGCTTTCGCAACATGGCGTGGGTGAGGTGCTGATTCCGCTGCGACACTGCTGGCGGGATGCTTTTTTCTGTATTTGCGTTGGCAGTGGATCGTTTTGTCACCATTGGGCGTCGCACTGCTCAGTTTTGTTTTGGTCTCTTGATGCGTTGTTTGTTTTTGGGCTCCCCCCCCTTCGCCCCCCTGGACTCCTAAAGCGGCAACTTTGCGGGTCGGGTTGTGTATGTCGCCCGGAGTTCAGTATCATCCGGTTAAAGAATAATAGTTTAAAACCGGATGAATCCTTTGTTTACATTGGGGGAAGAGTTTCGATTTCATGACTCCAGCAGATTCCGTAAGAAGGCTGGAGATGCAAAACTTCGGTTTTACCACAGTTTTGTGCCAGTTTTGATGTCTTTAGCTGCGGAGTCTTGCCGGAGTCGGGCGGAGTCGGTACACCTGCTGAAACCCTATTTACAATGGGGAAAGCGTTGAAAGAGTTCCAACTTTGCGACTCCAGACGACTCCGCAAGAAACCGCAAGATGCGCAAGGTGATGTCACTGAACTGTTCGATTTGTTTGATGCCCATTTTTGGGGTTGGAAAGGTATATAGAATTTGGACTCCCAAAGGCGGTCCTCCCCAGTTCAGCACGTGGATGTTTGTGTCATCCTTCCTGCCTTTTGTGGTTTCATGTTTTCTGGCGAACTTTTGAAGCAGCTGGGTGCGTTCCGAGCGTCATGTCGCAACCCAAAAACAGGATTGCCACACGCTCCAACGCGTGGATTTGGCGCGCCCGTTTTTGGTCTCGCCTGCTATTAAAATAGAAATTGAAAACAGCCTCGAAATGGCCCTGCCCAAAGCGAAAAGCGGTAGCGCGTGGCAATCCCATTTTTGGCAGTGTGGAACCTTGCGACCTGCTCGAAACACGAAGCTCTTACATTACGCAAATAAATTAAATAAATGAAAGTTGGGTTTTGTTCAAGCAGCAAGCTTCAACGCAACTGGGGAGGACCACTTTTTGGAGTCAAAAAAGCCAATGGGTTTACGGCCTCGAAAATGAGATTGCTGCAGTGACCTTTTTCGCGAAAAATGGCGCAGCTTTACCAAAAAGCAATACTTTTGCAAGTGTAACGGAATGGCAGGATTCCGGAGAACACGGTTGCTGATTGAAGGTCTCTAGCCCCGCCTGCATGTCGCGAGTCTTTGCCAAAGCACCATGTTGTTTGGAATTGTTTGGGTGTTGTTGTCGCAGGCTTTCGCAACATGGCGTGGGTGAGGTGCTGATTCCGCTGCGACATTGCTGGCGGGATGCTTTTTCTGTGTTTGCGTTTGCACTGCTCAGGTTTGTTTTGGTCTCTTGATGCGTTGTTTGTTTTTGGGCTCCCCCCCTTTCGCCCCCCTAGACTCCTAACGCGGCAACTTTGCGGGTCGGGTTGTGTATGTCGCCCGGAGTTCCATGTCATCCGGTTAAAGAATAATAGTATATATTTAAAACCGGATGATTCCTTTGTTTACATTGGGAGAAGAGTTTCGATTTCATGACTCCAGCAGATTCCGTAAGAAGGCTGGAGATGCAAAACTTCGATTTTACCACAGTTTTGTGCCAGTTTTGATGTCTTTAGCTGCGGAGTCTTGCCGGAGTCGGGCGGAGTCGGTACACCTGCTGAACCCCCATTTACAATGTGGAAAGGGTTGAAAGAGTTCCAACTTTGCGACTCCAGACGACTCCGCAAGAAACCGCAAGAAGTGCAAGATGATGTCACTGAACTGTTCGATTTGTTTCATGCCCATTTTTGGGGTTGGAAAGGTATATAGAATTTGGACTCCCAAAGGCGGTCCTCCCCAGTTCACCACGTGGATGTTTGTGTCATCCTTCGTGCCTTTTGTGGTTTCATGTTTTCTGGCGAACTTTTGAAGCAGCTGGGTGCGTTCCGAGCGTCATGTCGCAACCCCAAAAACAGGATTGCCACACGCTCCAACGGGTGGATTTGGCGCGCCCGTTTTTGGTCTCGCCTGCTATTAAAATAGAAATTGAAAACAGCCTCGAAATGGCCCTGTCCAAAGCGAAAAGCGGTAGCGCGTGGCAATCCCATTTTTGGCAGTGTGGAACCTTGCGACCTGCTCGAAACACGAAGCTCTTACATTACGCAAATAAATTAAATAAATGAAAGTTGGATTTTGTTCAAGCAGCAAGCTTCAACGCAACTGGGGAGGACCACTTTTTGGAGTCCAAAAAGCTAATGGGTTTACGGCCTCGAAAATGAGATTGCTGCAGTGACCTTTTTTGCGAAAAATGGCGCAGCTTTACCAAAAAGCAATACTTTTGCAAGTGTAACGGAATGGCAGGATTCCGGGGAACACGGTTTCTGATTGAAGGTCTCTAGCCCCGCCTGCATGTCGCCAGTCTTTGCCAAAGCACCATGTTGTTTGGAATTGTTTGGGTGTTGTTGTCGCAGGCTTTCGCAACATGGCGTGGGTGAGGTGCTGATTCCGCTGCGACATTGCTGGCGGGGTGCTTTTTCTGTGTTTGCGTTTGCACTGCTCAGTTTTGTTTTGGTCTCTTGATGCGTTGTTTGTTTTTGGGCTCCCCCCCTTCGCCCCTTAGACTCCTAACGCGGCAACTTTGCGGGTCGGGTTGTGTATGTCGCCCGGAGTTCAGTATAGTAATAGTATTTTAAAACCGGATGAATCCTTTGTTTGCATTGGGGAAAGAGTTTCGATTTCATGACTCCAGCAGATTCCGTAAGAAGGCTGGAGATGCAAAACTTCGATTTTACCACAGTTTTGTGCCAGTTTTGATGTCTTTAGCTGCGGAGTCTTGCCGGAGTCGGGCGGAGTCGGTACACCTGCTGAAACCCCATTTACAATGTGGAAAGGGTTGAAAGAGTTCCAACTTTGCGACTCCAGACGACTCCGGAAGAAACCGCAAGAAGTGCAAGATGATGTCACTGAACTGTTCGATTTGTTTCATGCCCATTTTTGGGGTTGGAAAGGTATATAGAATTTGGACTCCCAAAGGCGGTCCTCCCCAGTATCACCGATACATGCGGTTTCAGGACAAGGCTATTTACCTTTTGGAAACCAACCACGAACAGTTTGGGACCTCAGTCGAATCAACCACCAACAGGGAATGTGTTTTCTGGTTCAGGGTTGAGAGATGTCGCGAGTGCAGCTTCGAACTTAGACAGTGCCCCAGATCTTCGCGTTGACGCAGTGGTGTCAGAAACAAGTAAGACAAAGAGCACAGGCAGTGCCTTCTAGGTTTGGTGAAGTGAACCGAGTGCCGTCAGAACCATTCATGCCAGACTTTCATGGTGCCGGTCATGTGTGAAGGGTTAGGTCGAAGTGATGTGAGAATAGATGGAACCAGGCAGCGTCTCAGGACGTCTTCTCTAGGACGGAAAAATGGCTTGGTGTTCCACCGCAGCCGCAGTTCTCTACTTGGGTGAACCGAGAATCGGAGGTGTTGGGATTTCCCAATACTACACGGATTTGGCCATACTGCGAACATCTGAAACACCGAACCTTGCTCAAATCTACGCTACATTCCTTCGTTTCATGTTTCTTACTGCCACATTTGGTGCACTTTCCATTTTGAACTGCGTTCATTCCATGTTCCCATGTGTCATTCCCAGTAGTCATGTCAAACTATTGAGTTTCTCCATCTTGTCCAACAAACTCAACCTGGTTCAAACCTTTCACATGACCAATGTCCGAAAATAATCTCTGTTGTTGTTCAAATCTCCGAGCAGCCTCCCGATAGGCCTGGTAACTCTCACCACTGGCATGATGGAGGGTGAAGGAGCGAGCTGAATCTGGAAGCGATCTTACCAGCATCATCAGCATATCGGCATCTGAGACCTGTAGTCCAACGGAATCCACACTTGACGGCAAACTGCTCAGCAATCTCTGGTACTTGGCACACTCAAGCTCAATGCGGCGAATCGTATCGCTGACCATTGAAGACGGAGAGGTTTCATTGGAGGGCACCACAAAGGTCTTGGTTGCTAACGAAGTCCGAAATGCAAGAGCTTCTCCACGACTTCGCAAAGAGTATTCCCGTGCCAGCTGTCGTAGAAGTTCATACTTGACCTCATTGCAATCGTCATCGAGGACCATGAAATTGAAACCGGCCATGTAGGAGTCAACTGCCCCAACAAGAGTGGATCCGGAGTTTCAAAAGGATCACCAAAAGGCAAAGAAAGGAGAACACATGAAAAGGAAAAGGAGTCTCCAAGAAGATCAATGGAAGAAAGGTGAGTCAAGCGGAAAAGGGAAGTCCACCAAAGGAAAGAAGGGTAAGCTCAATGAAACGTCAGAGGAGTGGGACCCTGAGAGTCCTGGTGGTGGAATGAAAATGACTGGTGGGGTGCAAATGGTTGGCAAGAATCCGGAGTAGCTCAAGTTTGGGACGATAGTTATGACTGGAACCAATCAATGGGAAGTTGGACACAGTATCGGGAGGATGAACTTCAAAATTTGGAAAGTGCACCCACTGGAAACGGAAACGAACAGACAGTTGGAAGTTTGATTTTTGCACCAATGTTGCATGTGATGTCAGAAACAAACGCAGACAATTGCCAAACATGTGTTTTTTGTGCCAGAGACGTTTTTGGAACGGTTTGTTTTGTCCAACATGTGACAAGTTTGACAACAATGATGTTTTTTTTTTGCTCTCTTTTGTGGCTTTTCATGCATATCAATTCAATTTCCGGCAAGTAAAAGCTTGTGTAACGACCTGGCGAAAGCCTCGGAGGCGTTGGACGGAAAAAAAATTGACAACAATGATGTTTTTGAGTGTGTTTTTGGAGATGTTTTGGAAAACAGCAACAAGTTTTTAGGTCTTAAGGAGTCTTGGAAATTCCGTCCAGGACTGGTTGGGGATTTGTCAGGTGCGGAAGATGCCGCAGTTTCTTTGGTCTCTCCTGCGCGTACCAGGGTTCAGGTTTTTAAGCCTGCAGTTTCCACCTTCTTGGACCTTCCTGCGAATGACACGTGCTCTCTGTCTCAACGTTTGTCAGTTTGGTCACCACTTGTCGCTCCACTTTTGTCCCACATGACCTATGAGGATGCTTCTTGGTGGTTGCTGGATAGTGGTGCCAGTGCGACTGTCCTTGCTGAGTCGTGCATGCGAGCGTTTGGGATTGATGAGCCGTTGGATGTAGGAATGCCTAATTTCAAAACTGCCAATGGTGGGGACGTTGGTATGCGTGGGATTGCCAGTCTGCAGGTTTCCATGCTGGTGTCTGAAAAGGAAAACAAGGGTTGCCGCCAGTTTGGAAAAAGGCCAAGATGCATGTTTTGGTTGGTAGGATCCAGCACAACATACTGTCAACTACCCTTTTGTGTCAGTCCGGATGGTATTTTTCGCAAACACCAGACAGTTTTTCTTTGAAACATAAAGATGGTGCAACCATGATGGAAGTTTCATATTTTTGTGGATGTCCATGGGTACGTTTGCATCCATGGAAGAGTTTGGACGAGGACTGGATGAACCACAAATTTGCTCTTTCTGGTTTAGCTGAGGGTTCACAACAATCGGAATCATGTTTGTGTCCTGTTTCAAAATCAGAACAAGTCGATCTAGCCACACATAGACGACAGGGTCATACTCCCCATCACCCAGCCTGCAGTGAGTGCGCCAGAGGGCACTCAACTTTTCAGCACCGCCGCAGAACAGCCAATGGTTTGTCAACTGAGTTTCAGGCGGATTTCTGTTGGCTCAAAAAGGAAGGGGAAGTTCTGGACCACATGGAGAACCAGGAAAACCTTAAGATTTTGGTTGTTGTGGAATTGGCCACAAACAATGTGGGCTACATCGTCATTGGAGAAGACAAGAATGCAATTTACTCTCAGATCAACCAGTACTTGCAGCAATGTGGAATTTCATCAACAAGCACGTCAGTTTTGATACACACGGATGCCGAGAAAGCTGTTGGAGAACTCTTCACAAAATCAGGATCTCAGTTTTCTTTCGCTGTCCGCCGATCCAATCCGCAGCAACACCAGTCGACAGGAGGTGCTGAGAGATGTGTCAGAAGGTTGAAGGAGAGTCTTTCAATCTTGAGAGCAGACATGTCGAAGTGTGGAGTTGACATTAAGTTTGCACATGAGCCGGTTCAGACCGCCCTCACATACCTGTCGCTGTGCCATAACCATTTCAGTAAGACACCAGGTACCGACCTTAGCCCTCTTGAGAATGCATGTGGTAGGAGACTGTCCAAACCAACATCTTCTTTGTTTTGTACAACTGTCATGGCTGAGTTACCAGATTCAGTGAAACAGAGAGTTCCAAACGAAACGAGACTGATTGAAGCAGCCTTTTTACATTGTGGGACCTCTCATGGACCAGTTGTGCAAGGGAAGGTACGTTTGGATGGAGTTCTCACCTTGATTCGGTTTACAGCTAGGAATGTGCGAGTTGTAGAACCTTTGAAATGGGATTTGGAGTTGTGCAGTGAGTTTTTGTATCAGACTGGAGAATCCCCCGAACGAAAACGGATTGTAGCAGCTGAGTCTGGACCTCAGGATGAAATAAAACCACCTGAAGATGGGGACGAACAGGTTTTAGAAAGAGAACCAATGGGATCATCTTCAAGGGTCCCCTCCGTCTGAGGAACGAAGAAAGGATGAACCCTTTATTCCTTTAAGTTTCTCTGTCTTTGAACACATGGTGTTCAAAGACTTTTTGGGTAACCTGGAAATGTCAACCTCTAAACTTCCGTGCGTTACACGTAGCGTAGGAGGGTACGCGAGGGTTACTGCAACAAACCTTTTTCTTATTTAAAACCAAATGTCCAGTAATATGATGTCATGTACAGAACCTGTGCCTTCTGGAACTTGGCAGTCTTCTGTTCTTATCAGTGTGAAACTTTTGATGTTTCAAGGTGACGTGCTGTTCTTGGCAAGGATCTGTTCTTATCAATGTGACATCTATCTTACATGTGGGCATTTTGGTCTCAAGTGGCATCCCCCACGAAATTTTGTTCACCGCTTCATGCAGCGACGTGGCACTCCTGGACATCGTGGTGCTCTCGCTACGTCTTCCTGCATTGTCTTGGGCCATCCGTCCCGACCTTCATTTTCCATTTCAGTTTGCTGCAGTTTTGTCCTGGGATTTTTCACAGGTCTTTCAGTCCTGTTTTGGCTGTTGTTTCCTGTTTTGGATGAGTGATAGTTCCAGTGACACCACTCACGAAGCAATTTTGCACAACGTGGTCAGCCATCAACGTCGGTTTGCCCAGCAGTTGCAACAACTCCAAACCAGTGTTGAAACGTTACAACAACAGCTCAATTTCATACAGGGCCAATTGCAGACTTTGTTGATATCTCATGGACGACCAATCCAATCCGCAGCCCCGCCCTCAGACTGCAAAAAGGACCAAGATCACCAATGATGCATCACCTTCTGATGCCAGTTTTTCTGTTTCGGCCAGACAGTTTGCACAGGGGGATACACCGGGTCTGTCCTCAGCTTCAGCTGTAACTGAATCGAGTTTGGATTTCAATTTTGACAGTGGTGATGCATTTCTTTTGACGCCACAGCAACGTGGTATGGATGCCTCGAGTGGTGAGCTTACAGGTTTCAACGAAAACGTCAATGAGTCGCGTGATTTTTCTTCTGTTGAACTTGTTCAGCAAGGCAATTTTGATGAAACGTTTCAGGACCCCGGCATTGATGACTCCGGATTCGAACCAAGTCCCACCGATGCAGGTTCAGAAACTGCTGCATTTGGTGCACCGCAGCAGGTGTTGAGCTCAGCAGTGCATGGAGGTCCATTTGAAGAAGTTGCTGAGCCTGGACCCCAACAAAATTTTTCAGACGTTAATTTGGATGCTTGCATTTCCACAGCATTGATGTCACTTCCTTCCATGGTGCCGAAACCGATCTGGGAAGAGGGGGTTTGGTCAGCCATTTTTGGAAATGGTATTCTGATCAAAACTGACTTCTGTGAACTTGACCTTTGCAAACCTGCCCAAGCGCCTTTTGTGGACAGCTGGATTGAGCAGATAGCAAGTTGCAGTCGAGCCCTCAAAAAGTCAGTCAGTGTGACGGCATGTGACAGTTATTCAGACGTCGTTAAACACATGACAGACCAAACCTGGGAAGAGGAACGTGAATCTCTGCTCCAAATTGCCTGGAAGAGATGGATGATGGTTGTGACATCGTTCCAGCAGACCACAGCGGTCTGGATGCAGTTGGCCGCAGAGGGTGATGACCTGAAAAAACTGACGGTTTTAGCAGATGTTTTCCGTGGCAAAGCCCCTGGGACTTTGTTGAAGCGAGTCAGGGCCATTGAGAAGATTTGCAACCATCTTGGACCAGGACATTTCCCGTGCAATGAGGAAACAATTTACAGATTTTTCCAATTTGAACGTGACCATGGTGCACCGCCATCCAGGTTGAAGAGCTATCTTGAAGCATTGGCCTTCTGCCTGTACACTTTTTCAATGGAAGAATTGAAGCCAGTGGTCATGAGCAAAAGGTTGCATGGATGCTCAATTCCAGCAGTTCCCATGGCTGTTGTCCAGGCATCTCCTTTGACCGTAGAAGAGTTGACAAAGCTGCATGCAGTCCTTTGGACCCAGGGTGACTGGAACTCAGTTTTTGCAGGTGGTGTGCTTTTTGTTGTGTATGCCAGGGCAAGATGGGCAGATGCAATGCACAGCAGTCAACTCTACCCGGACAGGGATGACACTGGAGTGACAAGATACTTGGAAGCTGCCGCAAGTGTCCACAAGACCATGCATGCCAACCTGTACCGCCATCGTTTGTTGCCGCTTGTAGCACCAGCAGTTGGGGTGGTGGAAGAGCCTTGGGTCGACAGATGGTTTACTGTGCGAGACGCATTGGGAATCAAACCCCCTCCATCACATGCCTTGATGCCTGCACCTGCAAGTGATGGAGGGGCAACGAAGCGACCTCTTTCAGCTACAGAGGCTGGTGCTTGGTTGCGAAAGCTTTTGCATGGAACCAAGGAGCAACTGCAAGAAAGGCGACTCTCAGCGCATAGCATGAAAGCAACAACTCTCTCATATGCAGCAAAGTTTGGTTTGTCTGCAGAGACAAGGTTGCAGTTGGCATACCATGTTGGTGGTTTCAAGATGCTACACACGTATAGTCGTGACGCAGCTGCACAACCTTTGCTGGAGTTGGAGCGCGTTTTACATGCCATCAGAGATGGATAATTCAGACCAGATTCAACAAGGAGCGGCCGTTTTCTGGCTGAGAGTGTAAAACCTTCTACAAGTGAGGCCCTCGTGGTCGACTTGACTGACCCAAAGCCTGAAGTCCTTTCAGAAGGGGAAGAGGCTCAGTCGAGTTCCTCGGATGAAAGTTCCGAGGAGTTTCCAAAGGCAAACTCGAGGGTTTTTAAGCCACCTGAGCCACCGGCTGGCTACGTTTTCTGGCAGCATCGAAAGATGAAGACGCTCCACCTTACCAGGCCTGACTATCAACGTGTCTTCATGTGCAATAGGTACATAGGGCCCTTGCACTCGAAGGAGGGCATGTCAATCAGGTATGACACTCCAGTGTGTCGACAGTGTGCAGCTGCCGTGAAAGAGTGAAAAGTCAATCCTCTGGGAATGATGTATATTCACTTCTTGGTCTGAAGAGTGACACACACATGTGTTCATTCAGACACCTCACGTATCAATGTTTGGAGTTTCAGAGTGCGACAACACATATGTTGCCATGAACACAACCATGTCATCGTTTGCACATGTTTCTACAAAGAGTGAGTGCGATGTTGGTTTTTCAGAGTGCAGCAACCTCTTGTTGCCATGAAAACTTTTGACATCATTTCATCTTTGAGAACCTTCATTTTCTATTTCATGGGAGAGCCGGCATGTACATTCTGCAGCTCACCAACCAGTCTGTGTCCGCACCGGAGTTTGGAGCTTTTGTTGTGGAGCGTGTGCAATGATTCTGGATCATTCACCCACACATCAAATCTTTTCTTGAGCATGTTATGTTACCCTCCTATCAGATCAAGTCTGAATGACTAGGAACATGAGCATGTGACGGACCGTCAAATGTTTTATCGGCATTTGCAGTTTCTTAAATTTGTAGTTGCCTTGCAAGCCATGAGCATCATAGACAGTGAAGCTGCCTTTGAGAGGAAGTGCAAAAGAGCTGAGGAATGGCGACGAGCTTTTCAATGGGCTTGACAGACTGGGAATCAAAGATTTCAGCACTTTGGCGTTCACACTTGGAACGCCTCAAAAGGCGCCAACGGACGAACAGTTTGAGGAACTTGGCAACAAGGTCTACGGTACACCTACCATCGGCCAACTAGCGCTTCTCAGAAAGTTGCACTTCGAATCCACCACCCTCATGGTAGCCAGCATCAACGAGCAGGTAAAGTCAGACAGCTCGGATCCAACTAGTCTCAGCAAGAGGCTGACAGCAGCGGAGAAGCAATCGAGGTTGGAGATACAGTCGAAAAGATTGGCTGGGCTTAGGATTGTCGGAGAACTTTCTCCCAGTCACCAGCTCTTAGACTTGACGAATGCCATGGTGGAGACCGGGGTGCTGACTTGGGTGGCCCCATCGAAATGTTCCAAAAGGGATGATGAGGTCCAAGCCAACATCAAGCCCAACCCATCTACCTTGCAAATCGAGCAGGCTACATTGAAAGTGGCGCAGGTCCCTGTTGCGACCGTAGCCGACGTGGGGTCGGAACTGAAGCTACAGTGGGCGCTACAGCGCCGTGGCATTGCCATGGATCAGTGCAGACTTCTGGACTGGGTGCATCATGAGGAGTGGGTTCAGTGGCTTTTGCAATCCATCACGAAAGAAGTCCCTTCTGGTTTTGGTACGATAAAGCTGGAACAGGTTGTGCGTGCAGATAAGGAGCTGTGGACGCTTTTGGCGCAGCAGCAGACTAAGTCACTGAGACCATCCAACGATGTGCCGGTGCTCAATGACGATTTCAAGAGGCTTACAACAGATCCAAGGGTCACCATGTTTGTCCTCCCTTTGCCTTCCTCAAGCAGGCCAGTAGCAGCTCCCAAGGCAACTCCTGCACCGAAGAACGCAGCAGCTCCAAAGAACAACCCCAACAAGAAACGGAAGGTGACTAGAGCTGAGAAAAACTGCCCTGAAGAGCTGAAGAAGTACACTTTGCGTCTGGAAGGCAAGGGTAACATCTGTTGGAGCTACAATTTGTCGGCTGGTTGTTCAAACACAACATCAGGGACACCAGCAAAGTGCATGAGAGGTTTCCATGTCTGTGCTCATTGCCATAAACCTGGGCATAGCGTGACTACGTGCAGATCAAAGCCTTCGTGACTACAAGCAGATCGAAAGTCACACAAGAGGCCTTTTTCCAGTGTCTCCGAAGTTGATGACACCCTTTTGCAGCCTCAAACATCGAGTTTTGCTGAGTCGCAGGATGCGACCAAACTTCCAAGCACAGTGGACAGTGAGACGCGTCCACCAGTTCAAAAATTTTTAAGTGTTCCCATGGAAGAGTTATTGGTTATCGAGGTTTGCGCTGGGTCAGCTAGGCTAACGAAGACGTGCAGAAAGCTGGGACTCAGAGGTTTAGCCGTTGACAAAGTAACCGAACGCAGTTGTGGAATTGATATCATGGTTCTGGACTTAACTGTAGCAGCACAGCTCCAGTTGCTCCTTGATATTGTTGAGGCAGAGAAAAGCAGAATTTTGATGATTTTCATTGCACCTCCTTGCGGGACAGCAAGCAGAGCCAGGGGGAGTTAAATCAAAAGCTCTTTGCTCAGAGGGCGCAAAGCACCAGCCCCACTTCGTAGTGATTTGCAACCAGACGGATTGGACAACCTCGAAGGTCTCGACAAGCTTAAGACCGAATTGGCAAACCAATTATATGAAGGAATTACGAAACTGATTCCTTTTGCAGCAGGATTGGACATTTGCGTCGTTGTGGAGAATCCTACTAACAGTCTTTACTGGAAGACTTCATTTGCGCAGAAATTTCTCACAATTTTAGGTGGTTACATGACGGACTTCCATAACTGTTGCCACGGTGGCTCCCGAGACAAGCTTACTTCCTTTTGGAGCAACAAGGATTGGATGCAACCACTTCAAATGTTTTGTGATGGCCAGCATCAGCACCAAAGCTGGAGACCAAAGATTCGAGATGGACGCTTGGTTTTCCCCACAGCCGAAGAGGCAGCATATCCCTGGCTTCTTTGTACTAGAATCATCAACTTGGTCTTGGACATGGCTCAACGTTTGGGAGCCGTCATGCATGCCACTTTGGAAGAGCAAATGTCTGACAAGGATTTTTCCTTAATGAATAGATATATTTTTGAAGCGCTGCCCAGATCCACGAAGTTACGCCCACTGGTACCTGAATTTTCCCACTACACATATGTTGTCACCCCTGCACAACATGTGGATCTTTGCGCTCAAGTGCTCACACTTTTTCCTAAAGGAGCAAAAATATTGTCCCGCAGACTGTGGACCTGGGGAACTTTTCGGGCGGAACAATTTCGTGGTGAATGCGTTTTCCTGGAAATTTCGGAGGTCGACATCTCAAAAGATCAGACAGTGGAGTGTCACCATGTGGGGGTCCCACACGACCCTATGGCCTTTTTGGAGAAGGCAATTGATGCAGGACACCCCAAAGATCTGGAAAGGCATGTTGTCCCCACAATGCATGAAGTGCTCATGGATAATTTCCACAGACCACCGCATTTGTTGGCATGTAGGCGCATTGACTTCATCAAGAAGTACACCCAGCTCGCAAAGACATCCAAAGCAGAAGAGCTTAAACTGAGACTCAAGATGCCGCCGCACATCCGGAAGTTGATGAACGGGAAAAGGCTTCATTTACTGGGTGTTATGCTTGCTGACTTGGGTTTTCCGGATAAAGATCTTTTACATGACCTCTGCAATGGGTTCAAGCTCAGTGGATGGATGCCTGACTCTAATCTTTTCCCGCGCAAGGTGAGAAACCCTACACTGACTGTTGATGCGTTGAAGCAATCCTCGAACTCCTTTAATGAAAAAGTCATGCAACAAATGAGCATCCGACAGGAGAGCGTGCTCGAACAGGACACCTGGGGTGAAACTGAGCATGAGATAGAGCAGGATTGGATTTGGGAAGACACCACCTCCGACTGGGCTGGGAAGTCGGTTGCGCGGAGATTTGGGATACGACAGGGAGGAAAGACTAGAGTCATAGATGACTGTACGGTTTGTGGCTTGAACTTGACGGTGGGTACAAAAGAGAAGTTTTCCTTACATACAATAGATCAACTATGTGGAATGCTGGACCATAGTTTCAAGTGCTCGAAAGGGCAACACTGCAAAGTACTTGGGAGGACATACGACTTGAAATCGGCCTACAAGCAGTTTGGATTGTGTTCCCATGACAGAGATTTTGTGCGCATCGCAGTGAACAAACCCGGGGCCAAAGACCCGATACTGCTGGGGCTAAATGCCCTGCCCTTCGGGGCAATTGGATCGGTAGCTGGTTTCTTGCGTGTCTCCTTTGCAATTTGGTGGATCGGAGTTTTTGGAATGGGTGTTGCATGGAGTGCTTATTTTGATGATTATTCCTCCCTTACAAGGCCTGAACTTGCTTCCAACACCCACTGGGCAATCTCCTCACTTTTTGAGTTGATTGGTTTACAGTACGCCAAGGATGGGTCCAAAGCACCACCTTTCAGTGACGTTTTTAGGATGTTGGGTCTGATCGTCAACATGGTCGAGGCACCCTCTCTGCGCTTCTCGGTGGGTCACACTGATGAGAGGATCACAGAACTAAAACAATGTTTGAGAGACATCGTCAGTAATGGACAGTTGTCCACCAAGGAAGCTGAGAGAGTGAGGGGAAGGATGATTTTCTTTGAATGTTATGTTTTTGGAAGAATTGCAAACCTTGATTTGAAGGAATTTGGAAACCTTTGTCGTCTTGGAAGGACGTCGTGCGTTTTGGATGAATGTGAAATTTTAGTCGTTCAGAAGTTGCTTGTCCGGTTGGAGTCCGCAAAGCCTGTACCTCTCGGAATCAACAACCTTTCAACCTGGATAATCTTCACGGATGGGGCCTGTGAAGATGGATCCACCACCGGGAGCATTGGCGGTGTTCTAATCGCACCCAATCACCGAGTGGTTCATCATTTTGGTTGCGACGCGACCCCAGAGGTGATGCGCCACCTTTTGCGTGCCTCAAAGCATCCGATACATGAGCTGGAGATGATTCCCGTACTAGTCTCTTTTAGACTTTGGGGACACCTCATTCGAGGATGCCAAGTCGTTCATTACATAGACAATGAATCGGTCAGGTTAGCGCTCTTAAGAGGGAGCGGTGAAACCGCTGTTGCAAAACATGTGGCTGCCAGGATAATGGATTCGGAGTACCATTTGGGGACGAAATCCTGGTATGCAAGGGTACCGAGCGTTAGCAACTTGGCTGACGACCCTAGCCGTGGAAACTTTGATACCTTGACGAAACTTGGGAGCACCTTTTTCTCCGTGGACTGGTTGGACGTGCTTGCGAGCTGTGGTCCATAGTGGGGATTACAACGGATCTCGAAGCAGCGTTCCCCACAGATGAAAAAAGGAGTTGCGTTTGATTCCCTCGTTCGTCGGCACTCATTTTGTTTTCCATGTTTTGCGCGTGTATGTATGTTGTACTTAATATATAAGTACGGAATATCATATGTACACTTTTCTGTGCGGTTCGTTTGACTTTTTAACTTGGTTGTGTTGCAGTAACGCGTAGCCGCGGTGGTTTCCAGGTTTCCCTTTGAAACTTATTGGAATAAGGGTCCCCTCCGTCTGAGGAACGAAGTAAGGATGAACCCTTTATTCTTTAAGTTTCTCTGTCTTTGAACACATGGTGTTCAAAGACTTTTTGAGTAACCTGGAAATGTCAACCTCTAAACTTCCGTGCGTTACACGTAGCGTAGGAGGGTACGCGAGGGTTACTGCAACAAACATTTTTCTTATTTAAAACCAAATGTCCAGTAATATGATGTCATGTACAGAACCTGTGCCTTCTGGAACTTGGCAGTCTTCTGTTCTTATCAGTGTGAAACTTTTGATGTTTCAAGGTGACGTGCTGTTCTTGGCAAGGATCTGTTCTTATCAATGTGACATCTATCTTACATGTGGGCATTTTGGTCTCAAGTGGCATCCCCCACGAAATTTTGTTCACCCACCCAAAAACTGTGGTCCTATCCAAGTTTTTTTCCCAACCCGGGGAAAGGGATGCCTAACCCTACCGTTATTACAACGGATCTCGAAGCAGCGTTCCCCACAGATGAAAAAAGGAGTTGCGTTTGATTCCCTCGTTCGTCGGCACTCATTTTGTTTTCCATGTTTTGCGCGTGTATGTATGTTGTACTTAATATATAAGTACGGAATATCATATGTACACTTTTCTGTGCGGTTCGTTTGACTTTTTAACTTGGTTGTGTTGCAGTAACGCGTAGCCGCGGTGGTTTCCAGGTTTCCCTTTGAAACTTATTGGAATAAGGCAACAGGTTTCATCAGGTCCTGTAGGAGTTGCACCAAAATCCAGTTTAAGTGGGGGCATGGGGAAACAAGTCGAGTCACCAGATTCACAAAAGGGTCAACGTGTTTCATTTGCAGAGAGTTCCAGGGTTTTTCCGAAAACAAGACGTTGTCCTGCTTGTGAAAGTGGGATGGATGCACCTGGCAGCCGTCACAACGCTGAGTGCAAACGTCGTCGGAAGGCTTTTGAAGCACAGAATAGCCCAGAGTCAGTCTCTTCACCTGGTGCCTCAACGGAAATGCATTCGCCGTCCACACCAGAGAGGTTTGTAGATGCACCTGTTGATGGTGGTACTCCAACTCAAGGACAGGAATTGGACACTAGGGTTGATGTGGATGGTGATACAAACATGCCCGAAGTTGGATTTGGAAGCCCCACTCCGGTGGGCGACATGGATTCGTCAAGTGTTGGGGATGATCGGAAACGCACTGCAGATGTTGATGTTTCAGATTTGGAAAAGCAAATTCGGGAAGATCCGATGATGGACAGTTTGTTTGTTCATCAGGAACCAGAATGGTGTTGTTCGATGTCATGTCAGCCTTTGCAACATCTAGGAGAAACAGATGAGAATGGGTTTCAACGGATTACTTCACCAGAACTATTTTCCAGTGATGAAACAGTTTCTGCCATTCAGTTTCGACCTGACACTAAGCATGAAAGTGTTACTGTGAGACTTGGTGGTGGTAAGGTGAGAGTTTGGAAACCAGACACCATCATCGACGATCAAACGTTGGAGTCCTTGGATACCAATTTGGGTTTTGAAGGAATGCAGGAAGAGGTCAACAATTTAGAAGCTTGTCAGACTGGAGATCTGCTGAGCGAAGCAGAAGCTAAGGCAGTTCAGAAGGTCAACAAGTCGGCCAGGGTCATTGGAGCTCGTTGGGTTTGTGCGTTTAAATCAGCAATCAGAGTCAGATGTCGCATTGTCGCCAAAGACCTAGCTCGTGGAACCAGTGCTAGAAAGATGGGGTATTCAAGCCCTACACCATCTTGTGAGTCTTTGCACCTGATGTTGATTCTCTGTGCCACGCTGAATCTTTTCTTGAGATCGTTGGACATCTCTCATGCCTTCATGCACAGTCCCCTCGAGGATCAGATCGTTTTGCTACGATTGCCGCTTTCAGTGAGTCTGTGTGACGGCTCAGTTGCCTTTTTGAAGTTGAAGAGAGCCCTGAACGGGCTGAGAGACGCCTCCTTAGCTTGGCTTCGTCTTCTTGCAGGAACCATTCAAGGACAAGGGTTGTGGAGTGACACTTTGGAGCCATGTTTTTACCAAGGAAAAGTTTTGGACTCAAAGGGGAATGAACTGGGAATTGCCATGTTGTTAGTGTACGTAGATGACATTTTGCTGGCAACGTCTTGTGAAAGAACGGAATCTGTCATTTCGCGATGCAATTTCAAAAGTTGTTCCAACGAAAACGACAGGCAGAATTTTACCTTCACACTTGGGAGGTGGACAACTCAGTTTCACTGGTAGGACACTGTTCAGAAACCCGGAAGAGTCAGCTATTCACATTTTGGTAAATCCGTCTTATTTGGATTCAACATTCAAGGAGTTTGGTATTTCAAAGGGTTCAGATGCAGCACCCAACATTGCTGAACACTTGGAGAAAACAGTTTCAGACAAAGAGGCAATGAAGCCACTTTCAACTGAAGGATACCAACGTTTTCGCAGAGCTGTAGGGAAAATCATGTGGATGTGCCAGTCACGTCATGACCTCAAGCTGTACATGTCACTGTTAGGAACCCAACAGCAGTCACCATGTCAGGGAACGGAAGCAGCACTTCGAGGTCTTTTGAGATTCTTGAGAAACGACATGAATGTCACGTTGCGGCTTCCATCAGAGAGTTCGGATGCTTTGACTGCCGAAGGTTACTCACCTAGCAGCTTGATGGTGCACAGCTTCAGTGACGCATCGCATGGACCTTGGAGGTTCAACTCAAGGCGGGGTGTCACAGGCGGGGTTGTGACATTTCAGAACGGTGTTGTTCGGACCTTAGCCAGACAACAGCAAAGTACGGCCCTTAGCAGCTGTGAGTCAGAATTGTACGCGTTACAGTTGGTTAGCCAAGAGAGCGTAGCACTGTCCAGACTCATTCAAAGGGTTGTATCTGGTTTGGGATGGCAACACGAAGGTGAGATTGTTCCAATTGTCATGGAAAGCGACAGCAGCTCAGCAATCCAGTTGGTTCAGGGAATAGATCTACCAAAACGGTCCAGACACATAGAAATTCGGTTGGAATGGTTGCGAGACAAACTGAAGAGTGAGGAAATTACTCTGATTCATAAACAAGGGGTTGAGAACGTTGCAGACCTTTTCACAAAATGTTTGCCTTCAAAGGACTTTTATCGACACCGCAGTACCCTTGGAATTGACAGAGTTGATTTTCCAGTGCAAGATTTGGCAGAACTGTTTGTTGAGGCCATGCCCAAAAGAACTGCATACTATGCATTCCTTGAAGTCTGTTGCGACAAGGATTCAGCTTTGAAAAGGGCATGTTCCACCTCGGGTTTTAGGTATTCACCCCGCTTCGCGTGGGGTGGCCGCCCACACCGCAGGTTTATTTCGGTCCGTGAGAGGGGCTAAGGGTGGTTTTCCCCCGTGGGGGCTCTTCAAGCTAAGAAGTTTCAATAAGAAATCCTTCCAAAACATTGTTTTTGACAGTGTTTTTCCAATGTTTCCAGTCAAACAGACGGTAATTTACACGTTTTTTGCCATAAAGGCAGTAAATCCTTCCAAAACATTGCTTTTGACAGTGTTTTTGTAATGTTTCCAGTCAAGCATACGGTAATTTACACGTTTTTTGCTATAACGTCAGTCCAAAACACTTGTTTTTGCAGTGTTTTCAATGCTCTGGCATCCAAAAACCCTGCAAAATCTTGCTATGTACAATGTTTTTTTTTCATTTTTGGCCGTTTTTCCATTGCCGGAAAGCTACCAAAATGACCCAAAATTCCATTTCAATACCCTCTTGCGCTCAGACACCCAAAAATCCTCGAAAAATGTCGAAAACACCACCGTATTCTGGTCTCGGTGCGAAACCGTTTTTGGGGTCTGGTCTCGGTGCGAAACCGTTTTTGGGCCCCCCCCCCCCAGCTAAAGCTGATATAGCGACTGCTATATTAACAAATGTCATTGAGCATTTAGTGTTGCTGTTGCCCCCCAATAAGCACGCCTTCACCGCCAAAGCGGTGTGGGCGGATTTGGGAGTTTCATCAAACATGGAGATGCTTGGGGTTCAACGAAGAGTTCGGGATTTTGTAGAACAACAGAAAACAGAAGGTTTGTTGGTTCATGTACATGTTTCCACACCATGTGCAACTGGGTCCCCTCTTCGGAATTTTCATGCAGGAGTTGGTGAGACTGAGACATGGAAGATAGTCATGTCGTCCGCTTCGTTTTACCTTAGCCTGGGTGACCAAGCGTCATTCGAACTGCCGAAGCACAACCAGATTTGGGACCGTGAACTTACTCACAAGACTCTTGAAAGGAGTGGTTTGATTTTCTCAGGAACAGTACGACTGTGCAAAACTGGTTTGATCGGAAAGAGCTGTCTACCAATTGGCAAACAGCTACGTTTCGTTTCAACGTCCGGAGCTTTTGTGACGAGCTTAGAAAGGAGATTTGGCCAGTGCGACTGTCCGGAACATGCAGCGTTGAACGAAGTTCATTTTGGGAAAACAGCTTTATACAGTCCAGTTTTAGCCAGGGGAATTTTGAATGCCATGAAAGAAGGGTTCAAAGAATCGGGGAAAATCAAACGGTAAACGTTTTTTTTTGGAAACCATGTCAGTTGCAGATGTTTGGAATGAAAAGAACCAAGAGTTTCACAGGTTTTTTTTGTCATGACCTTAGTGCATGGCCGCGACCTTATATAGAGCTCTAGCAAAGCACAGAGCACAGCCAAACAAAAGACAGTTTCACAGTTGCAGTCATGTCCACTCTCATGCGAAGCATTTGACATGTGGCGGATTGTTTTTTTTGCCGGAAACTTGGACGCTGAAGTCTGTCACTTAGGGTCTGACTTGCGCTCCTAGCAACAAACAGCACAGACTTTTTACCCTCGCCTTAGTTGCTGAAGCCATGGCCGAGTCATGGAGCATCGAAGAGGAAAAGCAGCTGCAGGCCTTGATGGCCAAGAAGGT
The DNA here is from genome assembly GCA_947184155.2 of Cladocopium goreaui. Taxonomy (NCBI): domain Eukaryota; class Dinophyceae; order Suessiales; family Symbiodiniaceae; genus Cladocopium; species Cladocopium goreaui. The sequence continues at coordinate 111,383 of CAMXCT020001194.1, read as the reverse complement.
GGTTGCAGTGAATGAGAGCCGTGGAGCCGCTATGAGCGATGGCTCAAAGCGCCGGTATGTGGATGAGGAGTCTGTGGGCTCTATGGATAACCCATGGATTGAAGTGTCAGAGAAAAGCCACCTCAAGGTGGACTACACCACTGTGGAGCTGGATTTGCCAATGGGCATTACCAGCATGGAGCAATGGGGCCGCACGGTCATCTCTTTCGGCAAATATGCCGAAGCCAATGTGACCTACAATGAGATGTTGACAGCCCCGGAGTATGCAGGATACCGCAAGTGGTGCAAGAGCCACCTGACAAACCATACTGCTGGCAAGGTCGCCATGGACTTTGTCAAGTATCGGGATGCCTATGAAAGGAAGTCCAACAAGGACTCTGGACTTCTGTTCCCAGGAACTGAGGTGGAGCGCCGCTTCAAGTGAGCGATCTATGTGCGATCTATGCACTATGAGCTCTGGATTGGCTTTCAATGGAATGACAGCTGATTGGGAGCAAGTACAATAGCCTTTTAAAGGCGGGCACAACTGCATGGGAAGCTTTGGACAAGAACGAAAAGCAGAATTGGTTTGCGACTGCAAATGGGAGATCTTTGGATCTTTGGCTTTTACAAGATCGATACGATCTATAGTTTCTGGAATTCAGATGAATTTGTTTGAGACTGGAATGGAGAATCACCTCAATGACGCTGATTTTCTTCAACTGGTTTCGAACTCACGGCAAGTGGGGGTGTGGAAAGATGACATCACCAGGTGCCGCTGAGTTCTATTTGGTTTATGGTGAATTTCATCACCATATGTGGTCATGGTGAGAATTTACAAGGTTTTAGCCTCTAGCAGGCGATTTGGAAGCTTTGGTGAAATTTGCTCAACACGGCTGAGCAAATGAGAAAATTTCATCACCAATGGTTTGGAGATGACAAGGTTTTGCCTATATCAGGCGTTTTTGGGAATGTGGATAAGATGTGCTCACCACAGCTGAGCGAACGAAAACATTTCGTCACCAATGGTTTGGTGACATCAATGGTTTGCCACGTTTTCATGGAGATTCAAGCTGGAAGAAGATTTGCAAAGGAGTTTGGACTTCATGGTTTGACTGGAAAGAAGTTTTGATGACTTGCGTCATCACTTGCAAGTTTCGAGAACTTTGTACTGAAGGTTTTGAAGCTTCAGTTGAGTTTGGGTGATGGTTTATCACCTTCTTTAGGCTGGAAGGACAAGTGATACGGATTTGGAAATTTCAGCGCTGAGTCCTTGGTTTTCGTTTGCATGGAAACAAGTTTTAAACCAATGGTTTTTTTTGAAACAAATCGAAAACAAACAACCTGTACAAACAAGTTTTCGATATGTTTACCGAGAGAGAGCAGTTTTTTTGGAACTGTTTCAAAGCAGTTTAGAATGTCACCAGACATTCGTTAGAAGGAGATGTGTGTGCAACTGCGCATTTTTCATCTCAAGCAGAGAGCTCAAAACGAGCAAGCTTGGTTCAAGCAAGAATCAAGGAAGGACAACCTAGGAAACAAGCCTCAGAGACTTTGTTGTTTCCTTCGGTTCGCTGGAGCAAAAGTTGGAACTTGAGAGAGACGGACTGTGTGTTTGAGTGGAAGGTTTTTTTTGTGTTGTTGGGTTTTCGCCCTTGCTGCCGACCCCAGGGTTTTCGCGTTGCGTCGCGTAGGTAACTTGGGTCTCTGGATTTTCACACTGCCGCCAGGCTCATCCTGAAAGATTGTTTGTTTTGCTCCAAGTTCGCATGGTCGAGAACCAGAGTTGCAACAGAGGATGCAAATGCCTTTTTCCCGTCTTGCAGAAAGCGCGCTGTTTTGCGCTAACTTTGCTGTCGCCCCTGCGGGTTTGATTTGCTTGGCATGTGCAATACTTCTGGCAGTCACGGTGTGAAAACTGATAGCGTTTAGTGCAGATTTTGGTGGCAGGTGCGGTATTTACGGCGTGTGTGACACTGAACCTGCAGAGGGTCAGCGTTTAGTACGACAGTTGTGGCACTACACGCCTTTTACCGTGAAAAAAACCAGCAAAACAGGTCCAGCGTGTAGCGTGTAGTGGCTCTTTTTCCAAACTATATTGATCTTTAAAGAAATAATTGTGAATTTGACGCCGTCAAACCGCTACAGAAGCCCTGGCCAGGTGACAACTACATGCCGCCATTGGTTCAACTTGGCCAAAGGCCCTTGAGCTGCTCTCTTGAGCTTGCCCCGACATGAAAACGTTTGTGGGACTTTGGGTGCCTGCACGTGTTTCCCCCGAACGGACATCCAGTGCTCCGGGGATCTTAAGTGATCCAAACCGTTGCTGAAAGCCATGGCCACTGGAACTAGTGACACTGTCGAGACCCTCACAAAGGACACCTTCATACCACGGTTTGACAATACACCTGCTGGTTACAAGGAATGGCGAAAGCGGATACAGCTATATGCAAGACGCATGGCCATTCAAAAACGAGAGTCTGAAGTAGGGATTTCAGTTTTGTCCACCTTAACTGGAGCCTCCTGGCGTCAATGCGAAGACCTCGACGTCAAGGATTTGGAAACGGCCGGTGGACTGGGAAGAATTCTGGACAGGTTAGACGCGCAGTGGCAGTACGATGCAAAGATCGAAATGCCAGAAGCCTTCGAAAAGTATTTCTACAAGACCTACCGCACCATGAATCAGACAATGTTGGACTACTGCACACAATCTGGACAAGCCTTGCGAGAGTTGTCAAAATACAAGGTGACACTCCCAGATGAAGTTGCTGGATGGTTGCTGATGCGCAGAGCTGGTCTGACAAAGGAGCAAACACAGCTGATTCAAACAACAGTAGGAACAGAAACAACAGTCGAGAAGGTTGAGAAAGCGCTCTACCTCACCCTTGGCCAGAATCACAAAGTGCCCTCCCCTGCAAAGTTCAACAACATGCGTGGTCGATGGAAAACTGACCGTGCCCACTTTGCCGAGGACGAGGTGTACTATGAAGATGATGGAGAATACCCTGATGACACTGCCTATGATGATGATGGCAACCCAATTGACTATGATGGAGATGAACTCTACTGGCAAGAAGAGGAATGGGATGATGTGCAATCCACTTACTATGGCTCAACAGTTGAAGACATGCCTGCAAATGACGAAGTTTTTGATACTGAAGAGTTTGACCGAGTCTATGCTGCATACGCTGACAGCAAACGTCAGCTGAATCAACTCCGAGTTTCTCGTGGATTTTTCCCTGTAGTTGCAGTTGCTGGTGGTCAACAACTTCCACTTGCTGCTTCCTCCTCAGCCTCCGGAAGTCAATCGCCTTCAAGGACTGGTTCAAAAGGGAAGTCAAAGGGTAAGTCAAAAGGCAAAAAGGGATCAAAAGGTTCAAAGGGATTAGGTTCCCCCAAAAAGGGTATGTCAAGTATCAAAGAAAGGGGTGAACATATGTCCTCAATGATGTGCTTGCGATGTGGAATGTTCGGTCACATGGCCGCCAACTGCCCCACCAAGAGCTCTAGCACTTCACCGAGCAAGAAGCGTCCCGCTGACTCCAGTGCAAATTTCGTTGGAATGGCTCAGCATGTGATTTCCGACAGCAATAGTTGGGTTACCGTAGAACCTGATGCTTGCATACAGGATGGTGGTGCTTCAACATTTTTAGCTGGTTCTGAATACGTGCTGAGGTATCTGAAATGGCTGGAATTGATTGGAATGGATGTGAAACACTTGCACTTCAAACGTTGCGACAAAAGCTTCAAGTTTGGAGGTGATGGTGAAAGTGTCAGCCGTTGGATGGTGCAATTGCCTGCAAAGCTAGGTGACAAGGTTGGTCGCATTCAATGTTTTGTGATCTTCGGTGCCACTCCTATGCTGCTAGGTCGCCCAATTCTGGAAATGCTGAATGCTGTGGTTGATTTTGGTGGTAAAAGGATGAGCCTACTGGGTGGTGACTGGCAAGAAATCCGCCGCGGAAAAGGTGGTGCAATGCTTTTGAAACTGGCTGATGGAGTCAAACATGGCTCAGAACTCATGGATGTTCAGTTCGACCTCATCAGTGAAGATGATGATCACGATCAGGTTGAAACTATGGCTAGCTTTCTGAAAGACATGCATGCTGAAAGTCGCTATGCCCAAATGACCGAAGTGGTGCAGAACTTCATGCAAACCAATGCCAAAGAACCCAACATGAGCGATGAAAGTTTCCAAGCCGATGATGATGATTTCCCAGAAGCAATTTCCTTGCCTGAATGCACGGTGAAGAAACTTGAGAACATGTGCAATCAACAAGCCGCTGAAGTGCACAACCAAGTCTCAGGTATGATTCACATGGCCAGAGATGGATCTCGAGCCAAAACACCCGTTGTTTGGGAAGTCTACGTTGGAGCAGGTCGCCTTTCGACCGAAGTCTCAAAGCTTGGTGCTCGTGTTGAACGTTTTGGTTTGAATGAAGGCTGGGATTTTTCACTCAGCACACACCGCAGAGCATTTCTCCACAAGATCGACACCGATGAGCCTGATGAAATTTTCATGTCCCCAAAGTGCACGTTGTGGTCACCAATGCAAAACATCAACATCAAATGTGCTGCTGATGCCGCTGACTTGGAAGAACGACGCGAGATTGACCATGGAACCCACTTGTCCATGTGCATGTGTCACAAGGCCTACTGGAAACAGGTACGAGCAGGTCGACACGCTCACATTGAGCATCCTGAGAGAAGCCGTGCCTGGAAGACCAAAGCCTTTTCCACTCTTCCTGGCTATGCTGCCTTGTTTGATCAGTGCGAGTATGGTGCTACAACAATCAATGATGATGGATTTCAGGAGCCAATCAAGAAATGCACACGTATCCAAACGACCAAGATGTCCATGTACAAGCTCATGAACCGCCGATGTCAAGGTGATCACACCCACTGCCCCCTAGAAGGTTCCATGCCTGGTGGTGGTCAACGATGCCGCGAAGCTGAAAACTATGGCGTTGTTTTGGCAAAACATCTGGCGAAAGCCATCATGGATGACGAGGATCTCACTCAACAGATCTATGCAGTTGATGATGCTGAAACTGGCACTTTGAGACAGTTGGCTACGGCGCATGGATCTCATGCAGCTCGAGTTGCCCATCGTCTTCACAGAAACTTGGGCCATCCTCGAAAAGAAGTGCTGCTGAAGTTGCTTGAAGGCAAGCAAGTGAGTGAGAAGGTCAGAGAGGCAATCCAACCTCTGCACTGTCCCCATTGCCAAAATTACGGCATCAAGAAGGGTGTATCCCCTGCCTCAGTTGAACGTGCTGAGAACTTCAACCAAGTGGTTCAAGCTGATGTAATGTGGATTGAACTTGACAAGAAGAAACGTGTGGCAATTCTTTCAATGGTTGATGAATGCACTCGATACATGGCTGCCCGCATTGTGTCCGATGAAAGGTCCCCCTCACTGATCAAAGCGTTGGAACGTTCCTGGATTAGGTTCCATGGTCCGATGCAACAACTCAAAGTTGATGAATATGCTGGATGGGGATCCGATGCATTTGCAACCTGGGCAGAAAACCATGACATTGAGCTCAAGATTTCTCCTGGACAAGTTCATACAAGAACGAGCGTTGTTGAAAGACGACATCAACTGCTACGGCGTGCTGTTCAAATCTACATGGATGACAATGAGATCGCTGGAGTGGATGCCCTGCATGAAGCTCTCAACTGGGTTGTGCCTTCCCTCAACGAGCACACCTTTGCGAACGGCTTTACACCCACACAACTTGCAATGGGTCGACAGCCTGCTGTTCCTGGACTGATGTCTGAAGAGCGCACGAAGCCTCCACAGCTGTCTGAAGGTCAACACCTTCAGGAGATCCTTAAGTGCCGATCTCAAGCCCAACAAGCATGTGCCAAAGCTGATGTTGACGTCCGATTGCGAAGAGCCTTGTTGCGTCAGTATCGTGGCCAAGATGAAGAACTGGTCGCTGGCGAAAGATGCCTCTACTGGCGTGAGTCAACGGATCGCTTCCACACCATCAAGTGGAAAGGTCCTGCCGCTGTGGTCGCAGCTCAACTTGACCCCGACACTGGCAATGTTGACACATACTGGCTTGCTCAGGGAACAGTGCTGATTCGAGCTGGAAAACACCATGTGAAACGTTTGGTTGATGCTGAAGGTCGAATGTCTTCTCCTGTGGATGCCATGCGCCAAGTACGACAGCGACGAGTTGTCCGCCTGATTGACCTTCACAAAACTAACAAGAGGTCAATTGATGAGTTGGATGAAGATGATGCTGACTTTGACTTGGACGACAACCGCAAACAGCGCAAACATGGCACTCCTCCACATCAACTTCAACTGCATGACCCAGCTCCACCAGAATCTCCTGGACCGATTGCTGACGATGCTGCAACGGAACCTGATGTTGAGATCTTGGATAGCCCAGCTGATGCTGATGAGTTCCATGACGCAATCGAGCAAATGGATCGTCAAATCGATCAACTTGAACAACCTCCTGACTCTCCATTTTCCTATGCTCCAACAACTCCTGCCGAGACAGTGATTGCCGACAATGATGAGCCCAACACCAACAACAATGATGCTAACACCACTGCAATTCCGCAGAATGAGATGCCGGCAGATGAAGATCTACCTCCTGTTCCAAGCGATGATTCTGAAGTTGAAGATGGTCAGAACGTGGCAGTTAACACTTTGCCTGCCAACGATGACCAGCCAGCTGCAGCAGTTAACACTTTGCCTGCTGACAGTGGCAACACCAATTTCCAACAAAGACGCCGCAACATGGATCAAGGAGAAATGGCCTGGCTCAGAAACTTCCAGCGTCAGAGAAGACCCTTGGATGAGCCAAAGAATGACTCTGAGCAGAAACGCCAAAGGATCTACAATAGTGTCGAAGTTGGTTTTTACAGTTCCAATGGTGAGCACAACAAGTTTGCAGGTGACATGTTGCCTGATGGTTGGACCTATGATGAAGTCTCCAACTCCTTTGTCCTTGGCAAGACCCAAGACTTTTGTTCAGTTGAAGAAGGTTTCCTGGTCCGAAATCATGTCATTGCACGTGACTCCTCATGGAGACCAACTGCCGATGCCATCAAAGATGTCCCCATTAAGTTGGGAGACTTGCAAGCCCTGAAAATCACAATGCGTGAAGGTGCCTCAACTATGATGGTTGACTCTGTTGCTGCTGCCGAGCGAAAGATTAGCAAGGATGGTTTCTTTGGAAAAACGTTGTTTCCTCTCACCAAAGAAGCTGCCCAAAAGCTCAAGATGCCATACATAAATCTCAAGAAGAAGATCAGTAAGTCCACTTCCGGCTCCATGCAAAACTCACCCTCTGAAGTCTGGATGGCTGCAACTCGCCCTTTGAAAAAGAAGAAGGACAACGAGGCTGATTTGAAAGAATCCCGCATGACAGTTGAAGACCGCCTCACCTTCATGACAGCAAAGAAGGCCGAGCTGCAATCAATTTTTGAGAATAGAGTTTGGCAACTTGAACTTGAGCCTGAGAAAGCATCAGAAAGTCGCATTTTGAAAGCACGTTTTGTTCTCAAATGGGCAGATGATGGTAAAGGTGGCACAAAAGCCAAAGCTAGACTTGTGCTGCAGGGATACTCCGATCCCGACTTGCTATCTGGTAGCCTTGAGACAAGCTCTCCAACCTTGAACAGAACGTCAAGACAGGTACTGCTGTCCATTGGTGTTTTGAACCAATGGGAGTTTCTATGTGCCGATGTGGCTACAGCCTTTCTGCAGGGAGACCAACAAGCCCGTGAATTATGGTGCAAACTCCCCAGAGATGCTTGCACGTTGCTGAACATCAAACCCAACTCCTTGATGCGCCTCCTCAAGCCCATCTATGGCCAGGCAGATGCTCCAAGAGCCTGGTACCAAGTCGCCAGACGACGACTGGAAGAAGTTGGATTTACCCAGCACAAACTGGATGGTTGTTTGTTCAGACTGCATGATGCTGAAGGAAATTTATGTTGTTTGGTTGGATTACACGTAGATGACATGCTGATTAGTGGCGACCCTCACAATGCCTGCTACAATTCAGCCAAGAAGTTGTTGCGTGAAAAGTTCAATTTCAAACACTGGACTCACATTGATGAACGTGAGAAGCTTGATTTTTGTGGATGTTCGTTTGTGAAAACTTCCTTTGGTTATCAACTTGGACAGCCTGACTACTTTAGCAAGATCAAGCCGATCACCATCGACCCGAAGCGTCGACACTCAGCAATGGCCACACAGAATGAGGTTAGTGCTCTCCGAGCGGTGCTTGGTGCGCTTCAATGGCCCAGCACGCAAACAGCCCCGCAACTTGGTGCAACAGTTTCTCTCCTCAGTGGTCAGATCACAGCTGCTACAACAGAAGACTTGCGTGATGCAAACAAAGCTCTGAAATTCTCCAAGGTCAACAACGATGTTGGACTCCAATTTCGTCCTTTAGGTGAAATTTCAAATATGGTTTTGGTTGCAATGAGCGATGCCTCATGGGGAATTCGACGTGAAGGCCACAGCCAAGGTGGTTACCTTCTCATGTCTCATGCTTGCTCCGAAAGAAATCCTGGATGGTGAAACCACAAACTACATCATTTTGGATTGGAGAAGTTTTCGTTTGCCCAGGGTGTCCCGAAGCTCTTTGAACGCTGAATCTCAAGCATGCGCAGCTGCTATGGATAGTTTGGAATACACCCGAACACTGATCCAAGGATGTCTCAATGCTGACTACACTCTGCAATCTCCAGGTGAATGGGTGATCAGCAAAACAGCTTTGGTGGTTGATGCAAAAGCTCTGTATGATTCAATTCGTGCAGAAGTTCCCCAGCTTTCAGGTGACAAACGAACCAAGATTGAGGTGATGATTGTGAAAGAAAAGATGCAAGAGTGCCAAACACTTTTGCGATGGGTTTCAAGTGAAGCACAGTATGCTGATGGCATGACCAAACCCTCAGCACGTCAGTTGCTCACTGACCGCCTTAGAACTCACATGTTCAAATTGCAAGCGGATGAAGATTTTGTTGCTGCAAAGAAGAAAACTCAACAGCAACGAGAAGCAAATGCCCGCAAGTTTGCCCTCTCAAAAGCTGCTAGCAAGATAGGTGGTTTAGCTCATTTGATTTTCATTTCTCACATCATGCCGGTCACTGGTTTTTCCTCTGATGAAGCCTCATGGTCCGATGATGCAATGCGCCTATTTGTGACTATGATGATGTCTTTCCTCACTGGATGTTTTTGTGTTTGGATGCTGCTTGGATTTCCGAAGATTCTCCAACAGGAACCAAAGCGCGTGGCCTTCCACCTTGCCAAGCGCAACCAAGAGCGTCCAATGCGAGATCGAGTACGAGGAGATGTCTCACATGTCCTACCAGCTACACCTTGAACAAGAAGACAAGGCAAGACTGGAAGACAGCTTCAAAAGGGAGATTGAAACACTGGAAAGCTATGCACAGGTGATGAAAGATACAAGCGACACAAACAAGGAGGATGCCGACAAGTTCTTAAGTGAACTCAAAACTCTCAAAGTACGACTTCAAGACGTTGAACAAACCTTGACGGCAAAGATTCAAGAAGTGATTGAACTGGAACGACAGATTTACCAGGTTCAAGATTCTTTGGATCGAGCAAACCAAGCAAATGCAAACATGCGCGAGCTCCACGACCACGAGATCGAGTTCCGCAGAGAGGTCTACGCCCTCAACAAGGCACATCGCTTCCACCTCTTCGATGACTGCGACACACTGATGCATGCACGACCCATCACTATGTATGTCTGCAAGGAATGTGAAGAAAGACGTGAGAAGGAAGTTGCCGAGATGGATCAGTATCAGCACGGTTGGCGCTGAGTGGACTGGAATAATTCCCACTCAGAAGGGATGGACTGGAACATTTCCCATCCGAAAGCCTTTTTGGATGGACTGGAACATTTCCCATCCTTACAAACAACAGTTTGCAAAATACAATTTTTACATATACCCGGCAGACTGGAATTTTCCTGCCGATGAATGCAATGCAATTTTCCATGTGCAACAGCGGACTGAAACTTTTCGTGCCGACAACTACTGGCTGAACGGATTCATTTACCGCTGAAATGAAGCAATTGGTTGCAAGCAACAAGCTTGTTTTTGACCAACTCTTTTCCTCCAATGTGAATTTGACGCCGTCAAGCCGCTACAGAAGCCCTGGCCAGGTGACAACTACATGCCGCTGTACGCCGCCATTGGTTCAACTTGGCCAAAGGGCCCTTGAGCTGCTCTCTTGAGCTTGCCCCGACATGAAAACGTTTGTGGGACTTTGGGTGCCTGCACGTGTTTCCCCCGAAAGGACATCCAACTTAGAGTGTGGTTTGTCGTGGTTTGGTTGTTTCAACTGAACTCTTCATAATAATTGCAACCGAACGCCAGGAAACGGCGAAAATGTGTCTCCGGCCACAGCGCGGAGCGTTTAGTGGGGTACTACACGCCCAAACGGTCGCAGCTAAAAATCGCTGTTTTACCACAGTGCGAAGCGTTTAGTGCCGATCTTACTGGCAGGCGCAGTATTTGCGCTCTGCGTCGCGCCAAAATCACAGAGGGTGAGCGTGTAGTGCCGCCAGTTGTAGCACTACGCGGCAGGTTTCTGTGCACAAACCTTGGCAGGCGCAGTATTTCAAAAGGAAACATGGCCACCCCACAGCTTAAAGCCTGCCACGGCTGAAGCTGTGAGGTGGCCACGTTTGTTTGTCAAATACTTGCCACGGGCTAAGCTGTGAGGTGGCCATGTTTGCTTGTCAAAAACTGCCCCTGCCAGGGTTTACGCTGTGTAATGGCCATGTTAGCTTCTGAATTACTGCGCCTGCCAGCGTGTAAGCTGTCCAGGTTAAGCTGTGAGGTGGCCATGTTTGTTTGTCAAGTACCGCAGGTGTCAGGGTTTAAGTTGTGAGGTGGCCATGTTTGTTTGCAATATTTGCCACAGGTTGAGATGTGTGGTTGTTTACTTCTGAAATGCTGCGCTTGCCAAGGGTTTAAGCTGTGATGTGGCCATGTTTGCTTCTGAAATATTGTGCCTGCGACGGCGTTGTTAGCTGCCAAAGCACTGCGCCTGCCACGGGCTTAAGCTTTTGAAATATTGGGCCTGCCGCTTTAAGAGATCTGTTGAATACGCCCCGCTCCCCAGCGGCAATGCTGCGTCAGTGTGAGATGGACTGAAGGTGTCATATGCTTCTTTACAGCGTTCCACCAGTAGCATTGCCGCCGGGGGTGTGGGGGTTCTGCGCTGCCCGCGCAAAAACTAACGGGAGAAAAAATGCAGGATCACATGGAGGTGAGGCCATGGCGGCCACATGGTATCTTCTTTATTTCGCAAGAGAAACGGAACATATCGAGGGACGAAAATATGCATGTGCTTTGAAGTTAAGGTCCCACACGGGGCATGTGTCCACATTTTGGACTGCAGGCTTTCATAAAAGCAATGGATATCTTGGCTGCTGATCATCGCCAGCGTTTTTTGTTTTCAGATCATTCAGTCTTGACGTGTATTATATAGATTCGAGTCCCCGTGAGCCTCGCTTTGTCCTCGTGCCATTACGTTTTGCGTCAGAGGCCTGGCCTCGGGCCTCGGGCAGGCCTCGGTGAGCCTCGGAGCGCCTCGAATGCCAACAAACCTGCTTCATCATGGCCCCTAAAACAGGGCCGAAAAAAGTGTTCAAAACATGGCTGCGATAGAGGGACCTCGACAGTAGCAAGCGGCCTTGGGAACAAAGAGAAAAAGGTATGTGTTGACATTCATGTTTAGGCTGCTGGGTCGCAAATTTGCTTGCAAAACATTTGCGGGCAGCAACGAAATTCTCCGATGGCTGACCCTATTTTTGGGTCCAAATATGGACCCCAAAATGGGGTCCAGAATTGGATCACATTTTCATTCCTTCTTTTAGGTCTTTGCTTGGGCCCCGTTTTGGGGTCCAGATTTGGACCCAAAAGTGGGGCCAGCCATCGGAAGATTTTGCTGCTGCCCGCAGATGTTTTGCAAGCAGATTTGCGACACACTAGCATGATCGTAAGCGTTAACACATGCTTTTTCTCTCTGTGCGTCCCAATTTGTTTCTTGTACAGTACCATGATGTGCCTGCATCGTGGCAATTTCCCCATGCACCGTTACTGCAAAGATACTGCAATCCGGTGCGTGCCTTTCAATCTCCTGGAAGCGTGGGTATGGGTTCACATGGAGAAGTGGAATATTTTATGGGCCGGCGATGAAGCCTGGTCCCACAAGATGCGAATGTCCTGACCTGACACGGGCCCGCTTACCGCATGGTTTTCACAAAGTTCTTATCAATGAAACAGATGAAGAATACCTGCAGGTCTGGTTGGAAGTAGGTGGACGAGGGTTCTACCCCTTTGCAGCTGAAAGTCGCCACCATGGTTATGCCTGTTGGGCGAACTCACGCCGTTTCGCTATAGTGGCTCGAAGTGCCCAGCAATGTGCCATCATCGCAGACATCATGCATGCCTACAACTTGTTAGGGAACCGCATAGAAGTATATGCTCCCCTGTCAGAAGGAATTGCACTCAGGGATCAGGCTAGGATCAACAGTGCTGTGCACGAAGACGATCGGTCCAGTTTTGATTTCCGCACATCCCAAGTCTGCCGTGATGCCATTGCTGGGAGATTCCCCAACAGTTCCAGTGATGCGGACAGAATCTTCCACTTAAGTGAAGGCATACACCTTCTGCAGCAGCAACACAATGATTTGATACATGAAGCGAATCAGGCTATCTACCGGGTGCAACAGAGTTGGCATGCACTAAGTGAAGCCTATGCGGCCCTTTTCAGTGGTTAGCGCACTGTTTCACAGAGTGGTTCTGCGCTGAAGGACCTAGTTTTGTGCACGTGTGCAACGCCCAAAAGAGAGGCAAGCAGGAAAGTCACAACGAGCCCAAATTAGTGAGAGCCGCATTGTGGGCAGGATACGCAACAGGAGCTGACTGTTAGACATTATGTTTCAAATATATGCGCTGCATGCAGCACTGGCTCAAACAGTAAATATCCGTTAGTACCACTTTCACTTGTCAGTTGTATTGGTTTAACGGGCGCTTTCTACCTGAATACACTAACCTCCCACTGAAAGGGTCTTTTTTAAGGCAATTTCATCAGCCAACCTGTATGATACTATGCCCCTGTGTTCGGAGGTTTGCTTGTCTGGCCGCAGACTGGTCCGGTAGGCCTACCTCTTCCCAACAAATCTTCTCTCAATTGAACCACTGGCTTACATTGCTTACATCCCATTTTCCATGTATATCCCAGTAAATCCCAATGAATCATCCCAATATAATATATCCCAATTATCCCAGTCGAACAGTTCCATTAAGATAGATTCAGTAACTGCAATTTCTTTCGCTTTCGTAAACATGGCTGGCTCGATGGGATCACCCATTGAGTAAATTGAGTGCGGTGGCTTCCCTATCTAATGGCTTAGGCGATTTCGATCCAGCCATATTAAGTAGTCCCAATTAATGTCTTCCTAATTATTCCCAGTCAATAATTCAATTAATTCAATTATCAAAAAAATTGTCACTTGTCCTATTGATGCCACCGTAAAATCTTTTTTTGCAAAGCACGGGCAAAAGGGGCCCAGAAATGCGACCAGAAGCCGAGAAGCCGAGAAGCCACCGGACAAGCCGAGAAGCCACCGGACAAGCCGAGAAGCCGAGAAGCCGCGAAGCCGAGGAGCCGCCGGGCAAGCCGCGAAGCCGAGAAGCCGCGAAGCCGAGAAGCCGAGAAGCCGCCGGGCAAGCCGCGAAGCCGAGAAGCCGAGAAGCCGCCGGGCAAGCCGAGAAGCCGCCGGGCAAGCCGAGAAGCCGAGAATCCGAGAAGCCACCGGGACAAGCGAGAAGCCGAGAAGCCACCGGACAAGCTGATACGTAAGCCTTGAACCCCCTCTGAACACTCTTTTCTCTTCACCACACAAGACATCACTCCCCAACCCCCTCTGAACAATACGTTGCACCTTGAGAACATCAGCCCGCCACCCCCTTTGAATATATGTTTGCATCTTCGAGATCAAGAAGCCATCGACCCCTCTTGAACACTACCGCCCGTCGCCCCCTAAACTTCTACATTCATGACGATCTTCATGATGGTTTTAACTTCTCCCAGCCCCGTTAAACTTCTACATTCATTGAAGATCTTCAATGAGGGTTTAATTCTCCCAGCCCCTTCAAACTTCTACATTCATCGAAGATCTTCAATGAGGGTTTAATTCTCCCAGCCCCGTTAAACTTCTACATTCATTGACGATCTTCAATGAGGGTTTAATTCTCCCAGCCTCGTTAAACTTCTACATTCATTGACGATCTTCAATGAGGGTTTAATTCTCCCAGCCCCGTTAAACTTCTACATTCATTGAAGGTCTTCAATGAGGGTTTAATTCTCCCAGCCCCTTCAAACTTCTACATTCATCGAAGATCTTCAATGAGGGTTTAACTCTCCCAGCCCCGTTAAACTTCTACATTCATTGAAGATCTTCAATGAGGGTTTAATTCTCCCCACCCCCGTTAAACTTCTACACTCATTGACGATCTTCAATGAGGGATTAATTCTACCAGCCCCGTTAAACTTCTGCATTCATCGAAGATCTTCAATGAGGGTTTAATTCTCCCAGCCCCGTTAAACTTCTGCATTCATTGAAGATCGTCAATGAGGGTTCAATTCTCCCCAGCCCCGTTAAACTTCTACATTCATTGAAGATCTTCAATGAGGGTTTAATTCTCCCCAGCCCCGTTAAACTTCTACATTCATTGACGATCTTCAATGAGGGTTTAATTCTCCCCAGCCCCGTTAAACTTCTACATTCATTGAAGATCTTCAATAAGGGTTTAATTCTCCACAGCCCCGTTAAACTTCTACATTCATTGAAGATCTTCAAAAAGGGTTTAATTCCCCCAGCCCCGTTAAATTTCTACATTCATTGAAGGTCTTCAATGAGGGTTTAATTCTCCCAGCCCCCGTTAAACTTCTACATTCATTGACGATCTTCAATGAGGGTTTAATTCTCCCCAGCCCCGTTAAACTTCTACATTCATTGACGATCTTCAATGAGGGTTTAATTCTCCCAGCCCCGTTTAACTTCTACATTCATGGCCGATCTTCAATGAGGGTTTAATTCTCCCCAGCCCCGTTAAACTTCTACATTCATGGACGATCTTCAATGAGGGTTTAATTCTCCCCACCCCCGTTAAACTTCTACATTCATGGACGATCTTCAATGAGGGTTTAATTCTTCCCAGCCCCGTTAAACTTCTACATTCATGGACGATCTTCAATGAGGGTTTAATTCTCCCGAGCCCCGTTTAACTTCTACATTCCTGGACGATCTTCAATGAGGGTTTAATTCTCCCCAGCCCCGTTAAACTTCTACATTCATGGACGATCTTCAATGAGGTTTTAATTCTCGCCAGCCCCGTCAGACTTCTACATTCATTGACGATCTTCAATGAGGGTTTAATTCTCCCCACCCCCGTTAAACTTCTACATTCACTGACGATCTTCAACGAGGGTTTAATTGTCCCAGCCCCGTTTAACTTCTACATTCATGGACGATCTTCAATGAGGGTTTAATTCTCCCCAGCCCCGTTAAACTTCTACATTCATTGACGATCTTCAATGAGGGTTTAATTCCCCCAGCCCCGTTAAACTTCTACATTCATGGACGATCTTCAATGAGGGTTTAATTCTCCCGAGCCCCGTTAAACTTCTACATTCATTGACGATCTTCAATGAGAGTTTAATTCTCCCAGCCCCGTTAAACTTCTACATTCATCGAAGATCTTCAATGAGGGTTTAATTCTCCCAGCCCCGTTAAACTTCTACATTCACTGACGATCTTCAATGAGGGTTTAATTCTCCCAGCCCCGTTAAACTTCTACATTCATGGACGATCTTCAATGGGGGTTTCCGTGTCGCGCCGCGACGCAAGGCCGTGTGCACTCTTGCAGAAGGAAGCTTCGCAGCGCCAACAGCGTCGCAGCGTCGCTCCCGCGTCGCTCCCGCGTCGCAGCGTCGCAGCGCCAACAGCGTCGCAGCGTCGCTCCCGCGTCGCTCCCGCGTCGCAGCGTCGCAGCGCCAACAGCGTCGCAGCGTCGCTCCCGCGACGCAGCGTCGCAGCGTCGCAGCGCCAACAGCGTCGCAGCGTCGCTCCCGCGTCGCAGCGTCGCAGCGCCAACAGCGTCGCAGCGTCACTCCAGCGTCGCAGCGTCGCAGCGCCAACAGCGTCGCAGCGTCACTGGCCCAACGGCAGCGTCGCAGCGTCGCAGCGTCGCAGCGCCACCCGCCCCCCGGAGCGTCGCAGCGTCGCAGCGCCACCCGCCCCCGGGAGCGTCACAGCGCAACGTCGGAAACCCACGCTTCGGCCCCCTTTGCCCCTGCACTGTTTTTTTGGGGCGGGCCATATTCAATTCCATTGATATCCCGCAAACTTCCTTCAGGACATGGTGTTTGCAATGCCAACGCACGTCGAGGTGCTGCAGGGATCGTGGATCGAAGGGCTGCGTGGGATTTGGTGGATGCGACTTACATAGATACATTTTTTTTACAGACCCGGTGGTTTGCCCAATAACAGAAAAGGGTAAAACAATGAATGTCTGACGACCTCAAACAAAACAGAGCATTGCGGCTTAATGTGGCCGGTTTTCATTATATAGAGATTTCAGATGATTTAAGCAGTAATGGTGAATGTAGGGATTCAACCAACAAGCATACGGGGGTTATAACCAAGCACAGTGGTGATCTAATGGGATGGAAATGGAAATGGAGGTTCAATGGGATATAGATGAAATATTTTGCAGTTTCAGGTTACTTTTAAACATATGTCAACATTGTTGATCCTCAACGTCCGAAACTAGCGGGCAACCACACAAACCGGATCAAATCTTGCAAGTGGATCAACCCATCGAAGGCACCGAAAATTGAAGAACAATGCGGTGACCTTTTGCGATACAGGAATTTGTATGCCACTTGGGTCACCCCATTTCTGTTTAGATGCGTACACCATTTCTGTTTTTCTTAGCGCAAAACCTTTTTGCCTGCCATGGAATCGGGAAGCGATCGCAGGCAGATGACAAGTGATGTTTCAGCTCTCGTACATTCTTTGGTACCAGTGACCCGTATCGAAGGATTTAGGACAGGTCACATGGAGCCGAGTGATGAACCGATTTCAAGAAACCACACTGCCAAAGCACTTGCTGACACTGTGTGCCAAGGCATGACGGCAGAGGGTTTTAAACACTGGTTGCAGTTTGATGTGCGGCATTTGCCCATTTGGAACTGAGTCACATGGCTGCCAGGCCAAGTGATTTGCAAACGGCTTTCCGGTTGTTGATGTGTTCCAGGGGTTCGGGAGCCTAGGGTGTAAGTCCTGGCAGCAATTCCCGGTACCAACCTTGGAGTCTACGTGTGTCAAATGCAAGGGTTTTGTTATGTTTTGTTCAAGTCCTTTTTCCAATTTTTTCATACTTTGGGGCCAGTCGTCATGTCAAGTGACCATCCAAGCTATTTGGCTAGTTGGACAGGAAAAAAACACAATGCCCACCAAGAAATTCATAAACTGCCACCTAAATGCAGGGACATCGATGGTATTTCAATGAGAATTCCCTGGGATTTCATGCGAATTTAGGTAATGGGATTTTCATGGGATTTCCATATGATTTAACAAACCCAACTTGGGATTATCCAGAAGCAGATGTTGTCAGAATCAATTGGTTTGTAAGTGGCTTCTGACCTCCTTTAACTGGGATTTATCAGGATACACCCCAGTAACAAACCAGAGCCACCAGTGACAGGTGAAGATCTCATCGTGGATGAGATGTTCCAGTGTTCCAGGTCTTGCGCTTTGTTCAAAAGTCCGAAGTCTCAGAGTGTCAAAGGGTATTCCCTAGATGTACAACCATAGTATTTCTATGTATACCTATGTCCTATGTATTCCCAATCCAGCAGCAGCTCAAACACACTTCAAATTTTTGGTTTAGATACGTGGTTCCCACTTTCCCAAACCATTTGATACTCCCAAAACCCAGCGTTTCGCCCTTGTTCCAAGACTTGTGCCATCGTCGATACCCTCTGGTACACTTTAACAGTTTGGTATAGAAAAACATGGTCCTTTTTGTAGATGGTTTTTACCTACTAACAATGGTGATTTTCCATGGCAAACTGGTAAATCACCAGAGGATGTAGGTTGGTCGAAATGCTGATTTCAATGTTGATATCAACTTTCTCTTGACGACTGGATCCAACCTGTTGGGATGCCCCTGAGGTGATGGGAGTTGTTCCGAGACACCTAGGTGCGGCTCTTGGGGAGCTTTCCTCAAAATGATCGAAAAAGGAAACCAAACCGTTGGACCAAACCAGTCATAAGAAAAACTATGAAAAAACAGTGAAAGGTGCGAGACTTCATCCTTTGAGATCAACGCCGCCTTGTGTTTCTTGTAGCGAACGGCTCAGAACCGCCCTTTTGTTCTTCCATGGCACATCGTGCAATATCGGCCTTTAGTTATCTTTTATACAATCACTTTGCACGTCTGCATTCTTTTCACAAAGAAGATCACCTGATAAAGGTTCGCTGTCAGGTTTTTTTTTGACAAGTAGCGAGATCATCAACTCGTCACGTAGGCCGTTTCTGAGTCTGTCACCATGTCAGCCAAGAGGCGCAGAGTTGAGCTTTCCCAGCCTTCGCCTGTCAAAAGTGAAGATGAAGAGAGGCCCCAAGAGTCGGAAGAGGTGCCACAAGAGTCGCCCCTTGACCCTGCCGTCGCACAGACAGCTGGTGTAGAGGATCTTGCACCTTATCATGAGTTTCATCGATTCAAACCGAAGAAGGTGGCAAGTTCCGTGAGTAAGCACATTGGTCTGAACCTGGATACACATACGCTGGGAATTCCACTATTGGCCGCCTTCTTCCAGAGGTACTCTCCTTTGGAGAGCACTGAAGCCAACGGGAAGCTGCCGTCTTCCAAAGGACTTCATTGGAATTTTTCGTATGAACGCAAGGGCAATGAAGTGAAGGCCACACTCACAGCGTGCGCATTGAATGGGCAACGTTTTGAAGGAAAGTGGTCCATCAATGACTATCAGGCTGAACAATCAGCAACCAAGGTCTTTCGTGACGATCCTGAAGTGCGTGAGATAGCCAAGAAATTGCCTCCATCAATGAAACGAATCCGGGAGAACCTTCGCTTCAACAAACAAGAGAGGGCTTTGATGGAGAACGCGCGTATTAGGGTAAGCGATGTTACCATCGCTCTTTCGCGTGCAGTGTATATGCAATTCCGAGACAAATTTCACTGCAGAACTGCGCTCTGGGACGGAAACGCCTGAGGGGCAGCAAGCCCTGTCCCATGCTGCACGCGTTCTGAGAGGAAAGAGTAGGTCCGGTAGGAATTGAGAGGAGAAGCATTCCAGAAAAACGACTTGAAATGTGGGGTGATCGCTGAAGGGCACAGCTGCTGCAACATTCCGCACGTGATCACCGGATCTGGGCTGATGGTTGGTTGCCATGATTGTAATTAGGTAGGGCATATTGACTTCAATTTCAATCGGGAATTTCAATCGGGACTTGTTTCCAGTCTCTCAGCTCATCAGCAGCCATCGACAGTTTTTCTTGCTTGACTCATTTGGAAGTTGCATTGAAGTGTCAAATTGTGAGTTTCGAAATTTGTGCTCTCATTGCTGTCACAATGGGCCAATTTATATTCCCTACGAAGCTTCCCGGCAGTCGAAACCTCAGAGCATAGCCATAGGAGTTCGATGGGCCAAGAATCACGAGGGATTTTTTGGATAGCCCAGCTGCTCACATGGAAACACCAATGTGTAGCTACATGATGCCACATACCAGTGTCCAGAGCACAGCTGGCAGGCCAATGTTTGGGTATGGTGAAAATGTAGTTTTCGATCAGAGACCCAACCCACTGACCAAGTTTTGAAATTTCTTTTGCGACAATTTCCTCCCAACTCAATGGTGCATTGTTGCACCAGTTTCATATTGATAATTCATAGTTCATAACTTGTAATCAATGGATTGGTTCAAGGGATTTTTTAAATGGGAAATCCATGGTTTCCGGTTAAGATTTTCATTTAAACCAATCCCAAGCAACCAACAAAAATCATAAACTTTTCATCCATTAACTATCAAGTTTCCATCAAATCACCATAGAATCCCATTGAATCCCATTAAAATGGAGGTTTAAAATCATTTTTGGTGTGTTTTGGCCTCCGGGTCAACCAGCAGCCAAAATGCCCTGATTCATTTCGGATTGTTTTCCGGTTGTACACATTGGTTGTAAAGTTCTACAATTTTCTGACCGATTGGATATTTTTTGGATATTTTTGGCCACATTTGGAGGTTTCCAATCCATGGGGGTGCAATCAAATCAAAGTCATTAGATCAGGACTTAGTATTGAAGTCCATGGTGACTTGAGGATCGCCCTTGACTTCAGAAACCCATTAGATGTCTTCCCCTGGCTCCTCGAAGTCTTTGCCCGAGGAATTCCTGAGGAAGCCGAGCCGAAGATGCGGCACGGATCCCAGATCTGTCTGATTTTTTCACTTGAGAATATTTGGGTCTCGTAAAATGCGGGATCCCCAAGTCACCATGGGTTGCAATAGTAAGTCATGGTCTAAGGACTTGGATGGTTTGGGGTACACCCATGGATTGGAAACCTCCACATGCTTGAAACAGGTTTGGTTTGCTACACCGGGCTATAGGTTTCAAATCCCCGAAAAGTACAGGAGATGAGAGTGCCTTGAGCAGCAGGGCGGAGATGTTCCCGAACAATCTGGTGAACCAAGATGTATGGAGAAGCATTTGTGCACCAGTTAACCACAACAAAGTGCAGTCTGTACCAACAAAGTGCAGCCAAGTGCAAGGGTGTCAAAGACCTCCAGGTATCCAGCTGATCATTTTGGGCTGCTGTTTCTGTGCGAGGCTGGACAGAACCAGAGGCTGTTTGGAAGAAACTCTTTGGATAGAAAGGCCAAACACGGTTGGAGCGAGGCATGCAATGTACAAGGCAGTTCAAGACAATTTGAGGCGTATCAACGCAATATGCTTGTTCGGTGATTGTTAATTCTGGAAAATGTTCTGATTTCATGAGCCATGGGGGACCTCAAAATCATCCCAAAATAATTGATGTCCATATTAAAACCCCATTGATTTGTTATTTTGGGCCTCCCCTGTTTCAGCGAATATTGCACGTCACCATTAGTAAGTTTATTATATGTAATTATGTATGTGTAGACCAGAAACAGTCCGATTGTTCAGTATCCCAATGATTTGAATGGTATCGAATATGTGGTTGTCGTTTAAAGATTTTGTCCAAAACATATTCTCCTAATCATTGTGTATGATTGTCCAATAATCTATCCAAATACGATGTTTGGTTTTGGCCAGATACCTTCAAACCGGCCCGGTGACAGATGAGCAGGGAGTGCTCTCCGATCCAGGAGACAAGACCAATTGGATCTCAAGGAACGGCATGGGTTCCCGGCCATACTTGGATGGTAACACCAGGTCCCTAGTGTAGATTTTATGCTCAAAGCTGAAACCAATCCATTGATTTCTGGTTCTGGGTACATTGTTGATTCAGACATCTAGACCTGGGCAAGTAAAAGAGTGGAGGCATGTGAAAAGAGTAGATTTCTGATGGGTTGATGGTAGCCAAAACCGTTGCAAACAATACAGGTTCAGCATGCAGCAAATCAATAATGACGACAATGTTGATGTTGATGATGATGATGATGATGATGAGAATGAGAATGAGAATGAGAATAATAATGATAATGCATAATCCAGGCAAGCATGCAAAGTTTCCGCGAGAGACCTTGGATTTTGATGAGGACCATCGGAAAGACACAGTGACCTGCCAGTGAGCCAGGCACAGACAGGGGTGGCTAAGGAACCCAAAATGGGAACTGCACAAGATACCACACAGTAGTACATATGTAAATACACAGAAACAAACTGAAACAAATAAACATATATACATAGCCAACAAGTGTGTTATTGCTATGTAGTCCGTATCTATGTATGTACATAAGCGACAATGACCATGACTAGAACTGGCAAGCAATCTTTGGGCATGTTCTGAAATCCGAAGTTGCACCCAGATAGATGGAAGCCATGTACACAATATATCATAATATGTATATCATGTGAATCATATGTCAGATTTTGGGATATGCATCTTATGTTCTAGTTAGATGTCATCATATACACGATGTCCAGTTAGATATCATACATAGACTTACAGTTAGACTAAATATATATATATATATCTTCTTTTACATCACTATGTCTAGTTGGTTTGGCCGCCGAGATTTTATTCGGCTCCCGGAGGTCCAAATTGAGAGGGAGCTGTTCATTTTTTTGGGGGCCGTTCCCAATGGTCTATGATTGGGTTTCCTATTTGGGATGGTGCAAACTGAACCCCAAATGGTTGGTTAATGGGATGGTTTATACTGATTTATTGGGTCAAAACACATTGCATGTATGGAATAATTTGTCAAGGACCAGGGATGTATTCATAGAAGTCCATAAAAAATTGTGATTGTAATAGGTACATGTCTTCTGATTCTAGTCAGAATCCCCCAATCCGACCGGTGGACATATCTGGTTGCTACTTATCTGCACCAAAAAGTTGTTCTGATTGAGCATTGACCTGTTATTTTCATGGATACCCTCCTGTAAGCAAACATTGATGTGGGAAATTCACCATGAATGTAGATCAATTTCCTTCAAAAAGCCATGGATTTTCCATATCTATGTTTTTTTTTTGGACTGCAGGGTATGTTTTCTGACTTTCGACAGTCACATGACAAGCGTCTTAAAGAACATCACAACTTTTGTGCGACTCCAGGCGGTGTAAGATGCAGCAATGGACGCAAAGGAAAAAGGACCACAGAAACAGACAGACACGGTGTAGAGGTCCACCTGGTGGTGCCCCACCTGGTGTAGAAGATGGTTCATAAACCCCTGAGATATCTCATGAGATATCAAGTTATGTTTGGTGTAAAAATACCATAGTAACTATGTATATATTTATATTCACATATATATATATATATATATACAGTATATATCTATATATATATACAGTATATATATATATTACATACATATACACAAGAGAAAACCTAGTTATTGGAGTTATTTGCACCAACTTAGCGATTCCGAACTGGGGCACCACCTTGCAGGGATTGTCCAAACATGCCAAATGCCGTGATATGAACCCCAAGCTATCGTGAATCAGAAGCAAAGCAATGACCAAAAAATGGTTGCTTTTAGTTACTTTCATTGCTTGTTTGGGAGGCACTACCGACCTTGTGTTTCTGGGCTAGCAGATACCACAGAACATGCATCATTGGTTTCTCCATTTGATGCTTTGGAAGAAATCCGTGTACATACCCATTGCTGTCAAGATATACATGCAGAGTCAAAGTTCAACACTCACAAATTACCCTACGGGACTCCGGTGGTGGCAAGAGGTTTTTTCCTGTCGGCCAGATGCGTGTCAGAGAACGGGTCATCGGCCCCCAAGGGAGTGGGCCGTTTGAAAACATTAACCAGTGTATGGAATGGGCCATGCGAGTTTTAGACAAACCACGGAAGAACACATCTTTGATCTTTGGAATGTTGATTTGGGTCTCATGTGTATCTCAGCCGTTTCGCTCGCTCAGACTCAGAGATGTCGATAACCAAAAGGCATTCATGCTTGAAGTTGCGACGTTTTGTGATTTTCCATGTACTGTATATTTGCTGAGATCTGGCGATTGCAAACTCTTTGATTTCTATTTGGACCATGAGACGATCATTATAGATATTGTTAGTTGATATTTTCATGATATACTGATATACTGTATATTTGGACCGCTGAACTCCATATTGACGATATATATCCCATTTCAGAGCGCGTCGCCATGCAGATTCTCCGCGTCAAGGCTAGCTTGGGAGCATGTGCAGATGATATTGAACCACCAAAAAGAACCAAGGGCAGGAGCTGCAAACACGTAGCAAGTGAACTACAGTAATCAGACGTAATCAGCAATCATTTCCAAAACCTTTGTTCGATTGTTCTGTCTTAGTTTCCAATTAGTGTTCCATGTGTCTCTGTTCACATAATTGTTTGCAACAATTTGTAGCCATGTTAATTCTCACAGAAGTGGTCCGGCGATCAATTTCGTTGACACACTTTCACACTTCAGTCGACAGAGAATCTTGTGTTGCACGTGTGCTGTTGGTGGTTTCCTCAGACTCCTGCAATTTCTACTTGTTTTGGACGATTGCAATGTTCAAAATCCTCTGTCCTCTTTTTATACTGGTGAAGTACATGTTTTCTTCTCCTGCATGCTTCGCAAGCGCTCGGTGTAGCTGTTTTTTGGATCAAACAGGAAACCACAAATAGTGAAATTGCATCCGGATTGATTGCAGCTGAAAAGATGCTGTTGCGGAAACGTTCTGCCGCGCCCTTAGTAGAAGAGTGAAACATGTCGAACTCGTGCTTTCAAACAGGTCTCTGCAAAAGAAAGCTGTCATAGTCATATATCAGTTGCCTCTGGATTTTTCTTGCGTTCGCCATTAGTTTGATGGTTTGTTGACCGGAAAATGATGACACTGGGAGGATGACACTTCAGCAGGTCACGCGCAAACCATTTCCAACCAATATATGGTTTGGAACTAGTGGGCACTTCCATGCATTTTTATTCCTCACCTGGAACGCTACCAGGTTCCTTCCCGGATGTTGACACTCTTGTGCCTCGATCATTGGGGGATTAATGCTGAGGTGTCTCATCCATTTTTCCCTGTTGGTAAATGTCCCACTTTGAAAAAACATCACCTCTAGCCTCGATGTTGGTGGATGATGTGGATGATTTCCTTAAATGGGCGCGAGGATGATGTGGGTCAGGGTTACTAGTTACTGACCACTTTCGATGATGGGGATGATCAACGATCTTATCAACGCGCTGCTGTGCACCATGCTACTTGTATTGGAGTAATCCTCACCACGATCAGATTTAATACTTAATATCCCCCCAAAGTTCGGCCCGAAAATGAATAGGTCTGATTCCAAACCGGATTTTGATTGGGTGGTGTTTAGTATTAGGAGGAACAAATTGTTCTTGCGCCATCCATTTGGTGGGCCCTATTATCATCCCCAACTCCATCTGAGATGATGCTTCGCTTAGCCCAGGTTGATTGGCATTTCAATGTGTCCCTTGTGTGGTACTACCTGGAGTTTCTTGATGCTCAAAACCACCCGAGCTCCACCGACCGATGCTCCAGCTGCTTGGCGCCACAAAATCATCCCTCCTCTGCCTGGTGGTAGAATCATACGCGTTGCCATGGCCCCTCTGTAAGGTGACCAAGCTCTTTTTCACCGCGTTTTTGCTCCCACTTCAAGGGCTGGGGGTTGCTGGGGAATTCTTGTAAAAACAGGGATTAGAACCTACCAAAAGATTGTTTTTATCTGCAGAAATGGAGGGAACAGCAACGAAATGATGACCACCTGGGCTTTATCAATCGCGATTTCTCACCACTTGTCCAGATTATGATTATGTTTTGATTTGGGATGGTTAAATATAGATTCGGCATGTGCAAAAAAAGCTCAATTCGAGGGTCTTGTAAAGGTTGTATCCCCTTTCTGGAAATGATTCGGAAAAACGTCAGAGGTCCCTTCAACTCTCCCACTTCTTGCTGGTTTGGCCATCATATTGGGAATTTCATCATCCCAACTGACGAACTCCATCATTATTCAGAGGGGTAGGTCTACCACCAAGCAGTAAAGAAAAGCATCTGCCTCGCTCCAAGGTGTTGGTTGGATCAACTTGGCCGGCCTTCCAGGTGACCGAAGATCTGGGGTCATCTTTGCTCAGTGAAATATGTTGGAAAAGAAGATTCTTTACTTAGTAAAAGATGACTATGTTATACTGAGTTATACTATATCTGGAGTTTTGAATATTGGAAACGAAGTTAAATCCTGATGATATAGTTTAACAGTTTAACAGATATTCCACTATGATCTTTCCATGATGATTTATCTGGAGTATACATATCTTATCCTCGTAAACTTTCAACTAAAGTGAAATCATCATGGAAGTGATCATTATCCATGATGAAATGGAGCATGTTTCAGCTGCGTTTGAACCAAACTGTGAGGCTTTGACTTGTTTTAAACACATACAGAGAGATGTAGACATTTAGACTCCTACGCCGAGACACACACACACATATCTATATATCTCTATATATATATATATTCACATATCAGAATCGCACAGGTATATATGTAAGTCTGTGTGCATAGCAATTCCCAAAACGATGCCGATAGTTGTGTGCCACCAGGATGCATATTTAGGGTGATATTTTTCGCATATTTCCAGGTTTCTAAGTTTGCTATCTATTTTGGGGTTGCCATACATACATGCAAAAAACATGTGGGTGAGGCTGGTGAGGTTTATCACTTGACTATCTCAACATCATGAAGTCGTCACAGGCACATCGTTCCGGACATCTTACCAGCAAAGCACTGGGTATTGCCGGCGCAACATCGGAGGACCTGAACCTGTTGCGTGGTATGGGGTGGATATAATGGGGATAAAATGGGGATATGATAGGGGTATAGTGGGGTTACACTGGGGATAAATGGGGGTAGAATGGGGGAAGAGTGGGATACGTATACAACTAACACTATGAAATGTGTGTTGTCTGAAAGTGGGGATATGGCAGAATGAGTGGGGATATGGCAGAATGGCTAGGGGCTGTTTTCATGCAAAAGATGAGGACAATGCATGAGGTTTTGGGGTACTGTACCCCGTTTGCAGACAAGCCATTTTCTTGTT
This sequence comes from Cladocopium goreaui, assembly GCA_947184155.2. Classification (NCBI taxonomy): domain Eukaryota; class Dinophyceae; order Suessiales; family Symbiodiniaceae; genus Cladocopium; species Cladocopium goreaui. The sequence continues at coordinate 84,564 of CAMXCT020001194.1, read as the reverse complement.
ATTTGCTTTTGCCATTTTTATGTGCGTAGGACCTTGCATGTGAGAATTGCAGATTTGTACATGCAATTGCACACGCGCCTTTGTACATCAATGTTACATAATATACATGTGGATATATATATATATATACACATCACATACAGTATATCCACATGTATTTATACATATTATAGATACATACTGTTGATAAATACCTGTACACCTCGCTTGACCTGCACGGGTATGATTGTTTTGTGCTACCTGAGCTGAAGGTCTTTTTGGTGTAGTTTGATCCAATCATGACTTATTCTCAGCGATGCTCAATGCACTCACGGATGTGCTTCGTGGACAGACCAGTGCACATAGAAAAGGGATACGAATATGTACACATACAGACAAGACATGCCTCTTGACTTTTTTTCCCTTCCTGGTCCAAGCACATACAGAACAAATCACTGCCTTATGGAGCTGGGAATACCCTGAAACTCTTAAACCAAGTGATTCATTTTTGATTTTCTGGTCCTAAACGTGGGGAATGGGGAAATGATCCAATCCATGACTATTAATAATCATCCCATTCCCCCATTCCCTACCAAGCACCAGTAAGTTTTGGGATCTGAAATTCAACACTTGATTTGCTCCCAAGCCTCACAGCCTCCTATGGGTCCATACCTTGTTGGGGTCACCGCAATGGCGGGGGGCGTCGCTAGCATTGCTAGTGGTTTTTCACTCTCAGGTTTTTGGACCTGCTGTTGGTGATCTCGCCCATGGTGCTCTATCGCTTCATTCTCCAAACAGGTGCGCGGGGACCCGCGGAACCCGCGGGGCCCGGGGTGGACGTTTGCGTGCGGATGGCCTAGATCCACTGACCACTGGTGTTCCAATCTAGTCGCCATAGCTGCTTGAAGTAGGCAAAACAATGTAGGCTTCACAAAATTACATAGCAGCAAGCCAAGCCAGCTAAGCATAGATTCACCAACTGTACCCACAAAGAGTTCAATCATTGGCCGATCATTTGGAATTCTAGAGGTACTTAAGTTGCACACACAAACCACTTACTATTTTCGGGGGTTCTTGGACTATCCTGATGATATGCACACGGTAGTGGGTAAATCCACTAGCTCCTATTGATCTGAAGCTGTTGCTTGAATGGTTACTGCTCATTTTTTGGGTAAAATTTGGGCATAGATGAATAATTAAGGTATATCGCTTAATTCTCTTGAATATTGGATATTGCTACCCAATTTTTGGGCGCTTTGATGATTAGCAATCGTCTCGATTTTTGTCCGCAAGATTATTGGGGGTAAATCCTAGTGCGACCCAGCGACCCATCTTCTCTTTCCTCCTTGGGGGTGGAGAAAAAAGATGACTGACTCAGTTCACATACATATCGTCTTTGCTGATGATATGTCTGTGCCTCGAAAATGGCTACCATCTGGTTATGACTAACAGTTCGCCATGGAAAATCCCCCAAATAAATGGAGGTATTTTTTTGCTGGGAAAATCATCTATTTCTATGAACCATCTATACCATGGCTATGTTAGTCATAACCAGATGGTATCTTGTTTTCATTACCCTCTGGTAATTTAACATAGCTATTGAAAATGGCCATTTATAGTGGATTTTCCCATTAAAAATGGTGGATCTTTCCATAGTTTTCTGGGACAGTTTACCAGAGGGTAACAGCTTTCATCAGAAGCTAACCATCCCAGGGTCCCAGCTTGCTGGAAACGAAGGCCAAAACAGCGGCGCCTCGAAGCCCTTTGGATTTCAAGCACCTCGGCGCCTTTTTTATGCTGGAACGATGGGAGGGTGGGCGCCAGGGACATCCCGAATGTTTGTGTCAAGCTTGGAGGCCTCATTTATTTGGCTATGGATCAATACCTATGAAAATACCATTTTTAGTGGGATGAACATCCATTTTAACCCAGCTATTTTGATGTGAACAGAAGGGGTACAAGGTTTTGACACACTGCCATTTGTTGTTGCAAATCCCAGTTGTGAAAAATTGCTTCCAAGGTTTTTCTTGGTTGAACAGTTCATATTTTTTGGTGCGATCTAGTGAAATCTACGCGTGAAAAAATAGGTCTGAGCCCTCAGAATTTAGGTCAGGATTTTTCGTCGATTTATGTGGCGCCAGGAATGGGAGGACACCCAACAAGATGGCCGTTATGTGGATTTGGTGAAAGCCGTGACTGGCTTGGATGTTCTGCAGAGGCCACTGGAAAACACTTGGATGGCAGGCAGCCTCCAAAAAATGGTACCTGGAAGAAACCATGAGGATGTTCAAGAAACATCAAGAAATCTCTCTCTCTCTCTCTATCTTTAGGTATATACATATATATATATATACATATGCTACACTCAACATACTCCAAACATCTTCACAGGTCCATGATGAGTACCCAGAAGATCTGCACCGCAGCGCATCGCATCGCATCGCGACCCGCATCGCAGGTTGCAAGGCCAGCTTCTGCTTTTGAATCTGGTGTCAGCCGCATCTTGGCATTGGACAGTGAGGTTCCTGGGGGATCAGATTTTTTTGGTGTACACACATCATGGAAAAGACATGGTTTTGATTGTGTATGTGGACTACACCCATGATCAAGAAGAACAACCACTGGCAATTCATGTGAAAGTCACCAAAGTACGGCCAAAGATATTCATATTTTGGACATCCAAACTCAATCCTCCAGATGTCAAGAGGAATTTCAATCTAACTGGAGTGGTAAAATCATGTGATTTTGCAAAGGATGTGTGACCTGGATGGCTTCATCCATCCGGCTTCGGGATTCCATTTTTTGTGACGCTGGCCACAACCCGAGACTCTGCGGCCCTTAAGGCGGCATTGTTCTATGATGACTATGCAGTTCCGAGAGGATCCGGGTGTCGCGGTGATTCACGGAACTTCCGACAAGACTTGAGGAAACCATCCGTCTTCCCAACAGTTCAGTGGACGAAGGAACCATGCACCAAATACCGACATGTAATCCAAAAACCAATAATTGTACATATTACATCTATACCTGAGTATATGCACATACAAATGTGTATACATACATATATGTATACAGTATAATCTGGGATAAGCATCCCAGATTCTTGGGGAAACATCCGGAAACTCTCCATCCACCCAGCTGAGCTCAGCGCGTCTCGTTCCATATCCAGGAGCCCCGGATTTGACGCTGCCCGGGGAGCCCTTCACTTTCGGCTTCGTGGCCTTGGGTTTGCTGCTGGCGTGCCTCTGGCTTGGCGGAATCTATGGGTGGTAGGATTGGGATCTAAATGGTTATAAATATAGTGAACATACAGATAGAAGTATAAATAAGTATAGGTATAGATACCATAAAAAGTATAAAATTACTGTATGTAAATGGTTATAAATCCTATAATAAGTATATAGTCTATAGTTATATAGTGAAAATATAGATAAATCCGAATATTTTGAATACATGATCTACATTTTTCAGCATTCTTTTTTTTGGACTTTATATATAAGTTGTGCCCGGGGCAAGGGGATTAACATATTACATACTGGGATTATTTCTAGGATTATTATATGTAGGTATAGGTATTTAGAATTTAAGGATTGTGGATTAGTCCCAAATAAGATATTACATAGGATTATGTTAGAAGGGGGGGTAAAACCGAACAAACAGGATCATCCGGAGACTAATGACATGAATTTTGTTGGATTGACTACATTATATCAGTTATTCGAATATCACATATAGATAGATAGACAGACAGATAGATAGATAGATAGACAGATAGATAGCGGATATTAGAATGGGAATGAATGGAATATCGGTTCTATTGGGGTTTTATATCGGGATCTGTTAGGACCATCTCTGGTTGCAACCCCAGATACCAGCTATCTAAGTCTTTCTACTCCCAAGATACCCTCTGGTAAACGTTAACAAAAAACGATGGTTTCAGAGCCACCATTTTTTTAAAGGGAAAATCCACTATTTAACTATGGCTATTTTCAATAGCGAACTGTTAGTTTACCAGAGGGTATTTTTGAAGATCAAGTTTGGGCATGAGTAGTAGTTTCAGGCGAGTCCACATGGCTCGAAGTTTCTCCCTCTGAACTTTTGGAACTGCTGGGAGCCCACAACAACTCTGCTGGATTGTAACTGCGACCCCGCCCATCAAGTCCCATGCGTAATGAGTAATCGTCCTTGTAAGGCTTGCGATTAACATGGGGCTGAAGTCCATTTTTTCCAATTCTATAGTCAATTAGTTGGTTCAATTTTGCTTCCATATTTTACCATTAGCTCCCGAACCGCGTTAAGTGGCGCTGTCAAGAACATGGTGAAAATTTCAGTTCCATAAAACGTCCCATTTTTCTTGACTAAAAATCAATTAAATCGCACTTTTTCTTAATCATATCCTCTCTTGGTCAAATCCTCCATTTTCCTTGGCAACTCCTTTTTTTATTCGGCACATCTTTCTGAAATCCTCGTTTTTCGTGGTGAAATGCCATCCTTTTTGCTGAATCTATGGATCCAAGGTACAGAGCCTTGCAGTCGCGCACCAGATTCGCTCGCGCCAGGGACCTGTGGGACGACATTCTGAACATCTCCAGGAGCGGAGCGGGGGCCACATGATGAACAACGGGGGACATAAGGTTATACCATGGCTAATTGGTGGGTCATACCCATTAAATTGATTGGTTGGTGAAAATAGCCATTGGCTAATTATTCTAATGATTAATTAGGGTGAAACCAATCAATAAGGGAATGTTTTTTGTGAAACCAATCCACCTAACCAGATGGTGAAACCGAAAACCAATTCCATTAATTAGATCCGGTTGGGTCATACCCATTAAATTACCATCTGGTTATGACTAACAGTTTGCCACGGAAAATCACCATGCTATCAATAGGTAAACCATCTATTTCTATGGGCCATTTTCATCCATTTTCCATGGCTATGTTAGTCATAACCAGAGGGTAGATGGATAAACAGATGCTGCACCCAAACTGGGGAACTTCGGATTTAAGCAACCTGACAATGGCAGTGAAGCAGCAAAAAAAGAAACCTCGTTGAAGTACGAAAAGTCGGGGAAGGGGATTTACCCCGAAATATGAGCCATTGATCATCGAAATATGTGTTTTTTTGCCAATAGTCAGTTAACCTCCAGTTGGTGATGGTTGAAATCTCCAATGATTCTGAAAATAGGGTGTCACACAATCTCATGGGCAATCACCATTTTCCCACTACCCTCCGGTAATCAAACATGGCAATGGATCATCAACCATTTATAGTTTTTTTTTTCATTGAACCTACATTTAGAAAGGATTTACAATTGCCATGTTTGATTACAAGAGGGTATAAACATGGCAATTGTAAATCCTTTGCTGGTTGATGATCCATTGATTAACCAATATTTATGGATTAACCATTGTATTTACACTAGGGTACCCTCTGGTAAACTAACATAACTATGGAAATCACCATTTTTAATGGGAAAATCCACTATACATTGCCATTTTCAATAGCTATGTTAGTTTACCAGAGGGTACACTTGCTGTAAAAAGTGGGATGTTCTCCTTGATTGTTTGGACAAGTTTCCCTTACGGTAAGTGTCCTACGACTTCAGCCAGGAATTTGTACCAAAACTACGGCGACAAGCTTCGAAGAGCCTTGGCCGGCGCAGCCGGCAGCATGAAACAGATAGGGACGTTAAATGGAGTGTTCAACAAAGAAAAATATGAACAATTTTGCCAAGAAAAAACTGAGGATCTGAGGAATTGATCCATTTTTTTGTAACGAAAAAAGCATGGGGGATTTTTGCTATTGGGCCTATGGTTTTCCCAATCTGAATCACAGGATCAATATGGATTTGTCGCATGTGACATGTTGATGCGAAGGGTGCGACTGTTGCCAGAATTGCTTTCTTCATCTTTCTTGAATGTTCATCTATCATCATCCGTCCACATCCCCATCCTCCTCTTCATCGTAATATCGTAATCCTTATTCTCATCTTCATCATCGTCATAGCCATCACCACCATCAACATTACCATCAGGAGCACTATCACCATCAGTAACAGCATCACAGCATCACTGTCACCATCAATCAATCAGTAAGATTCCTTATCACCACTATCATCATTACCAATCATGAACCATAGAACCACATATTTCTATAGTGGGTTCCAGAACTAAGAATAAAGGTTGCAATGACAGATGTTTGATGATTTCTATTACCATTTTCTTGGTTGAATCCATTTTGACTTGTTAGTTCACACCTCTCTCACCTCTACTTGTGTGCTGGTCAAATGATTCTTCTTGGCTCAATAGCATGGTTTATGGACTTGTTTCTTTTTGGTGAAACCCAGTACACACACATATATATATATAATAATATATATATATATATGCACATACACATTATATCCTTATTTTTACTATTTTTACCATGGCTTCACATTATGATTTATGGAAATCATGATCTTCATCCGCCAACACCTCCGCTCAACGTCCCATTTTTTTCGCGCGACTTCAGGAGACGAGTTCATGGAGTTGGCTCGTTGGATTCCCGCGTCACGTGGATTTCTCGAAGCATCCTCCAGGTTGGTTAAACTCCAGGTTCTTCACGGATTTAACACTTATTAGTTGGTGGTGAAGTACCAGCTGGAGTTTAATACTAATTGGTTAGTAAATAAATAATTATTATTAGCTAATATAGATAATATATAATAAGCTCCAGCTAATAATAATTCTCTCAATATGTGTTGGTCAGCTCCCCATCCCCGTTTTGCTGATCACACACCGAGTTGTTTCTTTGCAATTCCAAGTTTCTGTCATGGGCCGGCCCACCAGCTACTGTGCCGTGTTCGGGTTGTTGAACCCAATCACTAAGCTTGTATGCCACTTGTAAATTTGGTTAAAAATACCAAATCATCGTGGGACTGAGGTCCATCATTGCAATCCTTTTCCTCACAATAAAGCCACCCCTTGACCATCATTAGGATAGTATATATGTACAGTATATATATATATATATATATATGTACAGTATTATATATATATACACATTTTGAGATGGATATATATAGATAGATCGATGGATGAATGGATGGATGGATAGATAGATAGATAGGTAGGTAGGTAGGTAGATAGACAAACAGACAGATACGCAATATACCAACCCTATCATTTGCGCCATTTCATCAATGAATCGATGAGCCCAATGTCAGCTGGTTCTTGTAGAGACCCTATGAGTCTATGTATAGTTTTTGGGCTTACGAACCCCAATGATTGGTGGTATTTCCGATGCTTAAATCACAGTGAAACCAGCCTTTTGGTCGGTGAAACCACATTTTTTTCATGATGAAACGATGTTAAACCACCCTTTTTGACTGTGAAATCACCTCTTTTTCTACGGTTTCACCAAGGTTCCCCGCGGCCCTGCTCTGGCACCTGCGCCGCGACAGCGACCCGCGCAGCTTGCGGGGCCAGCTGCGGAAGAGTCGGGGCCCGGATCATGAAGCACATGAGGCCGGGAAGGGTCCAGAAATGCTGTGATGAGACGATCATGATTTACTGGTGCTTGGGAATGAGGGAATGATCCATAATCACCAGTGAGAATCATCCCATTCCCCCCATTCCCTACTAAGCACCACTAAGATGATGGGATTAGAATATATCTAGTGGGATAATAAGAAATGATGGGATAATGAGAAATGATATCCATGTGAGATTGTGGGTTAAATACCATATTATTTTCTTGGATGATCATGAGGATTCAATATATATATATGTATATATATGTATATATATATACATATGTATATATATATGTATATATATATATATATGTATATATATATATATGCGTGTGTGTGTGTGTTTTTGGATATAAGTGATAATATATGGGATTATATATATATATATATATGTTTATATATAGTGGGATGATAATGATTACATTAATGATGATAATATCATTATCATGGGATTAATCTTACATAATGGATAATATCAATGGATGATCATGAGGATTAAATACATGGGATTCATAGGTGATATAATGGAAAATTACTAAAACGTTATCTTTCAGGTGCTCCAGCCTCGGGCCTCCCGGAAAAAAACACATAGAACATCTCATGGGATTATCACGACTCAGGGCTTGACAAAAGCCTTTGATTCAGAGGGGTTCACTATCAAACCCGTTACCACCATTCAGGAGGTTTCCGAAAAGTCTTTTTTGGCTCCAAATCCTCCAAGTCAGACCATAACTTAGGTCCTAGGTTAACCATGGTTAAACCGTGGTGACTTGAGGTACTGTTCAAAGTATCAAGCCATGTAGTAGCTGGTTGCTTTAATTACACTCTTGTTATTTAACATAGCCATGGTATAGATGGCCCATAGAAATAGATGCTTTTCCCAGCATTAATACCTCCATATCTATTTTTTTGGGATTTTCCATGGCGAACTGTGAATGTCATAACCAGATGGTAGTATCCATTGGGTATGACCCAACCAATCAGTGGATCTCATGGGAATGTCACTCGGAAAAACATTACCCTCATGGTTTCACCAGAAGCGTCGAGAATTGGATACCACCGGGCTTTGACAAACATGATTCACAGCATGGGGATGGTGATTTGTTACCACCGAGCTAGTAGAATCATGACTCAAGGCTTAACAAAACCATGTGATTTTTACGGGGGTTTATCATCAAAGCCCCATTTTTTTGGGCGTTTTGGTGGGATGATTCATATGATCTGCACGAGGCATTAACCAAAATGGGTGAGATGAGATGATGGAGATCATATTCTCTCAGTGCCTGTCTCAAGCCATAGAAATTGGGAACCCACCATCGGTTCCACCGCTTGAAACCCAAGTTTTTTTTCCTAGATCTCATAATTCTTACCATCATGCAAGCAACTTTTTGTTGGTGGCATGACCTAGACCAACAGTAGTGAACACTCGCAGGAAACACACCTAATCTTCTCGTGTCATTGGATTGGAGGGAAAATCTTAACCGGAAACCATGATTTTTCCCATGAATTTTGGGCTTTCCTGAAAAAAATCCTTAAACCAATCCAATGACTATCAAGTTTCCATTAAATCCCATTAAATCACCATAAAATCACCATAAATTCACCATTGAATCCCATGAAAATCCAATTTTTCAGGGCAGGTCCATGGCAAATCGCCAGGTCCCCGAAATCGGCGGCCTCACAGAAGTGGAGATTGCGGAGGCCTCGTTGGATGAAATCATCCCCAATATATGAAGGGTATAGTATACCCTCTGGTAATTTAACAGTTCGCTATTGAAAATGGTGATAGAAATAGTGGATTTTCCCATTGAAAATGGTGATTTTCCATAGCTACGTTAAATTACCAGAGGGTAATCCCCTTATATAATCATCAAGCAGGGGTAGATCGCAGCTCAAATGGAGGCTTCTAATTAGCTGGAAAATTCCTATCGAAGTATTTTTCATGGATTTTCGGCTAGCCATGGAGCTGATTACCAGGAAAAAAACACCATCTGGTTTATTGGGGACAAATGAAAAATCCATGTTAAACGGGAAGTCATGGAGGATTTGCCATGGCCGTCTTTGATTATGGGGTTGCAATTGCTCTGAAAATAAGCTGACAGCAGTTCACCGCTGAGTGGCTTCAGTCCCAGTTAGCCGCCGCCAACGGCTTAGTAAGTCTGGTTTGTTGTTTAGTACTGCCCTTAGATTATCACACTCCCCTTGGAGGGTTGCGGTGAAGTCTCAGGGCCTTTATGACATCTTTAGTTTTGGTGATTTCTCAAAGTCATCATACCAAGAACCGCCATTTCTGATTGTCGTCCAAGAAGTGACCCAGTTTTCTCCCAGTTTTTGTTGGTCATTTTTAGGTGCTGAACCGCCCCGCGGGCGTCTCGGCACCTTTGTTCGTGTTGCATCGGCTGACGGTGCCTCGGTGACAGGAGGCTATACCATTGAGGTTTTTCCAGGGGATAAATGTGGATTATGCATCTGTTGGGATTTCCCACTGGGGGATAGAATGGACATAACAGATCTAAATGATGATTAGCCATCGAATTTGGGACAACATGATCTAAAATTGGAATTTGATCCAACCCTCCACATTTTGGTGACCCTCCCCATAATGGTTAGGTTTTTGCTTAAAGTCAGGGCGAATCTTTGTTGAAATCTTCAGGTTTTGGGGGGTATCGATTGCTGTAATCAGGCTACTATGCATTTGGAGGTTTCCGAAAATGGTGGATTCTCAAGTCACCATGGGTTAAACAATACAAAGTCATGGTCCAATGCTTTAGATGTGTTAGGGGTACCCCCCTATGGATTGGGACACCTCCATTTGATTATCATGTCCCATAGTATTACTATATGATATCCCTTGAAATTCCATGGTCCAATCCCATTATAAATTACATAAAACCACAATTTTTCCATTTTTTTTTCCATTAAATGACATAAAACCACCACTTTTCCCATGTTTTCCATTAAATGACATAAAACCACCATTTTTCCCAATTTTTTCCCAATGTTTGTCTTCAAATATGGCGAAACTTCGACTTCGAATGGCCCCGGCCGAGGCGATTGTCACCAGGCTGAAGTTGCCCGACGACGACCGGCTCCAGATGACCAACTCCTTGTGGCCGGCCCAGTGGAGCGGCGTGGAGCGGAAACGAAAACCTGGGAATCTCGAAACGAAAACATCGGAAAACCATGGGAGAAAACCATGGGAAATCTATGGTTTTTTTTTAAAGGGAAATCTAATTTTTGGGAAATCTATGTTTTTTTTTTTTTTTCGAAAACCTCATTTTTTTTCGAAATCCATCTTTTTTAGACATGGGGAAGTCAAAAAAGCCTTGCTTTTTTTGGAGGGTAAACACAAAAGGGGTAGCATGATCAAATCGTTTATTCGATTCTTTTCTTCTGGGATGTGAATTTCAGGATACCAGGGTCTTGAACCATCAATTACCGACGGACACACATTGGTTGCTTTCGCCTACTTCTTTCTTCTCAACGGTGCAAAGCACAGAAAAATACTTGTTCCTTTTTGATCATCAATCTGGGTACCCTCTGGTAAACAAACATAGCTATTGAAAATGGCCATTTAGTACGTGGATTTTCCCATTAAAAATGGTGATTTTCCATAGTTATGTTAGCTTACCAGAGGGTAAATTTTAACGTACATTTCGTCAGGCTATGGACCGAGTCGCAGCAAGTTGTGGGTAAATTTCATCACGACCTCACGTCGTGACCGAAGCCTGGAATCATGGTTAATCAGGGAATTTTTGAAATCATCCCCAAATGGCCTTAATTCATTTTAATGAAAGATAGGTCATGGATATTGATCTTCCTATTGATCTGGATAAATGGATAAATTTAATGAAATATTATAATTTACCCAGATCAATAGGAAGAATTGCATCTGCTCCAGTCAGATTTCCTCACCATGAAGCCGTGGCACACATCATTTGTTTTTTCTGCATGGTGCACACTATTAGTTGAACCTGTGACATAGACTGATGGTTTGCGGGAACATCACATTTGTGGTGATTTCTATATTTTGTTCTTCGTACCTGACCTGAATTAGCCAAAAAGGTAAAATGATGTAAAATGGACAAGGATCAATTGGCTGGGGAAGACCAACTTTTGGTGCGAACTGGATCGATTGATATCCGTTACACAAATTTAAGTATACATAGGTTCCGGTACCGACACCCAGCGGGTGCCAATAATCCAGGCACTTGGGTTTCTGAATTTGTTGAATCCTCAGGTTTATTCCATGTGATTAATAGGTTGTATACCCATGTTCTACCATTTAAAAATACCATATGGTTCCTTATTCGACGAACCCCCTGTAGTTTGCCTAGAATTATGATTGGGCCCTCAATCTATTTGGAGTCGAAGAGAGCGGATCCAATGGTCGTGGCTGCAGCGAGCGAGGTCTAGACTGTCCAACATCGTCGGTTCGTGTGAAGAGCTGTCACCTGCCCCGGGCTCAGCCAGAGGTCCAGTTCAATGAACCAGCGGCTGTTGGTAACTGCTGTGTTTAAACGTTTAAACATAGGGCATCTTCCCCGGTTTGTGTAAAGGAGAAGGTTTAAAACCCACCCTTGCCGGAGGGTACAATGACGGTCCACTACTCATAAATGAGGCCCCATAAATGCAAAGCAATTTAGACTTGACAAACTGCATCATGTGTCGTCATCATCAGATTGATCACGATCAGATCGGCATATTTAGTTCGATAGCCGCTCTTGAAATTCGTTCGATCCGTGCGCAGAGACCTCTCCAAGATTTCCCGCTGTTTCCGAGATCCCTATGGCCTACGTGAAGCAAACCACTCGCAACCTGGCGGATATCTGGGTCAACATACCTGGGTGGCAAAGGTTGGGAAATGGTTACTGAACATGGCATTTGTTTCCTAAAAGGAGGGAGCAATAGGGATCTCGTTTTTGCTTCCTAATGTCATGGGTTAAGTCATTGTGAATCCCAAAAAAACTTGGATGGTAAGTGCAACCAGCAACCAGCTGAACAGGTCTTCTGTGTTTCCCACCTGAAAAAGAAGATATTTCGAAAGTTTGTGTTCCGGTGTCAGAGACATGTGGTCCACGCGCTTGGCCGTTGTCATTTTCTAAGTTATATATGGCTGCTTTAAGGATGATGAACGCCCACTTGACGCGTAAGTTTTTTGGTCTCTGTTGGTTGATGATGTTATTCTTGGTCTACGCTGAGTCTATGGAACTATGACTATTACCATTGTGGTTTGCTTTTAGTGCTTTTACCCAATATTGCCAATGCTTTGTTGCGAGTGTGAATACAAAAGGACCAATCATGTCGGCAGAGGAACCCTTTTTGGAACCACTAAAAACACACTATCTTCTTAGTAGGCTGACCAAGTATCCAAATGATTCTTCTGTGAGGCGGGGTATTTGTGGTGACTTCTGCTAGTGATTCTTGTCTTCTTCACCCCAAGTTTTGTTGGTGAATCTTCTTACAGATGTTGCTGACATTTCATTTTGATTGATCCAATTGTGCTCATTCAAGTAATTAGTATCTATCCTCTTAATTGTACTATATAATTGATTATTTCGGTATGAGTATCCGAGAAAGTGTTTATTAATTTTATTATCCCCCACCGTAACTAGCGTTGCTTCAAATCCTTCATTTGTGCTGGTTCAAATCCTGAACTACCACTGTTGAGCCCAAGATAGTTTTTGTCGGTTGAAGCTCCGCATTTCTACCCCTCTGTGGCTTCAAACACATCCAACATGGCCAAGGCAATCCCTGGCGTCCATCCCAGTCTTGCTGATTATTTTTTGATATTTAAATCCATTTTGTTTGTGATTTAGAACAACTTGCAGGTGAACCCTCCAGTTTTGCCCAAATCCATCCAAATCCCAGTTTATTGATGATTAAATCAACATTTGTGTTGGTCCAATCTAAATTTTCGATGGTTCAATCACATTTGGGTTCTGAAAATAGGGCACCCTAAGATTTGATGATCAGCATTTTCCAGATCATAAGTTATAGCTATTTTTTTGGGCATAGGGTATAGCCCATTTTGTTCAGCCGACAAAGCCATTTCAGCAATGGTGAGGCTTCCTGTTCTTGTACCTGATCCTGTTGCCCTTGGGACTTCTGCAAGAGTTGGGTGTCCGGATCCTTGGGAACCTGGGAAAACTCGATGCAAAAGTGGAACGGGCAGCAGGCGATTCCTGGACTCTTGATTTCTATGTTTTGAGTATAAGAAAGTCTAAGATCTCTCTTATCTCTCTTAACCGTCTTAAGCAATTTTGGGATGATTTTTCAGACATGTAGACATTTGTAGATTTTTTTCATCCACAAAAATTGCCCATATATTTCCATTTCTTTTCCATATACCCTCTGGTTATTTAACATAGCCATGGTATAGATGGCCCATAGAAATAGATGATTTTCCCAGCAAAAAAATACCTCCATATATCTATTTTGGGGATTTTCCATGGCGAACTGTTAGTCATAACCAGATGTCAATGGCCATTTCAGGATCCTAAATTGGAGGTACCTACCATATATAAGGCCTATGTAAGGGAATATCCCCACAAAATATGGCCTTATATGGTACAGTACCTCCATTTTAGGATCCTGGAATTCCCATTGAAGATGGTCGTATCCATTTTCATCACATCGATCATCCCGCCGCGGCCAAGGCGGGAACCATGTTGGCCGAGCAACTGATCGCCTTTGCTCTGCTAGGTGCGTCGACTGGGAGTTCGGCTGGGAATGATATCATGGAGATATCATGGGGATGGAGCTGGTGCTGGAGGGTGCAGTTGAGGTTACTTTTTATGGGTATAACCGTGATTATAAACCCCATAACTGTGGCACCATTCCACTTTTTGCACTGGAACCACACTTCTGGTGATCTACTGGGGATGTAGTTGGGGTTCAATAAATTTTGGAACCAATCTTTTAAGCAGCAACATTTCACCATCACTGGGGGAGTATCCAATGATTTTTTGCAAAAAAAAACACCGGTTGGCTTCGATGATTTCGAGCCGCGATCGTGATGACAGAAGAACAGGTGAAGATGCGAGGATCGATAATCCCCATATGTGACATAGATACATGCACAAGGGTACAAAATCCGACCCAGGTTTTTTTTGGGTCCTTGTGCTACCCCATTTCGGGCTATATGTCTGTTGGCTGTTTCAAGCCCCTGTATCACTTGATATTTGCACTTTTTGGTTGAGTTACCCTCTGGGAAACTAACGTTTAAGTATGGAAAATCACCATTTTCAATGGGTAAATCCACGAACTAAATGGGCCATTTCCCATAGCTATTTTGACATAACCAGAGGGTAGAATATTTTCACCCAAAGATGTCGTGTGTCCAAAGATGGGTTAATTCATCATGATGAGTTCCCATAAAATGTCAGCGAATCTTCCCATTACTCACTGGGTTTCACCCTTGATGAATTCCTCATGGATTCCGTGCCAGGGATTGAGAACGTGGCCGCCCTCCTCGAGGAGATTTCGAGCACGTGGGCTACTGTAGGGCTAGAACATGGGCTGTTCCAGCGATTTTCCGATGGATTTTCATGGTTTATTCTATTGGATGATTCGGGTAGAATGGTGTGCAACATATTGCAACATATTTCATGGTTTATTCTGTTGGATGGTTTATTCTATTGGATGATTTTGGTTGGATGATTCTATTGCAACATATTGCAACCCCCCGGCCGAAACCACATTGGGAAATGATCACGAATCATCTCGATGGAGATGCTGTGGAAGCGTTCAATCTTTCAAGGGATGAGCGTGCGAGTTATGAACTGCTCAGTTGGGTTATACTTCCAGTAACATCAACAAATTCGTTATAGCAGAAATCCAATCTTTAGCCCTAAACCAAGTTGGTAGACTTAAACCAACTACTATCAACTGTAATTCCCAGATTCTTATTAGTTAGCCTCTGGTTGTTTAACATAGCTATGGAAAATGGCACATTTAGTTCGATGATTTATCATGATTTTCCAATCAGAAGTTGTCATTTTCCAGTTCACTACATTAAGTAATCAGAGGTTATTGGATACGTTTAAACAATGTTTGGAGGTGAACCATCGAAAATGGGAGATTTTCTACATTGTTAGTTGTGACATGTTTATTGGTTAGCTTCCTATGTGGGTACAGTATTTTTCCATATCTTTCCATACCTGTCCTCTTTCAATATTTGCGCATATGTATATATATATCATATACCATACAGTATATGTAAGGTAAGTGTTATATCAATACGCAATTAATCCATTTATATATTATTTGTTATACGGGGCCATGATTTAAGTAGCAATGTCGGGTAAATCCTATGCTTTCCCACATTTCTCCAATATTTTTTCCATATATTGCCATATGTTCTTCATATTTTTTCCATCTTTTTTTTTGTAATTCCAATGTTTTTTTCTCAATTCTTCCATATCCTTCCATATTTTTCGTTGGTAAATCCTATGTTTTTCCAGATCTTTCCCAGATTTGTCCCATTTTTTCCGTATTTTTTCCATATTTCCAGATATTTCCGATTTTTTTTTCAGCTTTTTCCATATGTTTTTCCATATTTCCGTATTTTTTCCATGTAGATCAGCCGGCCTCCCGGCTCGCCTCGTGACCGTACCGGGCGTCCGCCGGCGGCCGTAGGAGCCGTTCCTGGCGCTTCCCATCGATCAGATCTGCGCCATCACCGCACGGGATTCGCAGGACTCCGACGGCTCCGCCGCACGGGATGTCATCCTTCCATTATAAAATGTTAGTTATAGTTGAAGTTATAGTTATAGTTAGCTATAGTTAGTTATAGTTTATTAGAACTGAGTTATAGTTTGTTATAGAATTAATGTTTGAATATTGGTTGCACTAGTTAGTTGTAGTTAGTTATAGTTGGAATTTAGTTATTGAATGTTAGTTACAGAATATTAGTTAGTTACAATAGTTAGTTATAATTAGTTTTGTAATAATAATAATAACAATAATAATAATAGTAATAATAATAATATAGTAATAATAATAAATATGTATAATAGTTGGCTAGTAACACATAATTATATTCATTAGATATGAATATGGATTAATTAGATATTAGTGATACTATTACAAGTAATCAGGTATTAACTATTGTCATTGGGCCTTATTAATAATAAGAGTAATAGAGATTATCATTAGTAATATAATTGAAAATTATAATATATTAACAATAATTGTTAATAGTCAAGAACATTAGAAGTAGTTGGCTAATGATAACACCAACAATAACCAATAGAGCTAGTTAATAATCTTAATAGTTAACAATGACAAGAGTTCATACCTACCATTTGGGGATCGTTTATACCACCCATAAAAATGATGATTTTGGGCATGATTGATTATTGTGTTTAACGCAGTATAGTTAACAGTTAAGAATACAAGTATTTTTTCAATGATTATCTTGTTTTTATACTATGTATCCTGTTCTTTTATCACTATCACTATCATCATTACTTTTATCAATTTACTACAACCCACAATGCTTTACTTGGATGTATTAATATGGTTATAATTGGCCGAGGATCAACCAAATACTAGTGCTTAACAATTGGGATCCACTTAATTATAACATTGTCCCCACTGGGAATTTCAGGGAATCAGAACCCAGTTATATACATATCCAATTCAATATTTCATGATATGAATCCAATCGAAACCCTGGTTTAGTGGCCGATTTTTTTTTGGGGCGGCCCAAAGATTTTGGGTATTTCCTATGGGGCATTGGATCCAGCAGGGTTACTCTCCAGTTTTGAATTGGAATCACTCAGTCAAGGGACTACCCATAGTTCGACGGTGGTTAACAACCCTGGCCAATGAATCCGTGTGCAGGGGAAGTGAGAATATGGCAGGGGCGCCATCCTCGTTTTTGTGGTTGGCGATGATATTTCTGTATCTATATCCTGAAGTAGATTAAATATAAATATTTTTCCCCAACAGCAAAACTTTGCTATGAGGTCTTTAGCCCAGATTAGCTCCGGTGCGATCCGGTGCAGCTTCAACACCAGGTTCCGGACAAAGTTCCGGAGGGTTCTGGTGCAGATACCTTGTGAGGTTCCGGAGGGTTCCGGTGCAGATACCTTGTGAGGTTCCGGAGGGTTCCGGTGAAAATACCTGCTGAGGCTCCGGAGGGTTCTGTGCGGTTCCGGAGGGTTCTGGTGCAGATACCTTGTGAGGTTCCGGAAGTTTCCGGTGCAGGTACTCGGTGAGGTTCCGGAGGGTTACGGTGCAGATACTTGGTTAGGTTCTAAAGGGTTTTCAGGGCAGATACCTTGTGAGGTTCCGGAAGGTTCCGGTGCAGAGACCTTGTGAGGTTCCGGAGGGTTCTGGTGCAGATGCTTTGTTCCGATGTTTTTTATGGCATAAGCACTTAATTTTTATGGCATAAGCGCTCACTTTTTATGGCACAAGCGCTTTTTATGGCAAAAAAGCTGTTGGGGATAGCGCCTGAGTTTATTTTTGTTCCCATGCTATTGACATTTTAGTAGTTTTTTCCTGAAATTTCCATCTTCTATCTGTGTCAGGATGCTTATATATATATATACATATATATATATATGTATACATACTGTAAACTGGATGCAGGCTCTTCCAAATCCCCTTGAAGACACAAGTGATGTCGAACACCCGAAGCAAATAACCCCTATGATGGGGACACTAGTTAAAAGGCTCCTCCACGATCACCACACCGCTCCAGGAAGCGCCCACAACCTTTTCTGAAAGGCAACACTGCTGATCCAGGTTATGGCTACCAAGCCAACGTACCACAGAGCGTCCACGCTCAATGTCACCGGCACGGGTGAGCTCCCAAGCTCAAACTATGGCAGCAAGGCACGAGTGAAATCCCTACCCGCCTTCTCCCGGGGCTCCCTGAGCCGCATGTGCCTACAGCGTTCGGAGGCTTCTGATGGCTGTTCAAGCAAAGGAACCTGGGCAACAAGTGGAAATTCACACTCGCTATTTTTCTTTAGTTGATTGAACAGCATTTTCATTGGTGTATTTCTCATTGGATTGTTGTTTCAGCCATTGAACCCTGTCACGCGTGCGGGCTCGGTCACGCAACAAGGAGCTCTCATCCGTCAGTTTGTAAGTGCCTAATCTTAAAGTCTCTCGCAAAAACTGAGATTCCATCACTTTGGTTAGTGCATCCGCTAATTGTGCTCCTGTTGAGACCCAGCGAAGATCTATTCCCTCTTGGAGAGAGTCTTTGATGGCTCGAGCAACCAAGGCAACCCTGAACTCAGCGCATTGTGGAGGTGCTGTACGGGTTATCAGGTCAAAAAGCGACTTACAGTCTGTGACAGCAACATCCATTTCGGCTGGGGATGTAGCTACGGAGATGGCTGGTGCAATTCGTGTCAAGGCTTCTTCAGGTCTCTTCCAAGGAGTCTTAGGATTGTGTAACCATTCCCAAAATAGCCTTAGCCAACTTAATTGATCCACTGCGGATGCAAGAGCATTGGTTTCTGCTGATAATGTACTGGTTACAACCTTTTGAATTTTACGACTTCCCCAAGAAATTGGACTAATGACACATTGCTTATTTTCACTGATGTCTTGGTGGGTTCCAACGATGATAAGTCCGGCATGTGAGTCTGGTTTCTTTACTGAAGCAAAGGACGCATCAGAGAATCCCATGAATCGGAATTGTTTTGGGGGAATGGATTTTATAGTGATCGTTACATCATGGTGACGTTTGGCTTCATGTAGGAGTCGGTTGGCTTCCTGAAGGTTCTCGATGGTAGCTGAATTTATTGAAGATTGTAATTGGGATAACCTGCTGGACAAATCTGGGCGAGTATTGACAGCTGCGTATTGAAGTGATCCTATTAACCCCCTGAGGGACGCACGTTCAGTTTCGCTTACCGGTGCATCGGTCTGTGTTTTCCGATGAGGCTCTATGCTTATGGGGTTAATTTTCCGGACATAGCTTGATTGGTTTAGGGAAATACTGTAATCTCCATGTTGGCACAAGTCTATTCCCGTGAATGTGAAAGATTGGACTTTCTTGGATCCGAATGCATATTTGGCTTCAATCTTTTGGAGAACTTCTTGAAACTTCTGGTTTCCAGCACAAATACCATCATCAACATGGATTCCTAGGATTCCATTGAGTGCTCCTGGTTGGTTGGTTTCGGGTCCCTCACGCAAAACGAAAAGACATGGATCAAAAGGACACGGTTCCATTCCCAGCTGCAGCAAGTGTTCTACGAATGCTTTATACCACAAGTATGGTGCGTCGATGAGTCCGTACGCACTTTTATTGAGGATTCCAACTTCGTGATCTTGCATGTTCATGGCTTTCTGTAATTCAGGTACCGGCTCTATTCCAATGATTCGTCCCTTTTGTGGGGTCCCCTGTAGGAAAGCTGCTTTAACATCGAATGAAGTAAGTTCCCATTGGTGTGATGCTATTGTCTGGAGAACTAACATTCGGGATGTTTTTCCAAGGGTTGGGGAATCCCGGGGTATTTGGTCTAATTTTGGATCTAGATATCCCAATACCACTAGACGAGCTTTTGCTCGATGAGTTTTCCCTTTTGGGTTCTTGGAATTGGCAGTGATTTCTGTGGAGTCCAATGGCTTCCAAGTGAG
Organism: Cladocopium goreaui; assembly: GCA_947184155.2. NCBI lineage: Eukaryota > Dinophyceae > Suessiales > Symbiodiniaceae > Cladocopium > Cladocopium goreaui. Next base: position 64,453 of record CAMXCT020001194.1, on the reverse strand, counting down.
GATCCATCTACATCTAAGGATTTGATCATGTGGAATTTGATCTCTGAATATTTTGCTGATTGTTCCCGTTTTGATCCAATTGTCAATCTCGGCTTGTTTGGCGACTTCGAACTCGGCCTTCTCCTGTCTAGACAGTTCGCCAAGTCTGACTTCTGATCGTTGTTTTCGGGCAGAGGAGGCCAGCATGGTCCAAGCTTCAACCGTAGATAAATCCGAAGCATCATATGTGTTTGGTATGGGTATGTCAAACTCACATTTCCAGGCTAGATCGATTGGAGTTTCGCTCAACAGGGCTCCTGGCTCTTCGGTACATACCATGAATGCTTCTTCTTCTTCTTCTTCACTTTGGGTGTTTTCGGATGGGATGCTAGGATCTTGACTACCGGCTTCTGGTTCCTGATCAGGCTGTTGGGATGTTCGGAGGCTCTGTGTTTCTTCTTCCTCAGCTGGAGTCTGATCCATGTTCTCCATGTCATTATCTTGTGGGACTATGGGTTCATCAGGGTTATTGGATGGATCGACTATACTGGGGGAGTCTACCCGAACACTTTGGTTATTCATTCTGTCAATCTGGTTTTGGAGAGCGGTCAAATCTTCCGGGAGCTCAGGACCACAGGGCATTCCTTCTTCCGGCAGGGCCAGTCGCACATGTTCAGGAGCTGAACGGAATAGTTTTCCCGCTGTGGTTGTCCACACTGTGTGATTACCATCCTGTATAATTACCCTATGGGGACCGATCCAATTGGGTTGGTTCGCATTATGATTACGCCAGATCATGACCCATTGATTAGGTTCATACTTTCCTCGGTGAGGACATGATCTTCTCAGGATGGCTCTGCGAAGGGTTTCGCTATTATCTACACTGTGGAAGGCTTTCCGGGCGTTTTCTCGAATCTTCAGCATTTTCTGAAATTCCGAGGCGTCAAGACCATTTTCTGGATTGGTGGCCATTGCATGTGATGGGATGGACTCGTCGCTGAGTATTGACCCTGGCACACGTGTGTGTCTCCCAAATACTATCACCTCTGGTGCATATCCGTGCCGCACACTAAGTGCATTCTTAGCTTGCGTACATTGATTTAAAACCCTTTGAAGTGTAGTATATTCTTGGATATTGTGTTCAAGGTCCATCTTTACTAACATCTCTTGAAGAAACCGGCCATGTCGCTCAATCTTACCATTTTGCCAATGGGCTTCCGGACAAATGGTGGTTGGCTTTATGGACATGGTTTGCATGTACTGAGAAAATTCTTCACTGTTCAGTTCAGTTCCCGAATCGACTTGGATTTCATGAGGTGCTCCAGCCCAACTGATCCAATGTTGATTAAGGAGATGAATTACATCTTGAGTGGTCTGTGATGGGGCAATTATGGCTACATGATAGTTGGTTCCCGCATCAAGGATGTGATAGAAATGAAAGGATTTCCCCTGTTGGTTTGTCCATGTTATTCCATCAACATAGGTCTTGTAGTTGAAATCCATCATGGGCTTTAAGGTTCCGGGTCTTTGATGTTTCGGTGGACTACACGCGGAACACACTGCGCATCTGATGTCAAGCGCACCTTGGACCAGCTCAGGTCTCTGACCACTGGATTCTAAGGCCTTGGCAAGTCTTTCGTTGGACGGATGTCCCAGATTTCGGTGCATTTGCAACAATTGGGCTTGTTCCCATTTAGGTAACCGTAAAAAGTTCATACCATGTGCATGGTTATCTTCAGAGTCCTGGCTCGTGGTGCCGTCCAATGGAATCATTTCAGATTCCGGGACAGGGGAACTTTCGGTCTCAATGGGTGCTGGCACAGGTGCTGCCGTTGATCTTGGTTCCTCCTCCGTTACGTTCGGAGGATGATTCACATTTGGATCTGCAGACGTCACGGGTCGCTGGCTGGAGGCGTCGAGACTGGCTCTCGGGAGCTGGCTGCTTTCACGATTCCGAGCAAACATAGTGATGTTCAACCTACAGGCATGTGAAGGTCTGATGAGTTGTCTCTTGGATAACATTGACCAGTTCTCCCAATAAGTTTCAACCTGTACTTCGCCAGTGGGTCGTGCTACCATCAGTGCCTTTCGGAACGGTGCTTGCGCTGCTAGCAAATTGGTTGGTGGGCCGATGGTCCGATCCGTACCACGACAGGCAATCACCTTGACAATCTCTTTATCCCCAAAAAGTTCTTCCAATTGGTGTAGGATGGATGCATTATTGATCTCCAGCTTACCAACACGTGGTGCTATGACATTGATTCTTTTGATAACGTCCTGAAACTTCTCAAGGCTGGGTTCTGAATGATGTTTTCCGGTGACGCGGCGTTTCTTGGAAGGATGGTCATCAGCAGTTGGAATGGTGAGCTCTGATTTTGGAAATCTGTCTTTGTGAGTGGATGGTTTCTGAATGGTTCTTGAACGTTCTGAAACGTATGCCTGGGCTGCTTTCGGTTCGGCGTGGCATGGATCTTGGCTGCGGACTCTGGCGATCATGCCAGGTTGCCACATGAATGGCCACTCATTGGTACCTTTCCCAAGGACTTGGGCAACAGCTCTGGCAAACTTCCGGGGATACACTGCCGTGAATTCTGTTCTGTACATCATGCCGTTGGGTCCTGTGATGCTGCCCTCAATGGCTTGATGATCATGTTCCCGATTGCATACTTTTCCATGAAGAAACTTATACAACGATGGATTTGTTGTCATCACTCCCATACTTTTGCGCATGTACATTCCAGTTTGTGGGCATTTCAGTTCACCTACCTTACACATATCAAACTGACAGAGCTGGGTATGATGACGAATTTCGCTAAGCCAGGGACTGTACAACATCATTGATCGGAGTGGTTGTTCAAGATGAAAATGCAACCCCTGCTGATACTGATATCTAAACAGGACAATACATAATGCAAGTTGATACAAAAGCTCATGCCTTCGTTGCTGATAGGCCTCAAGTGCCTCTGGAGATCGGGAGGCATTCAGCTGCGCCCAGGATGACCATGGTCCACAATCCGGACTCATCCAGACATGTTTTGGTCGATGTTGGGCCATCATGATAAACAATTTTCCTCGGCCGGCAGTTGTGGCCAAATCACCCTGGTCATATCCAAAACGGAACGCTCCCTCTTGAAGCTGCTGCATCTGGTGCGTCAATGGTGATCGTTCACTGCAAAAGACTTCGGCTAGGCAAAATGGCTTCCCTAGTGGTTTTACTTCTTGACACTTTTGGTTCAATTCCTTGGAAAATTGCCTAATGAGTTTCTGGACATGAGAGGCATCTCGATGCATTACTGTGAACGCTGAATCATCATTGTTTCTGGCTGCAGCTTCTACGGAAATTCCTCTGGGCTGGTCACTGGCTCGGCTGTGTTGGTGTTCTGCTCGATGTGCTGGATCACTCGCTGAAGAGCATTCTCCATGAACAGCATTCGATCTCTCATGGCGAGGAAGTCGGGGTCTTGCTGCAAGGGATTCGGCATCATGGTCTCCGATGCATACATCTCGGAATTCCAGTCCCAGACTTCGTCGTCTTCTCCCATCTGGCCGGGCGAACAACTGGGCATGTTCAGACTGGCATGGACTCCTTGGTGAGATGCGCACCCCTTGGCCTTGGCCTGTGGTTTTGCCTTGGCCTTGGAGGCTATGTTCAGTCCCACTGGACGGGACACCTGGCTTTGCATCTTCGGAATGGGCATCTGTGATTGTTCGTGCTGCTCGATCTTGAGCTCGATGAACCTGATGGCACGGCGATGAGCCGTCTTCGCACTGTTCCCATACCGGTTCAGCATGAACTGGCACCATTCCTGATCCGGCCAAGCCTGGCTGTGGGTCATGCCGTTGTACTTGCTCCCGAAGGTGATCACCTCGTTCTCGAGTTCCGGAAGAGTCAGATGACTCAGGTCCTCCACTTCGGAGGGAGCACTCTGTTGCAAGGCCTTCAAGCGCTGGCTCAGCGACATGATGGGATCGTTCTAGAAAGATCGAGGTTCCTGCGGATGTCCTATCTTGGGCCGAGGCTGACCCAGAATTATGGTTTTCAACACTGGACATGAGGCTCACGGTTTTGCTTTCATCTGGTTCAGAGGCTTTGGCAACACATGGACTGCTTTCTCTGACGATCTGAATTCCAGATTCTTCCATTGGTTTCTTTTGAATTCGGTTTTCAATTTCGGCAATTCTGACTGCAACTCCCACTGGCTTAATGGCGTCAACTTTTATGTGAGCGGTGTCGGACAAAAAGGTCTCAGTGACAGGCTTCGCTGAGTCACTGCTGTGCAAGGCATGACGTCGGGCTGACAGTGCAATCTCATTCAAATCAACCAAGAACAGGCCGCGACTGGTCAAGTGCATGGCGATCGGCTGATCTAACTTGGCACTGCAGAACTTTCGGTGCTCGCAGTCTATCTGCGCTGCAAGAGTTCTCATGAGGGTGTTACTGATCAGGAAAGGAGTCTTACCTGGGACCACTGCGATCTTCAGCTGAAGTTTTCCAATGGGTACCACAAGTGCCATCGTGCTGGTGAGAGTCCCTTGGTTTCCAAACCGAAAAGTTACATCACACTGGCAACGTGAAAGACCTTTCTGAATTATGGGATCCAAACCCTCAATCAACTCCCGAACATTATCTGCACCAATTACTGTCTTTGAAGCACCGAGGTCCAAAACACCAAAAGTACTGTGGGTTGCAAACAGGGCTGTTTCACATGGAACATGATTATGTGGCATGGAGACTTCCTTCTTGAAACATGTTCTGGACTGGCTTGGTGTCTGTACAAAACTGACGGATGAACTACGATCGGACTTCTCTGCATTTCGGCTAGCGATCATGGATTCACCAATCATCAGACGTTTCCTGAGGCGTTCTCTGGCTGACATTGCCGGAGTTTCCATGGGCTCATGCACATGTCTAGATTTCCCCAGAATCCTACCCCTGTACATGAACTGACTGGTTGGTTGTTCCAAAATGGACACAAAACATTCCAAAAAACTATGCTGAGGGACAGGCACTACCTCCAATGGCATGATCTCGGATGACATCGGCAGCTGTCGGAACTCCAAGGGCAACGGATCAATCTCCTCTGTGATCACGGTGGTGGTTGGAGCTGCATTGGTGCTGGTCGACGCTTGGGATCCCGATGGTTTCATCGGGCACTCAGCTTTCCAATGGCCCTTTTGGCCACACAATCTACACGAGGAATTCATGATCCTTTCTTGCAACGATCGATTGCGACGAGGCTGATTAAAGGATTTGCCCTTTCCAGATGCCTTGAAACCTCCATAGCCCTTGCCTTTGGAGGCATTTCCAGCAAATGGCCTGGTTGGCCAAAATCCACGGTTCTTGTATCGCTCTGTCAATCGATGTCTGGCTTGCTGGTATGCTGAGTAAGCTGTTGCTAACTCAGCATCTTCCTGCAGGGTCTCCGTCATTGCTTGCTCATAGTCTGCAATGAGCAAGGCATCTGAGTCACCTTCTTGGACCATCTCTTCAATGAAGTCGTCCAGTGTGTCCTCCGCTGCATTCAATGCTGACTCCGATTCCTGTGGATCATCACCTGCTGCATCCATGGTCAGATTGGCCTGATCATAAACCTTGGTTCGGGTGGCCTTTTTCTGGCCTGTCATCTCCTGAAAGAAAACGGCACCTAAGGTTCTGATAGCATCAGTGACCTTCTCAACAGTCAGTTTTCCGTCCTTCTCGGATTCGAGGATCACACGTTTCTTTTCTTCAGTTGCTAACAAGGATCCCCGTAGGAGAATATAGGCTTGCAGCTCTGAGACATCCATCTTTCGGCTCAGCAAACGGGACCACAAAATGTCTGCCCTTGCTATGTAGCTGTCGTTGGACTCATCTTGATGTTGATGCGTCTCAAACAATGCACGCTCTGCATCCTGATACTGGGTCTGTAAAGGGATTTTGCCCCAATGTCCACCCAGTAGTTCTACAAGCTTATGCACTGCTTTCATCTCACCTGACAACAGTTCGGTCTGATGGAGCTGAAGTTTCTGGAATGCACTGCCTTTGCACCCCAAAATCAGTCTGGTGACCAATTCGGTCAAGCGCTGCTTTGGCCATGCTGCTGCCACCAACTCCACCTTCTGCTGATAAATGAGAACGTCATCAACACTTGGGTCAAACGCCGGGACCAGTGAAGCTAATTGGTTTGTAACTCCCAGTCCACTGTCGGCTGCCGTAGAGGCTTGTGACATACTGCCCCGGATGCCCCACCGTCAAAATACCCGGTGGAGCTCCGCTACCAGTGTAAACTGGATGCAGGCTCTTCCAAATCCCCTTGAAGACACAAGTGATGTCGAACACCCGAAGCAAATAACCCCTATGATGGGGACACTAGTTAAAAGGCTCCTCCACGATCACCACACCGCTCCAGGAAGCGCCCACAACCTTTTCTGAAAGGCAACACTGCTGATCCAGGTTATGGCTACCAAGCCAACGTACCACAGAGCGTCCACGCTCAATGTCACCGGCACGGGTGAGCTCCCAAGCTCAAACTATGGCAGCAAGGCACGAGTGAAATCCCTACCCGCCTTCTCCCGGGGCTCCCTGAGCCGCATGTGCCTACAGCGTTCGGAGGCTTCTGATGGCTGTTCAAGCAAAGGAACCTGGGCAACAAGTGGAAATTCACAACATACATATACATATATATATATATACATACATACACACACACACATATATATATATAAAATGTATATGCATATCTAGTGTTGATAGGCTGGCTAGCTTTCAAGGGTCCGGTCCCACATGCAGGCGCTCCGAAATGATTGGGACAGGTGGACTCGGGGGGGATTCGGTGGACGGCCCGGGGGAGTTGTGGGAGTTCACCATGATTTCTATACTATAGTGTGAACAATAATGGTGATAATTAATGGTTTAATGGGGGTTATCATAGTTCACTCATGTACTATTAACACTATAGTTAGTGTGTTGATAATAATTGGACTAATGGTGATGAATAGTACATTCCCATCATTCCATTCATATTAGTGACATATTAGTGATTGATACAGGAATGGGGCCTCCGTTGGATAGCGTTCAGTTGCCTGAAAAAAGTGGCTGAATTCTCTGATTTATGGTAGATACAACTGATATAACGAACTAGTGAATGTTTTTTCTTTAATGGTTTATAAAGCAACGTTCACATCACTGGGGGGTCCCATCCTGTAGGGGCCCCCATGAACTTTACCTATTCTTTGGCGATCATCATCCATGTTTCATGGGATAAGTGGCAATCCCCATTTCCCAACTAGGATTAAATAGAAATGACATTCAGGGTACATAAACACATACATATCTTCATTATTGGTTATATTTCCCTGATATTTCAGAAATATCCTCAGCATATCTCCTTTATCTCCTCATTGTTCCTGGGTTTTGAACACTGCTCAGATGGGCTGGTTGGTTTGCTTGATCGTTCCTTCCTGCATGAGACTTCTGCCTTGCCGAAAGATGACCTTGACCTTGGCACTTGGAATTTTCGCATGGTGGAGCTCCAAAGACATGGGGCGGCGATTCTGGCTAGTCACAAGCTGTTAACACCACATGTTTTGGTATTTTAGTACGTGTACCCTCCAGTAAACTCACATAGCTATGGAACATGGCCCATTTACAGATGATTTGCCTATTCAGTTGGTGATTTTCCATCGCCAGGCTGTCTTTTGGCGGCAGCAGCCAGGGCTTGCCGTGTCGCTTGGATACCGCAGTTGGGCATCCGTTTCATTCCACTTGAGTTTTGTCCAGTCAACCTGAATTTTGTTTTGGGGATTGAACATATTGAACCATTCTTTACGGCTTGAAACAGCTTGAACATGTGTGGGTTGAAGCCACCAGTCCAGAGATTGCCACTGAGGGTATGCCTTCAAACCGCAGCTGGGGCAGCACTTGTTGTGGGTGGGATGCAGATTGATGCACTTGTGCCCCAAATATTTTCAAGTGGATTTCCTGATTTTTCTTCCAAACGGGCATCACCGACATCTCAGCTTTGGCCTATCCCTGGCGTCGCGGTCGTTCACCCAGGGATGCCGCGGTGTTGTCGCAGAAAATGGTGGCAGCTGAAGAGGTGGAGATGCAATATACCTGACCGAAGAGCGACCTTTCAAGGAGCTCTAAGGGTTGGTTTACACCATAAAAAGTCGATAAAAAGTCGATAAACATCCGCATAAACATGCATATGATTAGATGGCGAGAAGCCCCTGCGAAGCCGATTTTTTGCATCGTGCAAACATCTGATTCTGTAAGTTGCGAACTTACTGTAGCTTCCAACTGGATGGTTTGGTTGCTGTACATGTGTCAATTTTCTTTATTTTGTGGTTACTGTATATACAATGATTTGCAAGGATTTGCCAATCATATATCATATATCCCACTAAGAGTTCTCAACATATGCGAAGGGGATCAAGGAGCTGAGATGAAACGGTTTTTGGTCACCAAAGACTGGGTCATTTTGCAAGATTCAACTATATAAACCAATCCAACTAAACCAATCCAACCGTTCAACAAAAAAAACTATTCTCAAAAATCATTTTGAAACTACTTGGGAGGTCATTTCGGTCATTTTGGCCGCCGGGGTGGCATGATTCCAGCAGAAGAATTTGCACCCGCGGCGTCCTTAGTTCGTGCCTGGTTTTCCATGCCTGCTCCGCCCACGGCGGAAATCACAGACGCACAGAAAATCGTATCTTGCGGGCCTGGACTCAGATGTTCCCCGAGGTTAGCTACATGGCAAGGGTGTTGAAACCCATGGGATCCAATGATATCCCAGTTGAATGCTGAGAAAGGGCTACTCGCATATAGTATCCACCTGGCTAACCTCAAGGAATATTCCTGCAGGCTCCCTTGTTTCACGTTGCAGCTGTGGCTGCCGCTTGACGGGCCATAGGTTTTTTTTGGTTGGACAGTTTGACACCATCTTTTTGACATCAGCCGTGAAGTCATGGTCGTGCGCAGCGGCTGAACACTGCAGCGTTTGTTTCATTCTCTGTAAATAGGAATACGAATAATGCGCATCGGCACACTTCTGTCGATAAAGAGAATCGTTGACCAGGTAGTTGACGATGGAATTCAGATTCAATCAGCTATTGATCCGTAAACGGTGAAGTCAACTTTCGGGCTTCAGCAGTTCTTAGAGTTTTGATTCCTTTTCAAAACTGGTACTCATTGAGTATATAAGAATAGAATGCAATTCAGGTCATGATCAAACAGAGCCCACACGCATCGCAGAAGTGCTGCCAGCACGCTGCCTTTTGCGAACACCGCTTGGCAGAAGCTGCCGTCGTCGCGTGACGACAGCAGCTACTTACCTAGGCTGCCGGAAAAGGCCCACAGGTCCGTGCGCGGAGAGCCGTGCTGGCGTGCGCGACGTGTCTTACAACGAGGGCTGGCAGTTTCCGGTTGGGAGAGATACTTGAGATGTTTTGATCGTTTTTTGTTCCCCAACGCTACTTGAAAAACACAGATGATCACAGATGCCTCCTTCGGAAATGCTATTTTGGTAGGTGGTATCGTTGTATCTCTTATGAGTTCATGGCGTGTTAAAAGACCGAAAGCATCCAGCAAAGCTACATAGTTTGATATCATTTCCTTGCGCACACATCTTTCCAAGGTTGCTCCAACCTGGCAAATGATAGCCACGGCCATGGTGAAAGCACCCCAAAATAGGCTTCCTGATCTGGGAATTCTGTTGATTTCGATCGTTGGTTTCCCAAGACTTTCTCGCCCACATGTTCGATCGACACCCCTGCAGTTTGCCGCGACTGCGGGTGAAACAGCCGCGAAATAAAAAGCGTGTGGCATGGCCACCACGGGAACCCCATCCTTTGAGCAGTTTGCATCAGGCCATTCTTCCATGACATTGGTGACTCAAGGTGATCATTGGATATCATTGGATATCATTGGATATCATTGGATATCATTGGTCTCGTTGGGCCGTGCCATGCTACAATCAGCGAGCAATTTCTCTGTGCTTCGGCGCAGTGAGGAAATGATGGCTTTTGTTCGACAGATGGCCATGGCATCGGCCACGGTGATGCGGTTGACGCGGCTCTGCGCGGCAGAACAGGCAGATGTTCAAAAGATGTGACGCCACATCAGTGATTTGCAAAAGTGCGCCAGGGGATGGTGGGTTTGTCAGTGACCCAGTGATGTGAACGTTGCTTTATAACCCCATCTAGATATAATTCATTATACGTATCATACACTATTGTCATTAGAGTTATAAACATGTTATAAATAACCAACTTAGCAAACCTGCAGGGACCCCATCCTGCAGGGGGAATGTCATTTTTTGGACCATGGGATCTTCCGTCCAACATGAACCTTGGGATGTTGGACAGGCGATGGATGTGGGAGCCGAAGAAATCCAGTGGTTTGGAACAACTCAAAACTCAAATCCAGATCCACTAGAAATCCAGCAACAATATCTGGTTGGTGGTTTGGAACATTTTTCCATCATCTTGGGAATTTCATCATCCCAACTGGCTTTCACTCCATCAAACTTTTCAGGTTGGGTTAGGCGAGCTCAACCGCCAACCAGTAATCATTGATAAACCATATTATTCAAGATCATTAACCATATAATAGCCATTCAGAAATTGATCATTGTTAAGACAGTATATTAACCATCATTCAACCAACCAGATATCCATTTTTTCATCCATTGAGATCCACTAAAGTCCATCAACATCCATGGAACTCCACGAGAAATGCGGCCTTTTCGTGGCGACATCACCGAGCTCATGGCCGGCGACGGGATGAGATGGCTACAGGCGGAGTCGTTTCAGGGTGATGAAAATATAGCTTAGAAAATATGGCTCAATCAAATGGCTGAATATGGGATAGGAAAATCGCTCGCCCCAGATTTTGGTGATGAATATGCTGCAAAATGGCTGGTCCAACGTGTTTTTTTCATGCTTTTTAATGATCAACATATCATGATAAATTGAGGGGAACAATTGGGGTGCTCTATTTGGGACCCAAATTTGCTCTGATTCGATCCAATGGATTCCGAAGGTACTGTTACGCGTAGAACTGGGTTGTAGAACTGGGTTGGCCGTGCCATAGCTGCCATAGCTATGTCTCTTGCAGGATTTCTTCGGTGCTGATCCACCCCCGCTCGTTTAGAATCCGTTGGCTATGATCTGGTTGGTGGTTTGGAACATTTTTTTTTATTTTTTCATATATTGGGAATAATCATCCCAACTGACGAACTCATATTTTTCAGAGGGGTAGGTATACCACCAACCAGTGATTCATTCTGTACATTTCCAATGAGATTCCAATCATAGCCATCTGTCCATTTCCATTGAGATTCTATTTGTACATTTCCAATGAGAGTTACCTTCTGGTAAACGTTTACATAAGTATGGAAAATCACAATTTTTAATGGCTAAATCCACTATTTCTATGGCCATTTTCAATAGCAAACTGTTAGTTTACCAGAGGGTATAGTTTATACCACCTGGTTTCTTGGGGATCATGAACTAACCCATCATAGGGATATCTCATAGCCAATGATTCCTTTCTTTTTCTGTCTAGTTGCTGGTTTTCGCCAACATTTTTCACCTTTTTCGCCGATATGTCCAGCAAGGTCGCAAGCTATCACGACGTCGAAATGTCGATAAGGATAAACAATCCCAAAAAGGCCTTAAAAAGAACACTCCAGTATTGTTTTATACATATACAGGTACAGTACACACACACATATATATATAGAATATATATATATAGAATATATATATATAGAATATATATATATAGAATATATATATAGAGAATATATATATATATAGAATATATATATACAAGGAGGGCCCTCAATGAAGAGGGCTGAAATCAGCGTCCGTTAGCGACCCCAAATTCAGACCTTTTGCACACACAGCACGAGGCCCCACGTATAGGGTCACAGCAGCGGCTCCCCCCCCGCACCCCAGGATCAATGTTGTTTCCTGGTGTTAATCACTGCAGCAGCCAACTTCCAAAGCGTCAGGTCTTCACAGCAAGACATTTTCGTCAACCTTGATTCCGGGGGGTGCAGGGGGGGGCCGCATGTGGCCGGAAAGGCCCTTTGAATTAGGAAGAAACACATGTGCCGTCACGGCAGGTGGCACATCACAGCTGCAAGATGAAATGCTTCACTGGCCGTTGGCGATGTCAATCTTTGCATTGGCTCCACTGCAACACTAGCATGCTTCGGTGTGAAACTACTAAGCACGATGTCACAACTTTATATTGGCTCTGCCGCAAAACTACTATGCTTCTGTGTGAAAACTACTAAGGGGAATTTCAAACTTTGTATTGGCTCGGTGGCAAAACTACTAAGGAATTGTTCAATGGACAAAAAAGGAAACACTTTCTTCTATTTCTTTTCAATTGGCAGAATTCCTTAGTAGTTTTGCGTCCAAGCCATTGTGATTTCAATTTCACGGGTTAGTAGTTTTTCATGCGTGCATGAGCTGTGACTCTGCCGTGCCAATGCAAAGTCTGCGAAAATGGTTGGAAGTATCCTTAGTAGTTTTTTGGGGCCACAGCAAAAACAGGTGCCAAAGCACGCAAAAACGTGTTTTTGATGCCTTGGGAGACAGCAGTCGTTAGGTAACCTGCCGCGTGTGACTTCACCACATTCCTGTCTGACTCCTTTAGAGACAGCAGTCTCAAGTGCTTCAGTGAGACATATAGTTTTGAGGAAGCTGCTGCTGACTCCTCGGGAGACAGCAATCACAAGTGCTTCAGTGAGACATATAGTTTTGAGGAAGCTGCTGCTGACTCCTCGGGAGACAGCAATCACAAGTGCTTCAGTGAGACATATAGTTTTGAAGAAGCTGCTACTGCTGACGGGTCATTTTGAAGGCCAGGAGCCACGAGAGGTCTTGGGTGCTCAGCTTGCCCGCCGATTTCAGGACTCTGCGTCGTTTTTTCTCCCGGCGCAGAGCTGAAACAAAAAGATTGAAAGTACAAGTGGTGCGATGCAGGTGCAATGCAGCTTCACCAAAAAAAACCTGAGATGGGAAAGATGAAGGTGCAAGTGGCAGGATGGAATGTCAATACAGCTTCACCAACACAAACATGGCACACAAGGATGAAATTGAACCAGCCTGGGCCTTGACTTCTCGACTGGTTTGCTGCAGCTGGCGTTTCAAGGCCTGCCTTTCAGCTTTCAAAGCAGCTATGCGGTCATCCATCCCGGGCACATGGGCTACAGCAGCACCTTCCGCAGCATCCCTTTCCATACCAGCGGCGGCAGAGGACATGGCTATAGATATAGTCAAATTGTGTTTTCTGCGACGAGCTGTGAGCCGTGCTAGCTGCAGAAGCCATGCCGTCTGGACAGCTTCCATGCCAGTTTTCTCAAACTGCACAACTGGAAGATAGTGTGACAAAACATGGCCGGTGGGGGCCCAAAACTGGGGGCTTGAAAAGTGATGCCAAAGGGACTCCCGTACCATGTACCCCCATAGTATTATGGAAAAAAAATCTTTGTCCTATAGTGCCACCCACGTCTGCAAATCTGTTGGATCCACCCGGAGCGGCAGCATCAAAGAAAAAGAACCTTATACGCGTGCGCCATTTGGCGTCGCGCTGGCCAAACGCACTGCATCTGCTGGGGTGTCGGCCTGTCAGGCCCAGGCCAAGGCACCCCTGCACCCATCAAGTGTTGAAGCGCTTTGTGCACTTGACCTGGGCCATTGCAGCCCACTGCATCGAAGCTTTTCTGCCATTGCCGAGCTGCCCAAAATTCGTGAGGGGCTTGCATGCACTGCCATAGCCAGGCCAGAGGAGGCACTAAACCGTGCTCTGAATATGAGCGCAACTCCTGGTGCTTCCTTTTCAAATATTGTTTAAAAGGGGAGAAGCCTTGCAGATCAAGCGGCTGTAGGTAATCCGTTGTCTGCGCTGGGATATATATAAGCTGCAGCTTGCACTTGCGTGCCATTGCCATGACCTGCCGTGGCAGGTGTGCCGGCGCACAATCAAGGAGTACAACGCCTCGTTTTGACGGAAAACTTTTCAGCACTTCTGCGATCTCTTTGAGAATTTGGGCACTGTTGGCAGCAGAGGTCCAAGCGGACTTTTGCCGCAAAACACGCAAACGAGTTTGTGGCAAAGCGCGCTGGGCGCGCAAGAGCTTCTTCGTGAGTTTCACCTGGGTGCCAATCAAAAAATGAGGCAACTTCCCTTGGATGTGCTTGCAGTTGCAAATCACGCTGACATAAGTAAGTCCACGCACCTCGAACATGTTGCTTCAGCACCTGTGCATGCGGCTGTTTGCCACCTGCTGTCCGTGGCTTTGCCACACATCCAATAGGCGGTGTCATGGTGTGGCCGACGCTAGTCTCATCCAGATTTATAAAAAGTAGCTCCCTGTCTGCGAGCCTGCTGTGGCAATAGCAGATGGCCCGCCAAAATGTCATGACCTGCTCGAGCGTTGCAGGAAGTGAAAGACAAAGCCTTATTATATATAGGGTCCCCAAATATAATTCCGAGGGAAGAAATTGATTGAAAATGGGGGCCTATTTTTGGTGCCAGATTCTGGCCCCAAAAATGGGACCGCCCAACCGGGATTAAGTAGGCTTATACAGGCATGAAACATGAGGGGGACCCATTTTTGGGGCCACATTCCGGCCCCAAAAATGGAGCCAGCCAACCCAAAAAAGAAGACAAAATGTTGTAAGTTGGCTGGCCCGCGCCTTGTCGCTACAGCGGGGTCTCTGCTAACAACTTGCTTCAGCACCTTCCGGCGGACGCCCCACCGAGCCCGCCAGCGCTGCACCCACTTATTGACCATGCGTTTGTTTGGCACACCCATGTCCAGCTTCTGGCCATGGAAGGCCTCCTCCCACTTCAAAAACGTGTCCATCGCAGAAGGTGCTTGACAATGATTCGTATTGCAGTCATAGACCCACTGCTCTGTGGCTGCTTCGGCCAGGAAGGCTTGCGCTTTGCGTGAAGCTGTGTCATCCAAAGCGGTCAAATCTGGCAGTGGCGTCGTCAGCAACATCTCTTGGATCAAAGCTGCCGTGGGTACCCATTGCTGCCATAGGATATCGTTGTCAAAGCACAAGCCATGCGGAGAGTCAAATCCATGTTAAAATTCGACAGCATGTAAACAGCTACCACAATTTTGCGGGCTGCCACTCCAAGGCCGGCACAGTGCAACCTTTTCCGTTTTTTGGCATTCTGCCGATAAGCCGCTTTCAGTGCTTTGCCGTTCTGCACCAAGGCTTCCTTCAAGTCTGACACCCTGGCATCAGATGTGCCTTCGGCCACACCACAGGGCGGCTGCATGACTGACCGCAGAAAAACTATCTGTCGGCAGACTCATTGAAAACATTCGTGTCATGTCAAACCAATGCTGTCTGATACAGCTGAATTCGAATGGAAGCAAGGAAGATGACCTAATGAGTGCGGCCAAAGCATGGCCTCGGCATTTCAAAGCATACAAATTCATGTCTGGCTCATGCAAAAAACAAAAACTATATTGCTGTTGCATGCAGTCAGCGCGGCAAGACTTGATTCATATGGCTGCGTCCAGGAAAAAACATCGAGGAGAGGCGACCTGTGAGGAGCAGGCAAGACCGAACAATGATGATGAGCCGTCCAATCATGTGGGTTTGTGTTATGACACTGTTATGGAAAAACACTGCTGGTTATCTCTCCACATCATGCAGGTTTGTGTTGTCACAAGGAGGGCCCTCAATGAAGAGGGCTGAAATCAGCGTCCGTTAGCGACCCCAAATTCAGACCTTTTGCACACACAGCACGAGGCCCCACGTATAGGGTCACAGCAGCGGCTCCCCCCCCGCACCCCCAGGATCAATGTTGTTTCCTGGTGTTAATCACTGCAGCAGCCAACTTCCAAAGCGTCAGGTCTTCACAGCAAGACATTTTCGTCAACCTTGATTCCGGGGGGTGCAGGGGGGGGCCAACATGTGGCCGGAAAGGCCCTTTGAATTAGGAAGAAACACATGTGCCGTCACGGCAGGTGGCACATCACAGCTGCAAGATGAAATGCTTCACTGGCCGTTGGCGATGTCAATCTTTGCATTGGCTCCACTGCAACACTAGCATGCTTCGGTGTGAAACTACTAAGCACGATGTCACAACTTTATATTGGCTCTGCCGCAAAACTACTATGCTTCTGTGTGAAAACTACTAAGGGGAATTTCAAACTTTGTATTGGCTCGGTGGCAAAACTACTAAGGAATTGTTCAATGGACAAAAAAGGAAACACTTTCTTCTATTTCTTTTCAATTGGCAGAATTCCTTAGTAGTTTTGCGTCCAAGCCATTGTGATTTCAATTTCACGGGTTAGTAGTTTTTCATGCGTGCATGAGCTGTGACTCTGCCGTGCCAATGCAAAGTCTGCGAAAATGGTTGGAAGTATCCTTAGTAGTTTTTTGGGGTCACAGCAAAAACAGGTGCCAAAGCACGCAAAAACGTGTTTTTGATGCCTTGGGAGACAGCAGTCGTTAGGTAACCTGCCGCGTGTGACTTCACCACATTCCTGTCTGACTCCTTTAGAGACAGCAGTCTCAAGTGCTTCAGTGAGACATATAGTTTTGAGGAAGCTGCTGCTGACTCCTCGAGAGACAGCAATCACAAGTGCTTCAGTGAGACATATAGTTTTGAGGAAGCTGCTGCTGACTCCTCGGGAGACAGCAATCACAAGTGCTTCAGTGAGACATATAGTTTTGAAGAAGCTGCTACTGCTGACGGGTCATTTTGAAGGCCAGGAGCCACGAGAGGTCTTGGGTGCTCAGTTTGCCCGCCGATTTCAGGACTCTGCGTCGTTTTTTCTCCCGGCGCAGAGCTGAAACAAAAAGATTGAAAGTACAAGTGGTGCGATGCAGGTGCAATGCAGCTTCACCAAAAAAAACCTGAGATGGGAAAGATGAAGGTGCAAGTGGCACGATGGAATGTCAATACAGCTTCACCAACACAAACATGGCACACAAGGATGAAATTGAACCAGCCTGGGCCTTGACTTCTCGACTGGTTTGCTGCAGCTGGCGTTTCAAGGCCTGCCTTTCAGCTTTCAAAGCAGCTATACGGTCATCCATCCCGGGCACATGGGCTACAGCAGCACCTTCCGCAGCATCCCTTTCCATACCAGCGGCGGCAGAGGACATGGCTATAGATATAGTCAAATTGTGTTTTCTGCGACGAGCTGTGAGCCGTGCTAGCTGCAGAAGCCATGCCGTCTGGACAGCTTCCATGCCAATTTTCTCAAACTGCACAACTGGAAGATAGTGTGACAAAACATGGCCGGTGGGGGCCCAAAACTGGGGGCTTGAAAAGTGATGCCAAAGGGACTCCCGTACCTTGTACCCCCATAGTATATAGAATATATATATATAGAATATATATATAGAATATATATATATAGAATATATATATATATAGAATATATATATATAGAATATATATATATAGAATATATATATAGAATATATATATAGAATATATATATAGAATATATATATATAGCATATATATATATAGAATATATATATATAGAATATATATATATAGAATATATATATATAGAATATATATATAGAATATATATATATAGAATATATATATATAGAATATATATATAGAATATATATATAGCATATATATATATATAGAATATATATATATATAGAATATATATATAATATATATATATTCTATATATATAGAATATATATATAGAATATATATATAGAATATATATATATAGAATATATATATAGACTATATATATATAGAATATATATATATAGAATATATATATATAGAATATATATATATATAGAATATATATAGAATATATATATTATATATACAATATTATGTACACATAATATATATATATAGAATATATATAGAATATATATATATAGAATATATATATATAGAATATATATATAGAATATATATATAGAATATATATATAGAATATATATATATAGAATATAGAATATATATATAGAATATATATATATTATATACAATATTATGTACACATAACATATATATATATATAGAATATATATATAGAATATATATATAGAATATATATATATAAATTATATATACAATATTATGTACACATAATATATATATAGAATATATATATATAGAATATATATATAGAATATATATATAGAATATATATATAGAATATATATATATTTTATATACAATATTATGTACACATAATATATATATAGAATATATATATATTTTATATACAATATTATGTACACAATATATATATAGAATATATATATAGAATATATATATATAGAATATATATATATATAGAATATATATATATAGAATATATATATATATTATATATATATATTATATACAATATTATGTACACATAATATATATATATAGAATATATATATATATACAGAATATATATATAATATATATATATTATATACAATATTATGTACACATAATATATATATATAGAATATATATATATATATAGAATATATATATACACAATATTATGTACACATAATATATATATAGAATATATATATATTATACAATATTATGTACACATAATATATATATATATATAGAATATATATATATAGAATATATATATATATACACAATATTATGTACACATAATATATGTATATATACATGTATTTATACACATAGTTTTCTTCATTTTGGGGTCCATTCTTGTGGAGGGGGAAGGGATGATTTGCAAGTCCCTGATTCGTGGCCACGGACTCCCCCGCCCCAGGCTACTTTGCCAGGTGTGGCAGCGTCGATGGGGATTGATCAACCAGGAGATTTTCTGATTGGAAAAATTGGTTTTTAAGTTTGTATGGGATAAAATAGAACTTGTTCTAACCAATATTTCAGGGATAGAAACCCCAAAACAGAATTCAATAGCCAAAAAGACTCAGAAAAGGTTCAACTTTGCCATTATTTTAGTGATTTTAGTGTAGGATTTGTCTTTTCCGCATCCTTTGGGAAGTTGCTATAACTGGGATATGAGCAACATGCAAGGGATAACCACCAATCCGTTTCCACGGCTTGGGCGACTGCTGGGATCCACTGTGGTGACATGTCCTGGTGACGAATATATTGATGTGTACTTATCCCCATAGCCCAGAATCAATCGAGACGTTGGCATATCAAATTTAGGTCCAGTAGCTGTTGGTCATATATCCCCAAAAAGCATCATTAGATCCATATCAAATCCGGTCAAACAGGGTGGAGGCTCCACACTTTTCCCACCTGTCTGTTGGGGTCTGTTGGGTCCCCCTGACAGGGCCATGCTTTGTGCCGGCAAAAACGCCAGCGCCTGGGCGGAAGTTGTTGTTCTTCGGCATTTTCAGAGAACCTGATGTGGTGTACTGGAATGAGGGACTAGAGGAAACCATACAATGGCTAGTTTAGATGTACAGCAATGGGAATATAACTGAAATATATTGGAATTATAGGAATTATATGTAATATATATAATTATATAATATCTAAGAATATGATGTGGGTTGATCCAAGAATAAATGACATCCAAAAATGTCAACTGTAATTGGGAAAATTATGATACAACATGGGGTTTTGGGACGACCCCATTTTTTTCGTCCGGACATGTCCGGTAGGTGATTTTCGTAGAACACATGGAGGCTTTTCCATGGCCATGTTTGAACATGTAACGTTTCTAATTCATCCACTCTTGGCAGATCAAGAATTGGGCAATGCCGGGCCTTTCCAGCACTTTTGTGGCTTTCTGTGGCTTTTTGTGGCTAACCATCCCCAGATGTTCAGCACTTTGTTTTGGGAGGCGACTTCGCCATCTAGCTTTTTGAGAGCCACAAGGCCGAGCACCAGAAGCAGCTGGCTGCAGGCAGGGCAGGTCATAACGTGACTGGACCCATCAAGCTGCGAAAAAGGGGTCATGTGTAGCGATTTGTAGGATCTGACACCATCCCATTTTTGATCATTTTTGGGAGGTTTCCCCTAAGTGGGGGGCAAAACCAACAAAAGGCAAAGGGGGACAACGATGTTTGCGTTTGTAGATTTAAAGGTTTTTCGAGTTGTTTTTTTCATTCGTTGGATTTTACCAATTTGTTCTGCTACGCGGGGAGCAAAATTCCCTCACCTTATGTACTTCGTATCCCGAAAGATCATTGCTAGACTCAAGTAAATATATAGAAATCTGGTGGGTGGTTTGGAACATTTTTTATTTTTCCATATATTGGGAAAGATCATCCCAACTGACGAACTCATATTTTTCAGAGGGATAGGTATACCACCAGCCAGAAATGTTATCAAATGTTGGGATGTGAATGATAACAACGCAATTTTTCTGCATTTTTTTCCTTCACCATGCTCTGTTGAGTGCCTCAACGCATTCAGGTCCATCCCTGTTCCGACTTACTTGCGCCATTAAAGGTTACCTTGTTGATTGGTTGATATAGGGGGGTTTACCCTCGGGTAAACGTTTACATAACTATGGAAAATCACCATTTTTCATGGGAAAACTCACTATTTCTATGGCCATTTTCGATAGCAAACTGTTAGTTTACCAGAGGGTATACCAACTGGTTTATTGGGGATCATGAACTAACCCATCATAGGGATATCCATTTGCCGACCAGTGTAATGACCAATGGGTCGGTGAAAAAAAGTACATCCTGCTGCATGATCGGGGACTCATGAAAGTATCGCCACCAATACCAATAGCTTATTTGGGGGTGAATCCCAGTTAGTAAGGGGTTTATAGCGCATATATGTATATATATACATATATATATATTTATATATATATATGTATATATATACATATATGTATATATATACATACATATACACATATATATAGTCCATATAACTGTAAACGGTGATATTTCCATATATAACCGGCATCTACTTGGGATGAGCATCTCCCGGATTCTCCCGCACACAGCAATTTATAGCTGGCAAACGGATGTTCATCCCCTGGTTCAAATAGGAAAACATAGGTCTTGACCTCTCAACAATTCTCGCCGCCACCAGAGCTTTGCGAATATTTTTTGTCTGCTAGGTACTTGGTGTATCCTGCTTCCTTAGGAGTATAAACCTGGTCGTCCTCGTGTGGCTGGGGAAATCTACTTGTAGAATGAGGCAAACCCAATGCTTCGATCATAAAACCATCCACAAATGGGGTTGATGCTAGTAACGGGATGATGTTTCTCATGACCTCCTTTTATGATTGGCTACTGGGATGGTGGCTCACTGTATTTGATATTCGGGAGATGAGATGATACAACCTCGATAGACCCATTGGAAAATTCACGAAAATTCCGTTTTTCATGATTTAATCCTGTTTTCTGCTGCTCGACTCTGAACCCTGCTTTTGATAAATCACGGCTCTTTTCATCATGTTTCATCCATGTAGCAGCGGATGGATCAGCAAAGCGGTTTTCTATTTTCCAATCGTTTTTTTTCTTTTTTTCGCCATGACTAGCCCATATATCTAACAATGATTAGCCATTATTCACGAAGATGTAACATTGTGTAACCATTGTTACTACCCATAATAAATCATGATTAACCATTTGCTGGTCATGATAGACTACTCTTTACAATCATTATTTGCAATTGTGAACACATTATATATTATTATTATTATTATTATTTTGAATCCTAGGCAAACCATGAATCACCACAATTAGCTATTAACATTCATTCTGATGAATATTAGATGTTATAGATGTTATATTTTAGATGTTATGTTATAATCTACCACGATAGATCTTATCTGGTTGGTGGTTTGGAACATTTTTTATTTTCCATAATATATGTGATGTCATCCTTCCCATTGACTTTCATATTTTTGAAGATGGTTAAAACCACTAACCAGATAGGGTTTTCAAGTCATCTTACTATGAATAACTGAATATATAGATTATAACATCATACCATTATAGATTATAACATCATTTATAATAGATAATAATGGATCTTATAATCTACCACAATTTGCCATCATTTCATCTCCACTTCTCCAGGCGCAGCGGCACCGCGGCGTCCCGCGGAGGGCCTTTGATGGCGTGGCCGAGCGCCTTGGCGTAGACGGTCTTCCATCGCTAGGAATTCATGGGGATTTCACCATGAAACATGGGAATTTATAACGGTGAATAATGATTAATGATGGTTATATAATCATGTTTAATAATCTTTAATAATGGTTAACAATGGTTAATGATGCTTAATGATGGTTAGTAATGGTTAATAATGGTTAATGATGCTTAATGATGGTTAGTAATGGTTAATAATGGTTAATGATGCTTAATGATGGTTAGTAATGGTTAATAATGGTTAATGATGCTTAATGATGGTTAGTAATGGTTAATAATGGTTAATGATGCTTAATGATGGTTAGTAATGGTTAATAATGGTTAATGATGCTTAATGATGGTTAGTAATGGTTAATAATGGTTAATGATGCTTAATGATGGTTAGTAATGGTTAATAATGGTTAATGATGCTTAATGATGGTTAGTAATGGGTATCATGGTTATGATGCTTAATGATGGTTAGTACTGGTTAATAATGGTTTATGATGCTAATGATGGTTAGTAAGGGTTGAATAATGGGTTAATGATGCTCTAAATGGGGTGAGTAGTAATGCGTTTAAAATAATGGTTAATGATGCTAATGATGGTTAGTAATGGTTAATTAATGGTAATGATGCTAATGCTGGTTAGTAAATGGTTAAAATGGGTAATGAGGTTAATGATGGGTAGTAATGGTAAGAATGGGTAATGATGCTTAATATGGTTAGTAATGGTTAATTAATGGTTATGTGCTTACGATGGTTAGTAATGGTTAATAATGGTTTTAATGATGCTTAATGATGGTTAGTAATGGTTAATAATGGTAATGGATGCTTAATGATGCGTTCAGTAATGGTTAATAATGGTTAATGATTGCTAATGATGGTTAGTTAATGGTTTTGTAAGATGGTTAATATGCTTAATGCATGGTTTAGTAATGGTTATAATGGTTAATGAGTTAATGATGGTAGTAATGGTTAATATATGGGTTTAATGATGCTTAATGATGGTTAGTAATGGTTAATAATGGTAATGATGCTTAATGATGGTTAGTAAGGTAATAATGTAATGAGGCTTAATGATGGTTAGAATGTTATAATGTTAATGATGCGTCATGATGGTTAGTAAATGGTTAATAATGGTTAAATGATGCTAATATGGTTAGAGTAATGGTAATAATGGTTAATGATGCTAATGATGGTTAGTAATGGTTAATAATGGTTAATGATGCTTAATGATGGTTAGTATGGTTAGTAATGGTTAATAATGGTTAATGATGCTTAATGATGGTTAGTAATGGTTAATAATGGTTAATGATGCTTAATGATGGTTAGTAATGGTTAATAATGGTTAATGATGCTTAATGATGGTTAGTAATGGTTAATAATGGTTAATGATGCTTAATGATGGTTAGTAATGGTTAATAATGGTTAATGATGCTTAATGATGGTTAGTAATGGTTAATAATGGTTAATGATGCTTAATGATGGTTAGTAATGGTTAATAATGGTTAATGATGCTTAATGATGGTTAGTAATGGTTAATAATGTTTCAACAAATGCTGATTGAACCATGAAAAAAGGGGGATCAATCCCACAGGGATGGGATTTTTGATCAAACACGGGGGAGTTTCACAAAAAGTTTGGTAGACGAAACCATTAGGTAGGGATGACACAGTGAAACGATGCATATGGGCTGCTCATATATATATATATATATGTTCTGGTTTTGTGGTTTGGAACATTTTTTTATTTTCCCGTATATTGGGAATTTCATAACCCCAACTGACGAACTCATATTTTTCAGAGGGGTGGCTCAACCACCAACCAGTATATATATATATATACACCAATATATATATATATATGTATGTCTTCATACCTGTATAACCTCCCCTCAATGTGAACCCAGTAGTTCGGTGGATATCTTGGACAAATCGAATCCAAATGTCGCGGGGAGCCCACCTGGCCGACTGGGCCACTGGGGTCCATTTGAATCTTTGAAACCCTTTGGAAACCTATCTTCAGAAGGGAACATTTATGGGAAACCCTTATGAAGATAGCCTATATAACTGTACAGGAAAACATATTTATGGGAAACATCCTATTTATGGGATATCCTATTTATATATCATTTATGTTGGCTGGTAAGAAACATGCTTTCTGGAAAACACTTTTCCTGAAACACTCGCAGTGAAAGTACCCCATTTGTATCCACTTGTGGACGATCTTTACATCAAAAGCTGATTCAAACAACAGTCAGGTTTGGTAAACGGAGGTATTGATGGAAACAACTTATTAACCATCATTAACCATCATTAACCATCATTAACCATCATTAACCATCATTAACCATCATTAACCATTATTGATTATCATCATCCTGTGTCATCAACCATGGCTTGCTGGAAACTCCCCCGAGCGGCTAGATGGCGGGGATCCACGGTTGGATTTCCCAAAAAAACCATGGCATCATGGTGCTGATGACTCCAGGTTGTGTTATCGTTGATCAAAATGCCATTGTTGTATCAGCTATACTAATATTAGTACTATACTTAATATTCATAGTACATCTGCTCATTGTCCATGAAATTCATATACTGAATCAATAGGGTTCATATTCCATTCTATCATATTATATCATCATATCCCCATTCTCTTCACCATTCGCACAAGACGTACGACAGCGTCAGGTTTCTACCTTTGCTGGTAGCCGTCACTCCGGCCTTAGTATATCAACTCGCAGGTGCGATGGGCAAAAAAAACCCTGCAGGATGGCCCCCCCCAAGTGATGTGAACGTTGGTTTATAAACCATTATAACCCCCATTGGCTAGTTTGTTAAATCTACCATCAACTCTAGACTTCAGCCACTTTTTTCAGGCAACTGGACGCTATCTTGGGGGGCCCATCCTGTGGTGATTTGTAACACTTGGCAAAGTGGAAAATTGATGAACAATGGCCCACGAAAATAGAGGTTCCATTTTTGTTGGTGATTTTTTTCATTGGCACTTGCTTCACTTGCTTCCACCTTCATTTTGAGGGAGGATTGATATCCTGAAAATAGATGATTTGCCTGTTAAAGATGGCGATCTTCAATAGCCATGGCACAAATTGCTGGAGGGCAGAGGTTTTGGATGGGGGTATGACGATTGACTGACTAGCAACCCTCAAAAAGATGTAGAAATTCGTAAAATCCGAGACTCGATTTTCGTAATACATTGAACCTTTTCCGAATCTTTTCTTGAATTACTATAACTTAGAACCAATACTTAGTGAGGTTGAGAACTGTTGAGACTATAGCTAGTTCTCCGGTTTCAGGTTTCAAGATCTCCAGAGATCCGTTTCTCTGGTAGCTCCATTTTTCAAAGGCTTCACAGCTCCGTTCCATCATCCCGCCTCGGCATTTCTAGGGTCCACAGGATCCCTTGCAGCGATTTGCTGCTCAGGAGAAGCAAAGGATCCAGGTGTTCCACGGAGGAAAGACGTTGCTTGGCTGGACAAAAGAGAATCTGGGTAGGTGAGAATGTTGGATATGGCTAATGACTGGTTGGTGGTTTCAAACATTTCTTATTTTCCATTTCATATATGGGATGTCATCCTTCCCATTGACTAATAGTTTTCAAGATGGTTAAAACCACCAACCAGATGGTTTTGGCCTTTCCAGGTCAGTTTTTAGCACATGGACAGCCACAACAGTTTCCAGCAAGATGTTCATTGTCAAGACTTCCTGGACGGACTGCTTTGTCTTTGGGTCCACCTGAAACACTGGATGAACTGACGTACCAACTCACTAACTAACTAACTAACTAGCTAGCTAGCTAGCTAGCTAGCTAGCTAGCTAACTAGCTAACTAGCTAACTAGCTAACTAGCTAACTAGCTAACTAGCTAACTAGCTACCTATCCAGCTAACTATCCAGCTAACTATCCAGCTAACTATCCAACTAACTATCCAACTAACTATCAAACAAACTATCCAACTAACTATCCAACTAACTAACTAACCCCATCCCCCTAATATTAAAGACCTCATTAGAAACCATGGTTTCATAGGGAATTTCTGCCGCCAAGGTGAAGCCCTGGAGCGAAGTGATGGAACTCTTGACCTCCGATGTTCTCACCAGGCGACCGGCAGCCGATGATAGAACCAGTTGTAGAGGACCAGCCAATAGATTCTATATTTCTATATATATATATACAGTTATAGTTATGTATATAGTTATATATATATGTATATATGTATATACACACTACATTGATCTATATTGCACATAAAGATTGGGATACAAAAAGATTGGGATACAAAGTCGTGACATAGATCTTGATCATGTTGACCCCCCACCCGCGGCCAGGATCCGCAAGCCCTTGGTGTTCCTGAATCTGATCTCTGCGGTGCCCCGACTGGAAAGCCTTGATTTTTCATGGCCAAAAAAAGCAGGTTGGAGGATGGTGAACATTTCATGGTTTGATTTCACCATTCAACCATGTCTGGTTGGAAATGTTTGTTTTCATGGCAAAACCAGACATTTCATGGTTTGATTTCAGCTATGGACACTGGATGAACATGGCCCGTTTGTAGATGACATACCTATTAAACATGGTGATTTTTAATATCAATGTTAAATTTGCTAGTTCTATTTGGGCTCCCGCAGTTGTCCATGGGCCGTTATGGAATCAGACCAGAATGAGGACAGCCCCTGAACCGTGCCTGCCCATGGACATTTCCTAGTCAAATTGACTATAGATCATTTCTCTAAGAAAAGTTGGGATAGGTTAAACCAGTTAAACCATACTTTAAAAGAATACCTTAGATCTATCTTTATATATATATATCTATATCTATATCTAGATCTATATCCATATATATATATATATAGATTCTTTTTTTGCATTGCTAGGTTAAACTACCAAAGGGTGATGTCAAAGGATCCCCAGCATGTTGTGATGGAAGGCTGGTGACATGTCCATTGGTTGGTGGTGCCTGAAGGACGGATGGGTTTATAAACCCACAAACTAATATCGCGGGCAAGTGAAATCACCATGTTGATTGTTCATTCCCAATTTCATGATGCTTAAAACCACCAACATAGCTTGGGGCACCACCATGTACAGCTGTTGGAAATGATTGGAGGTTGACTGGAGTTCCCTCGCTGTGTCCCTCACAAACATCACCTTGCAAGCGTTTCAGCACTATTTTACCCCCTCTTCACAGATTTTTCCCTTGTTTTTCTTGGTTTAAAGTTTACCATCGCTCAAAGTGGTGGCTTTCAATTCTGTGATGGCCCCCCTAAAGCTGATCTGTAGGTGATGTTTCACATTGTTTCAGCCCCCAAGAAACAGGAAGCACCACAAACTGAGGCGGTCTTCGCCTTCAATTTCTACATTTTACCTCCAGGAGTGTTCTGACCAGGGTCAGTGTGCGACAGATCCATGACTTTTTTTAAATGCCAGGTGATGGTGAAACAGCATGAAAAAAATCCCCATTCATGGTATAAAATACATGATGTATTGATATATTTGATAATTATATATATATATATATGATATGATATTTGTATGAGCTAATATTGTTATATAGCCTATTAATTGCTGATTTGAATCACTAGACTGTTGTTTCATAGATGCCAAACATTGGATTTTCGACCAACAGAGCTTCACGAAGCCGCTCATCAATGGAACATGCAGTTCATGATTCGCTGAGAAGATCATACTGGGCATGGATAAACGGATACTGGGTTTCCCATGGTTTCCCATGGTTTTTTCATGGTTTCCCATGGTTTCCCATGGTTTCCCATCATACTGCAAATGATCATCTAGAAATGCTGGCATTTCCATCATTCGCTGAACTCATCAAATGTTTCATCAATTGCTGCGGATGTGACGTATCGGTTGTGAGTCACTCGGTCATTTTCCTGGAGAAACCACCACCACATCTATGTACCCGACCTGGTTATGACTGTTACATAGCCATGGTTTTTTGATGGCCCTAATCGAAATAGATGGTTTACCGTTCTTAAAAATGCATGGTGGATCTTTCCAGTTCGCGAAGTGTGAATGTCATATCCAGATGGTAGATGTTTATCCAGTGATACGTTTGGTTTCAAAGACTTCTTTTCAATCCTGCTTTGGGATAATGATCCCAAATTTATTTCTTCTTGAGATCGCTGGCTCAATATGAAGTGAAGATCTACGAGCCTTAAGAGGGCAGAGATCCCGGCCTTCCTTTGATGTTGAAATTACTCACTACAACTGCTACTCACTAGTACCACCTACTAACAAGAACTACTAAATACTACCCTCTGGTTATTTAACATAGCCATGGAAGATGGCCCATTTATAGATGATTTTCCCATTAAAACCTCCATTTAGGGATTTTCCATGGCTATGTTAAATAACCAGATGGTAGTAACCACTACTCTTAGGGTTACTATTGACTACTACCCCCCGTGATGGCGTCACAGGACGGGGCAACTTCGTGTTTCCTGTGGAGGGATTCGTGGCCTTGACATTTTGCGTGGGAGTGCTGCTTGCGTGGCTGGGCCAGCAATGGGCTGACCAGGTTGTTAGAGTCAAGCCGGTATAGAAAAATATCATGGGTCAATCTTGGCTATAACTGCCATAACCAATGTTTTATAAGAGTCAACTGAGTTGATCAACTGAGTTGATCAACTTTGGTTTCTGAAAACAATATCAATGTTTTGTATAATCATTAATAGATTATTATATCAATGTTTTATATTATATCTTTTTTTTTTAAAATATTGGTTTATGATTATCATCAATAGTTGATTGAAAGAAAATGGCTCAATCGACAGTCACATTTTTTTTGGAAGCCGACGACGTCACGACGTGACCGATCTTCTCCAGGAGGATGGCCCTAAATTTTTTTGGCACCCTTCTCCCCGCCCCATCTCGCCGCCGTTCAACGGAGCAGGCAGCGTCTCAAAACGGCCAACCAGCGATTTCTCCGTGGAAAGAAAGCCTGGAGCGAGATAGTGAACGTGACCAGGACTTCATGGAGACTGATGCGGATGTGTGAAAATGAGGTGAACACCAGAAATTTATGGCCGTGTTTGGAAAATGATGATGAAGCACTTTCATTTTCCTGAGACTTTTGGTTTTCTGTCAACAGTTGACAAGAATTGGATAGCCTCTCAATTGTTGGGGAGACTCTTAAACGTGTTTTTCATTCATTTTTTCTAAAGCAATTGGGGGGGTTGTTGGAGAAACCCTACCCTCTGGTAAACGAACAGTTCGCTATGTAACATCACCATCTTTAATCGGTAAATCAACGAACTAAATGGGTCATTTTCAATAGCTATCTTACATCCCATGATACCCTCTGGTAAACTAACATAGCTATTGAACATGGCCCATAGAAATCGTTGATTGATCCATGAAACATGGTTAAAAATGGTGGAATTTCCATAGCTATTTTGACATACCCAGAGGGGTAACAGAAGCACCACTTTTTGAGCTTGCAGGAACCTGAACCGTCAAGCGCATCTCTGGGCTGATCGTTCCTTGACGCCAAGAGCGGGCCTGGCTGGTACCCCTCTGGTAAACGTTTACATAACTATATATATATATAGAAAATCACCAATGTTTAATTGGTAAATCAACTATAAATATGACCATTTTGAATTGTTAGTTTGCCAGAGGCTACCTAGGGCAAACATACCAAAAAAAAACACGACAACCGGTTTCCCTATGAAAATGATCTACCAATAGTGGATTTTCCACATCTATGTTGGTTTACTGGAGGGTACCAATCCCTTGTTAGTGGAAGATCGAATGATGGTAACCCCCCCCTTTATGAGTTTTGGTGTTTAAGTCGGCAACTGTAAATCCCAGGTGACAGCCAACATATTGAAGAGAAAACATGTAGGCAAATCATCCACAAATGGGAGATGTTCCAGCCAACCATGTTGAATTACCATAGAATCATAGAATCAGAAAGGTTTGGCAAAGGTTGACAAAGCACATGTAGAATTCAGGCGGCTATACTTTCTTGAAAGCTTGGTGACCACCAGTCACCATACCTTGATGGGCATGTACTGTGGCACCGTTCAGAACGGTTCCGAAATCCACACAGCTCAGTCTGGCTCGGCTACCAATTTATGGATGAAGACATCACATATTGTTGGTATTCCATGTGTCTTTGTTTATGATCTCGCCATGTCAATTGAATTTGCACTGACAGGCATATAGATTATTCTCGATTTTCCCCTGTATTTGGTACTTACTTGTTCGTTATTGCCCAACTGCAAACTGGCTAGTCATGGATATTCATATATCCCTCTTTTTTGACACACGGATCCTTGTTGGTCATCTCCCTGCGTCGAGTGGTTACAGTGTTCTTTGTATGTCCCCTTTGCTGGGTGATATCTGCTGGAGGTGCGACAAACATTGAAATGAAACTCAAACGACCCCAGAAAATGAGGCAATCTTGCTTGAAACATCAATTTGATGGCAGATTTGGGATTCATTTTCAACTATCTAGACTTTTTTGGTTGGTTTTACCTAATTAAAATATGGAGGTATCATCAGTAAAGTAGAGGGAGATTAAGCGGGAAAAAATAATGGAAACAACAATGCAGACATTATTTGGAGATGCACAAGAACACATTCCATATCAATTCGTTTAGTTCCAGCTTCTTCTGGCAACAATTGAGCAACATTTTCGACCAATGGATCATGTCCTGCCGCATCCAGCTGTGACATTCCTTGCCAGTCTCAAGGTGAGAGCTTTCTGGTCTTCTCTCGTTGGCTTCCGGCGTAGCTTGGATGTTCCACTGTGGGAGTGCAGGTTTCGTGGATGGTTTGTGGGTCAATCTTGAGCCACAAAAACCATCATGGGTTTTATGATCTTTAACTGCATGTTGTAAAGGATTGTAAAGGACTAGGTGAACTACTTTTTGCAACACGGACGAACCTTGATACGGATTGATATATGGATTCATCTTTCGCTACAACTTGTCTGTGGTTTTTATCCAAGCTCCAACATGAAGGGAAGCCAGTCGATGGAAAAAGTGTCCTGAAGATACATCCCCTAAAATTAAGATGAAACCTGAAAATTGGGATCCCAAAGATAGTTTGCTACTAAATGCTGATATTTTTGGGCTCCATTTTTGATTCAGGTGTATTGTTTGACTTGTTTGACATAAGACATAGAGACATCCATATGTTTCATGGGTAAATCATCCCTCTCGTTTTGCGGGGTACTGTCAATTCCAAAGCGTTTGATGCTGAACTCCATGGCGAGTCGTGAGGTTCCCCGCTGCGCTGCTGTGGGATCTGCGCAAGCTGCCCGAGGAGGAGCTGCCAACGGTGCTGAAGGATTCGCAGGGAGCTGGCGATCAGGCGGGGATATGTAGTGGGGATATCATGTGGTTAAAACAATGTAATAAACCACCCATGACTCGGAATGGTTTAATGGGAATGGTAAACATACCACCTATGAAAATGCTCATTGGGGGATGGTTTAGTATTGTTTTAGCAACATTAGTGGGGATATGAGATGAATAATGTGATATTGTGGTATATATATAATTATATATATAGAAGTGTTCAAAACAGAGATGAACATTTCACCCACAATAACCATTTGGATATCTCCTCATGATATCCCCATTATGGTTGGTTATTGTTGGTGAAATTCTCACTTCTGTTTTTGAACACCTCTGATAGATACCGTAAAATATCGCATTGTATCTTATATCTCCACTATATCACCACTCTATATATATATATATATACTTCCTGTTTTTTTTTAAACGTCGGGTCCGCCATTTTTGTTCGTTGGTCAAGAGCCAAGACTCTGATGGTGCAAAGATCGTTTCTGCCAGCTGAAGATTGGCGCACGTCTACAATGATTCTGTTGCTCAAAACCACATTTCGTTTGATTAAAAAGACAAAAACTTTCCGTTGCCAATCACAATCTTCCTGCTTGAACCACATGTTTCCATATTTTTCCCAATTTCTTAGCAAAATCTTGGGAATCACCAAGTTTTTGCCGGTGTTGTTTCCCTGCATCTTCTGCCGCCTTTGAGGCCACCTTGGGTCTGACTCAATTGGAAATGGATCAGGCGGGAACACCGAGAAATTGTTGGGTCAATTTATGGATGTTTTGCTGGTTATCAATGGTGAAATCAGTTTTTTTTGCTGATTTTGGGGACCATATTCAGACACCGAACTTTACCAGATGGATTTAACCCATATGAGAATTTCACCAACAGAACATGTGGGTAGCGATTCATTCAGGCTTTAATAGTGGTACCCTCCGGTAAACTAACATAACTATGGAAAATCACCATTTTTCATGGGAAAATCCACTATAAATGGTGACTTTCCATAGTTATGTTAAATTACCAGAGGGTATAGCAACAGCTCGAGTGGTATACCAACAGCATGTCCTATCCAGCTTCATCAGGACGACCAAAGGGACCAATGGATTGGTCCGAAGGGAAATTTCAACCATCAAAAATCAGACCCCGCAATTCCCAATGATACCCTCTGGTAAACTAACATAGCTATTGAAAATGGCCATTTATAGTGGATATCATGAGGATAGTCATAGGGGAATGGGGAATCCTGGGGATTTTACCCTCTGGTAAATTAACTTGTTGACCCTGAAAATAGCCGAGTTTTAATGGAAACTCATCTGAACCAACCCCGATGACTGCCAGGGTCGAACTGTTAATTTACCAGAGTGTAATTTTATCATCCTTTTCCCATTGATCATTGGATTTAAGGGAGAATCGAAACTTGGGTTTTTCCCTGGTTTTTCCTATGAAATAGAGGGGGCGTGACAGGTATCCCAATTTTGGGATGTTAACCATATTTGTGGGTTTACCACGGTTTACCACATTACTATATAATTATGTATATATATATATGTTTGTATCAAATTTCCCTGAAACCACAGGTTCTTTTTGCATGGTCCAAGGTGCTGACCCGCCCTGCCGGCTCCACAGCTGCGCTGTATGTCTTGCAGAAGCTGCATGTCTGGCGGCACAGAAAACGGAGAGTTGTGATGGGCAGAATTCGATTCGGAATGGCAATCAAAAAAGGGGGATTGTATGGGTCTGTAAATGTTGATGTTGTTGTTGATGATGTTGTTGTTGTTGTTGTTGCTGTTGCTGTTGCTGGGAACATGATGACAATCCACCGGAATTGGTTGTAGCCTATTTTCAGACCAACCCGCCAACCAAACACCATGGGATTTACTGGTTGCAACAGGAAACATCGGGATTTGATAAATCGGATGGCAGAGGGTTTCACTGCCAGAGATGTGGTCTGAAAGAAACACGTGATGGCAAAACTTGGGCTCGAGCCAAGAACTTCACCACCCGAAAAGACCGCCCAAAGCTGTGCCAACAAACAGTGACAAACAAGATGCATCAGCATTTTCAATAGTGGTAGGGACAGGTGGTAAACGAGTAGCCAAGGTGCACTACTCCTCGGAATAGTAGGGACTTGGTATAGACAAAAAAGTGACAAAAGTGTATCAGTAGGATGTCTCAGCACTGAAAGACCAACAGTCGTGGTGATGTAGCGGCGTTTTGTCGCTGAGAAAATCTTATGGACAGAACCAAGAAAGATTTAGGATTTGATTAGCAGAAATGGCGAAGAAAGTCCATGTGTTTCTTTGGGAGCAAAGTGCTCCAAGACTCATCACTGAGACTTCACACCACGTAGAGCTGAAGTGGTTGCATCCGTGTGAGTTGCAGCGCACATATTGGGTCACCCTCCAATGGAAAATCCCGCATTGATAAATGATAAATGAGTTCCTCATTTAGAAACCCTTTGATTACCGAACGGTAAAGCCCATTGGGAGGGACATGCACTGATTCACTTCCCTTTGCTGAAGCTTTGCCTACATCCTTGGTGCTTGACCGTCAGCTCAGTGGCTTAATGTCAAAAAACTATTTTTTTCCCTCAGACCAAAACTATGTCAAGACTCCAAGTTGTTTTTCTGGCAGATGAAGCCACTGTTTTTGCAGCTGAACCGGATGTTTGTGGGCGCTGGACTGACCTGTGTTCTGGTCAAATGAAAACTTTCCAGCTGAAACCTTTCTCCGCGACTAGACTGACAACTCCACACATTTGGCTTGACGACATTCTATTTTTTGCCATAAATGAGACAAAACATGTTTTTCATATTGGAGAGAAGATCTCCGTTATAATCCCCACTATATTGCCCAGGACGAGACAAACCATCCATGTTCTCCACAGCTTTTCTCAGGTCGTAGCTTCTAAGCTCCAATTGGCTGAACCTCAAAGCTCGGTACTGCAGCAAGCCTTGCTGCTGGGATTGAGAACCAGGGTGCTGGGATGGACGGGGACGAAAAAACATGGAGAAATTTGTGATTTTCACCGAGAAAAACCTATAAAAGGTGGGTTTCTTTTTGCCTGTAACCTTATGGATTCCACCGCAAGTGGAGATCTTTTGTCTGAGGGCACCAACCACAACTTGGATAAAACCCAAACCGGAGACTTATACAAACAGGGGAAACAATCAACGAAAGCAACCAGAAAAAAGCGGGGTGCAACCAGACGGGAGGATTGCACCGAGATCTGGGCAGTACCGAAACATCGGAAAATCGGTCCTTGGCCCATTGCAATGGCTGACTGTCGGTCAGCCGGACCATGGATTCCTCGAGTGAAACAGGGCGAAACAGAACTTTGGTACGCGTCCAAATTCTTGGACTGTCCAAATTGGATTTATCATCATTTGCCACACCAAACTTGCCGCAAGATCGGGTATCTCATTTTTGGGGACAAAAGCATATCCATTATGAGTTGGTGATGTACACTGAATCTCGCTGGCTTTTCATCCCTCTTTCCATCTGCGCCCACCGTATTACCGGGCCATCTCTGTCTTTCCAAGGTCCAAATTGTCAGAAGCCGTTGAGGCATGCCAGAAGGAGAAACACCAGGCTGGAGATCTAAAGCAGGGGATGGTAGTTGTAGCCCTGGCGAGGCTCAGTGCTGACAGATGTGTCACGCTATGGGTTAGGTGTCCTGTCCTTGGGGATCTTGGGGCCTTGGGATGAACTTCTATAATTTTCATAGGGACTCTTCAATAGCCATTAGTTCAGGATTCCTGTGGGACCACCATTGATCCCATCCAACTTGATCCTAGCCTTTGATGAAGTGATGTTGGAATCAGATGATAAATCATATATATATATATATGCAATATTATATCACATGATATATGGATAGGCTGATATATATATATATATATACATACTGTATATAATATTACCCTCTGGTTACTTAACATAGCCATGGTATAGATGGCCCATAGAAATAGATGGTTTACCTAATAGCATGGTGATTTTCCATGGCAAACTGTTAGTCATTACCAGAGGGTATATCACTCATGGCCAGGTGAGCATATATATATATATACACACACACACTGTACCATTTGGTTATTTAACATAGCCACGGAAAATCACCATGTTTAATAGGTAAACCATCTATTTCTATGATCCCAGATGATCTCAGTGATCTTCCCATCTCAGCCTATCATCCAGAAGCCGATCAAAAAATCCCAGGCCTTACCGCAGATCTACCACTACTCCGCGGGTGGCTGGGACGGCGAAAATTCGTGATATCCAGGAGGATTTCCAGGGGGAGTTCACCATGAAACATGGGAATTATAATGGTGAATAATGGCGAATCATGTTTAATAATGGTTAATGATGGCTAATAATGGTTAATCATGGCTAATAAGGGGGTTAATGGTGAATCATAATGGTTAATGGCAAATGGTGAATAATAGTGATGAAAGTTCGGAAAGGTCATTCATGGGATTTACCATCTAGGCATTCCCGTGGCTGGGACATCGCCCAACTCAATGGAGCTTCTACTGGGAAAATCATCTAAAAATGGGTGGATAAAATCCAGCAAGCCACGTGGCTGATTGCCGGAGGATCATCTAAGTACATACTTTACCCTCTGGTAAACATACAAAAAGCTATTGAACATGGCCATTTATAGTTGATTTACCCATTGAAAATGGTGATTTTCCATAGTTATGTTAGTTTACCAGAGGGTAGCGGATTTTTTGTTGGTTCTTAAAGATGAACAAGATATGAACGAATAGTGGACAACTATGTTCAAGGTAGTCTACACCCTCTAGATCCCAATTTACACCCTATCCTGCTTTCTATTGGCAACAACAAGTCACCTTTACCAAATTGGAAAAAAACATCACGAATCTCCGCTGTGCAAGGATTCGTTTTCCTGTGGCTGGCGTTGCTTCCCTTCATTTTGCCAACTCAACTGCAGGCCGATGACTGGGACAAACAAACAAACTGTACTGTGGTACTGTGGATGCGAAATCCTGCACCAGTAGATGGTTTATCTCATGATAATTCCATTATTTCCAGCGTTTCATAGTTGCCACTAGTGACCAAGTGGCACCTGAGTTTGAGATTGGAGGTTTCATCACTGAAAACCCCACAGGTGGGCGTAGTGCTTGCGCAGCAAGTGCTGGCCTTTGGCTTGTTGGGTATCTTGGCTTTTTCGGAGTGAGCCTGGCTGTTGGGCGGCCCACAAGACTTGGATGATGTACCGCTTGTTGCTGTATCCCGGGGGATCCAAATCAAATCACAAGCTGCATGGAAGCTCCCAACTGGGCCATTCCAGCTGGAGGAATTGAAGATGTGACCATTCAATTGGAGGAGCTGGGATGTCGGGTGGTGAAAACAACCAGCGTCTGGGAAGACCTGGGATTGGAAGAGGATTCTTTGGGCTTCAATGTTCATTTTGGAATTTGGAGACCTGGGAAATTGGTCGTTTGAGTCGTTTTGGATTTTGGGCCTTTCGACATGGTGAAGATCAGTGGTCAATATGGCTCTAGGCTTTCCAGCCATGTATTCACTGGATCAGTATTACACGAAACTATAGTATTTTCCATCAAAGATAAGAATTTCCTATATATATATATATTTCCCCTAACCTTGTGCAGACAGTTTTACTGCACATTTTAGTGAACCAGAAGATGCCTTGAGGTCCCAACTTCATTACATTTGCAGAAAAACACCCCCCAAAACTGATGTATTGCTCTTGGAGAGGTGCCCCACACGGCCCCACAGTGTTGGGGTCACCGATTTGGGAGTAGTCTTGATCCATGGGCACATGTGACATCTTTCAGGGCATACCTCAAATTGATAGGACCAAGAGATTCAAATCTTAGTTTTTGGGTTGAACACGGTCCCACTTATATAGTCCCTCTGAATATATTAAAACGGGACACGCCAATGAATAGATTCAATACCTTCCACATTGGGGGATATTTGATCTTAGTTATTAGTTTGGAACCCGACATGATTTTCTAATTATCACTATGACATGTCATAGGTTATATATCATCAAATATCATTA
Organism: Cladocopium goreaui; assembly: GCA_947184155.2. Classification (NCBI taxonomy): domain Eukaryota; class Dinophyceae; order Suessiales; family Symbiodiniaceae; genus Cladocopium; species Cladocopium goreaui. Next base: position 26,988 of record CAMXCT020001194.1, on the reverse strand, counting down.
CAATATATATCCCATCATACCCCCATGAAATATCCCAATTGTATCCCCGCTGTATCCATTAAACACAAGCAACAAAATCCGAGAAGCAGTCCCAATTGGTTGGCTAAGCGGCTAACAATTGTTCCACATCTTTCCTATTTGCGAAAATTTCTGAGTAACATCTTCCTGATTTTCTAGTTACCCTCTGGTAAACTAACGTAACTATGGAAAGATCCACCATTTTATAGCTGGGTAAATCACTATTTCTATGGCCATCTTTAATAGCTATTTTGACATAACCAGAGGGTACATTTGTTTCTTTGTCGATGGAAGCTGGAGATGCACAGGAGCCCTTTGCGGTACTCCCCATGGAGGGGCCCTGCACCTCTCTCGCCAGCGAGTCTCAGGCCTGGATGAACCATCCATGAAAACCTGCAGGAAAACCAGCGTTTTGGGGTACGTTTTGGGGTGCCTAGGGTACCAGGGTTTTGATTTTGATATCCAGATATTTCTATCTTATGATATCCAGATATGCAGATTTTGATATTTCTATGATTTTGTTATCCTATGTCTTGCGTAGCATTTTGCATCCCACGTTTCTTTTTTGGTTGTGTTGCTTCATTCCCAATGAGATTCCTGCATACGACGAACATGACCAGGCCCTGCGAAGCAACTGGAGGAGGAGGGGCCAGCGCTCAGTCTATTCCGGAAAAATACCCTTTGGCAAATTGCCATATTTTTATAGGCAAATCGCTACACATGGCAATTTTTAATCGCTGTGTTGAATTACCGGAGGGTACCTGGTACAATTCTGGACATGCACGTCGTGACGACACTGGAATGATGCGAAGTGCGGGGAATCATCCTCGGCCTTATGAGAAGAACTATTTTACGGTAAGTGAATTATTGTAGGAATGATATTACCTAAATGATATCACCTATAATTCCTAACCTATAATGAGTATCATTTTCAGGTAAGTGATATCAGCCGGAAATGATACTCATTTTTGGGGAATTAGAGAGGTGATATTTATCCATGATATCCCCATGATGTTCCATCATAAAATATTCCCATGATGGCTTCCCCACTACATCCCCATTACATGTCAATGACCGTTATTTCATGTTATTTCATCCCAATCTTGGGACTTCCTGTAAACTGGCTGCTTATCCTCCGACAGTGGAAAGTTCGTAGCTCAGCATCCAAAGTGAGCATACTATGTTCGCATCTTGGCTTTCAGATCTTGATTGTCTGGAATATTCTATTCTGGTTGGTGGTTTCAATCATTTTTTATTTTCCATTTCATATATGGGATGTCATCCTTCCCATATCTTCCCATTGACGAACTCAATCATTTTTCAAGATGGTGAATTTGCACCACCAACCTGCCAGCTAGTGTCCATATTATATATATATAATGATATGATATATTTATATATATATATTTACATGTCGAACATCTCACAGATCCAGGATGCGGAAGGGCCTGGAACGTCCCAAAGCCAAGGAGTCGGTGTTTTTCGGTGTGTAGTAAGTTGGCCAAGGTTTAGCGTTTGGCCCCAAGAAAGATGGAGATTTCAGATTCAACCAAAACATCTACCCTCTGGTAATTTAACTTAGCTATTGAAAATGGTGATTTATAGTGGATTTTCCCATTAAAAATGGTGATTTTCCATAGTTATGTTAGTTTACCAGAGGGTAGAGTGGTTACTGACTATTCCACTGTGGATTGGAAAGAAACGAACATGGAAGGTCTGACCACCAGCAACGAATATTTTATCTAGCAAACCGTGTGACGATACGACGAATGTGACAAGAATCCGTGCAAAATTTCACCAAGAACTACCATGAACTACCTTCCGCCTTGTACGTTTAATGATCGAGTCTGTATATGGGACACCATCCCGATTTTTTTCCATCAATTCAGGTTGGTGGATCGTCATGATTCATGTAGTTTTATTGGTGGACACACTCCTTTGATATTAGAGGGATTACAGTGATGAGTACATACAAGAAAGCTTTTTTACCCGGGCCATGTTGGTGTTTTTCCGAAACCAATGGTGTTTTGAGCATGTTGGATCCCGGATCGTGTTGCTGCTGGACAACTTCTCGTGAAATTCTTCAGCATTCCTGTGATTGTCCATGTACCCTCTGGTAAACATACAAAAAGCGATTGAACATGGACCATTGAAATAGTGGATTTACCCATTCAAAATGGTGGATCTTTCCATAGTTATGTAAACGTTTACCAGAGGGTAGAACACTGGTCAAAAACTCTTTCTTCACCAGTGATTCCTCCCATCACACAACCAGTTGTGGTTTCTGGGCGATGAATCTCGCGGAAAAATCGCCCCCAGATCCCAACTTCGCGCCATCAGGAGCCGCCACAGAAATACTCCTTGGGGTTTCCCCGAAAAGACCGGGTCTTTCCCTGCCCCCTGGACGACACGGCTGGGGTTTGGAGAGGAGTTTGGAGGGATTTCGGAGGTTTTTGTCCGCCCCAAATGAGACTTTTTTTGATGAAAAATAGGAAAGTGCAGCCGAAATATATTTTGAGAATTTGAAGATTTTGAAATATCCTATATTCCCAAGTTCTATCTTATGAATTCGACATTGCCTCTGCAAGAGCAGGGCACTTGAAATGATCGAATTCCCTGTGTATGAGGAGGTAATGATTGCTTCTACTGTGATTAAGAATGACCACGGATGACAGGATAAGCTGGGATGTTCTCCACTTACAAACTATTGGATCCTAAATGTCAAGCAACATCCCCTTTGGTGGACTTGGCAATTTGGAATCGTAGTCTTACGAATTTAATTGATGGAAAATCTACAGGTTTCCCCTGCGTGTTTGTGGCTGAAAACCATGGCTTCCTGTAATTGTACGAAAACCTTACGATTTAAAACAATCCCTTGAATGTTTTGAAGAGTTGGAGGAAACGATCACTGGCATCCGAGGTTTGCCTGTTGACAAGCAACAATCAATGGTCACGTCGAGAAACAAAGCTGTTAGAAAGCTGGGACCAAAATGTGAGTTAGAACCCAAGCTACCGTGTAGAGATGAACAATGATGATTATCCATAAATGCCATACTGATACTGGTTGGTGGTTTGGAACATGGCTTGTATTTTGCATTTCATATATGGGATGTCATCCGAAACATTGACGAACTCCATCATTTTTCAAGATGGTGAAATTGCACCACCAACCAGATCATTATTGGATGATTATCTACCCTCTGGTAAACGTTTACATAACTATGGAAAGATCCACCATTTTGAATGGGTAAATCCACTATTTCAATGGTCCATGTTCAATCGCTTTTTGTATGTTTACCAGAGGGTACATGGACAATCACAGGAATGCTGAAGAATTTCACGAGAAGTTGTCCAGCAGCAACACGATCCGGGATCCAACATGCTCAAAACACCATTGGTTTCGGAAAAACACCAACATGGCCCGGGTAAAAAAGCTTTCTTGTATGTACTCATCACTGTAATCCCTCTAATATCAAAGGAGTGTGTCCACCAATAAAACTACATGAATCATGACGATCCACCAACCTGAATTGATGGAAAAAAATCGGGATGGTGTCCCATATACAGACTCGATCATTAAACGTACAAGGCGGAAGGTAGTTCATGGTAGTTCTTGGTGAAATTTTGCACGGATTCTTGTCACATTCGTCGTATCGTCACACGGTTTGCTAGATAAAATATTCGTTGCTGGTGGTCAGACCTTCCATGTTCGTTTCTTTCCAATCCACATTGTTATCCGAGCCATTTTGGTGTTTTTGTCAGCCGCGTCTCCCAAGGCTATCCAGATGAGACACTTGGATGCCCTTCAGGGTGGGCTGTTGGCCAGGAATAGAATCAGTGGAAGGAAGGAAGCAGTGGCTGTTTGAATGGCTTGATAGGGTTATGTAAATCTATATAATATGGTTATATGATGTTATGATATATGTAAATTCATTAATATAAATGATTTGTACTTTGCCAGGCTTTTTGTGGAATGAGAAAAATACACCATAGACGAAGCAGTTGCCCAGTTCAGGAGGGAAGCGGGCAAGGACGACGAGGTGATCCTGCTGAAATGACGAGATCTTTTTTGTCAGCGCTGATCTCTCCGCTGATTTGGTGCACTGGTGATCCAGATTTGAGTCTCTGGTTGATGGTTTGGAACATGGCTTTTATGACTTTTCATATATTGGGAATGTCATAACTGACGAACTCATAATTTTTCAGAAGGGTTGAAACCACCAACCAGGTCTTGTTGGTGACAAGAAACTGAACCGCTGGTGCCCACGGCCACGGCCGAACTGGCGCCCGGAGGTGGTGGACAATGTTTGACACAGCAACGAAGGGACCGCTTCTCGACTCTGGCGAATGGAGAAGAACGGCGAGGCTGCAACATGGATGAGAACGGCTCCATGCAGACCCTGACCAAGACATACCAAGACTGTCAACTGGAGATGGCCATATCCCACTACCGCCTCGCTCTGTGATGCAAAGATCCGCGGCGCCGTTGGGTCGGTTCTGTGGCTGCTTCATGTTTTTTTGATAGCTGGGTTAGTGCAGAACTTGAATTCAAGTAGCTAAAACCTACTGTAAATAGTGAGAACTGTGATGGTCCTTCAAGTAGACAACTGAATGGGGATTCAAGGCTGCTGGCGATTCAGTATCTTTAGTGTCTCCGTGGGTGTCTGCTGCAAAGGATTCTGCTCAGAAGTTAAAAAAGTCACCCGCAATCATCAGTGGGTGATCAACCAGTGACACACCAAGTGTAGCTGGCTCAAACTTCTTCACCTTCAAACTGGAACCAGCAACAATTTTGTGTCTCCACTTGGAACCCATCAGGCAGATACCAGCAGAATTGAACGGAGTTTTTGGCCAATATTCCTGCAACCAAGAATGGCTTTGATTTTGGATTCGAAATGAAGATAGCAAGAGATACGCCCTTGAAAAAGTGGGTCGAATCGATTTTCACAGAAAAGCAATACATAAGCCCCAAACAGTTCAATGGTCTTCAACCGGTTTCTTGTGACATCCCTAAAATCAGCCCAGATCAAAGTAGTTTCAGTAGTTTCCTTCTTTTTGTTCCCCTAAAACATCACATCTTCACCCCAAGACTTAAGCTTTGGGAAGTTTAGGGCACCATGCTTCTGCCATGGTGCCGTGGCGTGCCGCGGCCTGCGCGTTCGCACTGCTGGCGGATGCGGAGCGCCCGGAGGCTCCGCCTCGGGCGCCACGGGTGTTGCTGTCCAGACCCAGACAGGCGGCAGGTGGAGCGATGGCAGCGGGGAGGTTGGGAAGTTACTCTTCAGTCGTTTCTGACATGGAAAAAAGACTACCCTCTGGTAAACGTTTACATAGCTATGGAAAATCACAATTTTGAATGGTAAATCACCATTTAAATTACCAGAGGGTATGAAAGTAGATCAATCATAGTCACTTCAAGACGAGTTTTCAAGATCTTTTTGAATGTTGGGGGGATTTAAGCGGCCAAAACTGGGGAGTTCTTTTCACAACAACAGCGATGTAGCAACCGATGTAACTACAAAGTTGGAACCAATGTGAGGATGGTTGACAGGGTCTTGAGAATATCTGATAGGATATTTATTCTGGTTGGTGGTTTGGGACATTTTTTATTTTCCCCAATAGTTGGGATGATGATCCAATCTGACTTTCATATTTTTCAGGGGGGTAGGCTCAACCACCAATTTCTATTTTGTTTGATTTAACCAAGTAATTTTGATGTTGGTGAACTGAGGGATTGGTGAAGATCCAAGGCCCTGGGAAGCCTGAGAACCACTGATTTGAATCACCGATCTGACCCTCTGGTTATGTCAAAATAGCTATTGAAAATGGCCATAGAAATCGTTGATTTCCCTATTAAAAATGGCGATTTTCCATAGTTATGGGACAGTTTACCAGAGGGTACTTCTTAAGTTTCCATTTTGTGGGGTACTCAGTTTTAGACCCATCAGATGGAGATGGACTTCCATCATATTTCTAGGGATTTACTTGGCACGTGTTGAAAGGCGGGAACCTTCAAAGCGACTTTTGCTTTGTTTGTTGGCACAAAAATTGGGTGTGCCACTTGGATGTTCCAGAAATTCCGTGGAACATGTGTCAGGTTCGAGATACTACCCCTTCCGCCAGCTGCTGGATTGCTACTCGGCTCCGGGGCCATCCGTTGCAGTTGCTGGACCTCCCAAAATCCGCATGCGTCTTGGGGGCGCTGAGGTTACACGACATTTCCGGGTCAACGGGGCAACTGGTAGGGCCAAGTCAAAATACACCATACACCAAAATGATTGCCTATACTTGCTAAAACTTGATCTGCCTAACGTCTTGATATGTCTTGATTGCATGAAACCTCCAAGTTTGACCCTGTGTTGGGTTCAGTATTGACATGTCATGCATGACTTCCAACCCCCTGGAAGCTCCGTTTGGCGTCAGCAGCGTCACTTAGGGAAGTGCATTTCAGCTACGATCAGTGGGTAAAGACCGATGGTATATAGCCCAGTTTCTAAGTTCCTAAGATTATTAACATCCTCCGTTCAAAAGCTCATAACCCCAGCCAGATGAATCTAGGAATGGCAAGTTGCTTCTCAAATCCTACATTTTCAGACACTACTGGATAACCCCCCAGCCAGTATCCGATAAAAATTCTCGGTTCTACCACCATTTTCAGATGATTTGATGCCTTTTTTGCGAGGTGAAGGGTCCAACTTTTCAACCCCCTGGCGAAGCTTCCGCGAGAAGGTCGCGGCCAATGCACGGGAAGGCGATGGTGAATTGCTGTGGGGAAAGGAAGGGGTTCGTGGTGAATGTGTCACTGGGGAAAGGAAGCTTTAAAAAAAAAACGGGAGGAATCTTCATCATTTACATGCACGGTTTGGCTATTTTGCCGGGAAAAATGATGGACTTGGGGTAGATATTCCGCGATGTAGCAGTGTTTCACCCAAACATTGGCAATTTTCATAGCCATGCGTTGAAGCCACTTACAAATGGGATATGTGACCCAGCTATATTTGGGTCAGCCAATTGCAAGTGGTGGGGGACCTTATGATCAACCACTAGATTTGGGAGGATTTGGGTATACCCTCTGAAAATTTTCCACGTTGTTTGCTATGGAACATCGCCTAAAACACGGTGATTTTCGATATATATATATAGCATTATAATTCATTATATAGCTATATCAAATTACCAGAGGGTAATTTGCTTTTTGTCAATGGCTCACGGTGTCCATCACCTGGGTAACCCGTGGGGTCAGGTTTCCCTGTGGATGCCGAACTGCTGACATGGGCAAAGCAGATCCATTCGATGTGGGAGGATGAAGTTCGGATGATTTTAGAGCGGGCTGGGAGATACCCTCTGGTAAACGTTTACATGGCTATAGAAAATCACGCTTTTAAAATGCAAAACATCTATAAACGGAACATTTTCCATAGCTTTTTGTATGTTTACTGGAAATCCATTGGAAATCCATTGGATGGCGAATCCAGAAAGTTAGGATGAGATCCAAATCACCAAGAAAAGCCAACTGAAGTGATTGTAGCAATTGTAGCACCTTATAAGAATGGATAGAATGGATAGAATGGTACCCTAAAATAGCTGGTTAATGGATGGCAATTAATATGGATAGTAATTCATGATAGTAATATGAATCACCATCCATCAATTACCGTTAATGGATGTATTTAAAACTCAGCAAACTGCTTCTTTTCCAAGAGGTGCGAACATCCTGGAGGTTTTCCCTCGGGGCAGGAGGGATGGTGCCGTGCTGATGCTGGTAGCTAAGATTAAATACCCTCTGGTAAACTAACAGTTTGCTACGGAAAATCACTATATATTTTAATAGGTAAATCAACTATAAATTGACCATTTTCTATAGCTTTTTGTATGTTTACCAGAGGGTATCCCATAATATATTAGACACCTACCAGGTAGCTAATCTTAAGATCTACTTTTTCAACATGAACCAGCAAATCTTGTGCAAAAATCAGAGTTCTGCCCATTGGAAAGGCCAAGACACAGGGCATCCCCCGCGCAATGAGACACACCATATTCAGAAGCCAACAGGCCCAGTGTGAGTACCCAAAGTTCCAGTTTCTACTCCTCACTGGGGATCTGTCAGACCTAAGGTCCCTTACATGATGTATGGTTGTATTATTTGCATAAATTGATACATCGATTGCACGCAGGTGTATGTTACAAATTGACACACATATAATATATATATATGCTCTGAATAATGATGTATCAATACAAATATATCATTATTATATTCATTTATATTCATCACAATCAATTCACATATATAATGATATATATTCACACAGAATACGATCTACTATCATGATGCGCTTTCTGATGCATTTTCTGTGCACAGAGACTGAGACTCCGCTTCGACGCCCAGGTAGCGCCGTTGCGCAGCATGACCCAAGTGAAGGTCCTCACGCGGCAAAGCAGCGTGGAAGACCTGGGATGCTCGGCTGCAGATGGGGAGGAGATAGGAGGTACCCGGCCTGGTAAACATACAAAAAGCGACATAGAAAATGGCCATTTATAGTGAATGCAGATAAGACACGTACATCTGTGATTCATGTAGATATCAGCATACATGAACGTAAATGTAAACATGTGAATGCATGCGCGCCGCGCGCACACAATAAACACATGCATCACAAAATGCGTAAATGTACATGATGGGTACATCCATCCCTCCATCCGTCCATCCATAGAGACATAGAGACGTAGAGACGTAGAGATGATATCTGATAGCATGCTGGCAGGGAGGGGTGATGGGGTGGGTGGGTGTGTTAGCGTTCATTGCACTTGCATTATGCAGATCATGCTACGTTAAATGACGTCTCGGTGATGATAGCACGCTGGCAGGGAGGGGTGATGGGGTGGGTGGGCGTGGCCGGAATTCAGAAAACTGTTGTCATTTGATGCTTCGGCTGTGGCGCAGTGCCTGACTTGGGAGGTGGCAGGCACATATATATATATATATTCATATTTGCTATTGAACGCAAGTTTCAGACAGGAGACTCAGAGATCAAGAAACGAAATCTGTCCATGTCTTTCACATGATCAACATGGTCAAGTTTCTCGTGTAGACATCAACGGTCCATATTGTCTCATGACCTGAGAGTTCGCTTGTGCTTTCTGTGGTTGCCTCTGTTGGCCAAAGCTCCTGATCCGGATATTTTCAAGAGGTTTCGGAGAGGTGGGTGACTTGACAGATCATCTACCCTCTGGTCATGACAAACACTTCGCGAACTGGAAAGATCCACCATGCTATCAATGGGTAAATCCACTTTCGACTGGGCCATTTTCAATGTCGCAAACTGTTAAATTATCAGAGGGGATCCGCGGATCCGGAAGTGGCGGGGCTGCGGACACAAGGAATGTCTGCACAGTGGGTAAGAATTTTGCAACATTAGTAATGTGTAATTTGCAGTGGTTGAAATGGGTAATTACATTGTATTACACTAGTAAATGTCAATGTTTGAAATTTGTAATTACAGTGGTTGACATTTCTCATTTGTAGTTCCCGGTCTAATTTGCTGTTAAAACACCATTGATGTACTTGGAATATGAGACATGTCTTTTCGTACCACGGTCGGCTGTGAGTGGTGGACCTAGTTAGGTAGATGGATGGATGGATGATGGATGGATGGATGATGGATGGATGGATGGATGAATGGATAGATGGATAAAGGTATTGGTGGATGGATGGATGGATGGATGGATGGATGGATGGATGGATGGATGGATGGATGGGTCGATGGGTCGATGAGTAGATAAATTAAACAATTGCAGGTATAGATATAGAAACATATATATGTATATATATATACACGAATACAAATATAGACAAATGCACCCTGTGAGAGAAACTTTTTTTTTTTAAATTCGATCAACGCCTCGTCTGAGGCGATTTTTGCCTCTTTGCCTATGCAAGTTCTTTGCGGCTTGGCAGCCGCAAAGGACACGTCCGGGATTTTGAACCAAAAACTGTTGGTTTGAAGCAACATGACTTAGGCGATGTTAGGCGTGTTGTTTTGAATCAAAACGCTAGGGCATGTAACCGATGTAACCATAGCGGCAGAAATGACCAAAGAACTTTGGGGTGATGGAAACTCAAAGTTAGGTGTGTGTAGGGATAGCGAACAAAATCGTGTTGGAACTAGGACCTCCGGCAATTTGGGCACATCTCTGGAAGTCACCTTGGGTTTGTTCAACGTACAAAGATGCGATCCAATAAGGGGGATCGACAGATTTGGTCATCTTAGGGAGGGTCGGCCTGGAGAAGCAAATAGGTTTTATAAACACTGGTTGGTGGTTTGGTTCCCCTTGACTTTCATATTTTTCAGAGGGGTAGGTATACCACCAACCAGAACAGTATAATTCGGATTTATTTTGGGTACGTGGCTTAGAGACCAACCGACATAACTGCAGGGAGTGGCCCCATTGGACTAAGATTTCTTTGGAAAAAAGGGCACTGGAACAGCGTGGCAGCCGCGATGTCTGTGTCTTTGCTCGTTGATTTTCGTGTTTTTCTTGGGTGTCTGAAAATGAACATATGCACTGAAACAACAATGTGTGTGCAGAACATGATAAATCGCTGGAATTGTTTTTTTTTTGACTAGTTTTGGACAAACCAAACCTACGTTGGTTTGGGCAACAGTTTTGGGTTCCAAATTGGACCTTTCCTCATTTTTGGTCGCTCATTCTTGGTATTTCAAGTCGAATTGATGTTGGTCAAAATTCATTTTGGACCATTTTCTGGCCTGCCATATCTTCCTGGTTGTTGGTCAACCCTGATCAATGGAACGTCGGTTGTGAACTCCTTTGAGGTTTCTGATTTTTCGTCATGAGCTCGAACCCAAGCACCTGCAAGATTTGAAAGATGCCTCTCAGTTGCGGTTGGTTCTTGGGGGTTCGTGAACCACTGGATCTAATGGTGGTCGAACTCTGAGTCAGAAGTTCTTCGATGACCTTTGAAATTTTGAAGCCATCACTTGCGAACCACATTTGATCCTTGCATCCACAAGTTCGGATTTGTATCTTTTTCTCATGAAACATATTTGATCCATGTTGAGCCATGTTCCCTATGTCTGTTGGGCCAATGGCACCTGCATCACTTATTGCTAGTCCCTTCATCGAGGAATTCACTCCACTTTCTGAACATTTTCTGCACTCATGGAATGGAATCAGCTCAGCAAAATGATGTAAAATCGAAAACACGTCTTCCAAATCGTATTTTGTTCGGTTCTACACATCAGATTGGTGAATCCGTTTGAGACCACAGCATTTTGGTTCTGAACATCTCTGGAGATTAATTACCTAGATTTTCATGCAATTTCTGCAATTACTCATCATATATGGTCCATTGGTTGGTGGCACATGTTCATACATTTTCATGGGTCATGGGTGAATTTTCCAATGAAGAATAGAAAAAAATGACCCCATTTGGAGACCAACCCACTTCAGCTTGACGATCGATGGGCATCTCAGGAAACAAAGATGTGGTTTTCACGAAGATACCTCGGGTTCTCCCATTTCCATAGGTTGTACCATTTCTCTCTGGGGATATGTATTTGTATCTATCTCTCTATCTCTCTATCTGACTAAATTTATCGACAAACACCTTTACATTGTAAGTGTACATTTAAGGGCTGCCGCCCCTACCGCCGACCCCGGAAAACTGCAAGGAGACGTATTTCCATTCTGACCCAGCGATGTCTGAAGCGGATTTAAGCGTGCTTTCTGGGGCCCTGCGGTGCATCGTGCCGTGGTGGAGCAAGGTTGCAGAGGAGGTATTCTGCCGCTGCTGGATGGTTTCGGCCGGAACAGGGCGCAATATGCTTGCAAGATTCATCGGCTTGTTTTTGGAGAGGGTGTTACGGTGACCGTGGAGTCGCTTGCGGTGTGGGTTCTGTTTGAATGCATATTCCGCTACACTGGAGATGCAAAGGTGTTGGACACTTTTTTTTCAATGTCGATCATCTGCAGGAAGTCAAGGATGCGGCAGCGCATGGCGTGCTGAGGCTTGAGGTGCTTTTGCGCGAAATCTTGCGGAGAGAAGTGCAGGGCCGAACGTCTGAAGGCTTTGTTTTCGACCCGGGATGGCAGGCGGCGGACGTATCGGAAAAAGATGGTCTGGGAGAAGATGTTGTATTTGCTACTGTGGCTCCAGATTCAAAGTTTTTTGATCATATGATGATTGCGCTTGAGATGTGGGGAAGCCAGGCAACAGGTGTGGCGCGGGGCTTGTTTGATTTGATGCAATGTATTGAGGCACAAACCGACAACTTAGAAGAGGATGAGCGTTTGGTTTTTGAGCAGTGTTTGTGTAGGAGCAACCAGGATCAAGGGCAAGGAGATCAGAACGTGTCGCAAGGTTGGCGTGAGCGGCTGGAATGCATGGAGCGTGTGATGGAGGATTTCATGTTCTGTTTGCTTGGTCTGGACTTATTGGGTCGTCCCGCTGGTCGCGCATCGTTGCAAGGCACAGAGCGATTTTGGTGCTACCATTTGAAATTCACTTTGAATGATTGCTATTGTTTGATGGCAGCCTTCTTGTGTGGAGAGCAGAGACGACGACCGGCATCGGAGTGTACTTGTATCAGGTGTAGAGCCATCTGGTTTCTGAGATGTCGATATATTTTTTTCGGACCGAGCCCATTAGCTTTGCATTGTGGATTGCTGTGTCAGGCTCCTGGCACAGACCGTGTTCAAAGAACCACGGTGGCCGTGTGGCGGCAACTTCGAGCACTGTTAGAAAGAGAGTTGGGCGGACACTGGGATCTGTATGCTGTTCAGATGCTGCCATGCACATGGCGAAGCTTTCTGGTGACGGCGTTGAAATATCGAGACAGTGACAGTGTTGATTTCCAGGTGGAGTGGGTCACTTCAGCACGACGTCAAGTCCTTCGTGTATTTGAGTTGGAAACTGTACGGTTAGCAGAGTTACGAGCGTGGCTTCGGCACTTGGGCATGCAGGAAGAGGAGTTTGGTGGCCTGCCAACTGCGGTGCAAAGAGAGGTGTTAGCAGAGGTTCGGTTTTTGCCAACTTTGAAGGCTGTGGTGCTGCGGGAGCTGTTTGCGAAGGCATTGGCGCGGCACTCGAGAGACTGATGCGCACTGAGCGAACGCGCTGTTCGAGGTGAGAACAAGTGACCAGGTGGACGTGAGGACGACTCAGGGAGTACATGGGAGCTCGGAAAGAAGAACTTGCATGAAGATCTTCACGCAGTGGATAAGGACAAGATTTGAGTTAATCTTTGAAAATGTTTGAAAGTGGATGGGTTTGCAAATCAACTAGTTTGCCGGATCAGAGGTTGATGATGGATGATTTTCTGGCAGCTAACCCCAGAGTACATTTGTGCGATATGGGTACGTATGCATAGGTACATGTGTATATATGCACAGACATATGCGCATGCGTTGGAAATGGGGATGATTTGGTTAGTTCCGGTGGTTTCAGTGTTACTTTCTACACAAGTGTTCTGATGTCTTTTCTGGCCAGCAATGATGGAAGACGGTGGTTCTAAATCAAGTGCCAACGGCAAAGTGCCATCTAGCAGGCCATTCCTACGGGAAAGGGTCGTGCCGCGGTCACGGAGGCACGGTGGAACGGGTTTGGGGTGCGACCGCTGAAACCGACGATGTGGTGAGCGGTTGCTGTCGACATAGGTAGACAGGGATGTCATATGGTGATCGATCTAAAGGTCCTGGTAAGGAGTTTTAATTGCGAAAGCCGCCGTGCATGTTATGTTGGAAACCCTCGCGAAAGTTTTTTTCGAGTTCGCGAAAGTAACAGTATAATTAATTATAATCATTATGTAAAGGGCTGCCACTCACTGCCGCCCGGGGTGCTGCAGGAGAAGGGCACTAGAGAATTTTGGTTTGGTTCTGATTCAGTTCTCTGTGTGGTGGTGCTTGTGGACAAGCACACCCTTCATAGGTAGCAGCCGAGCTTCCAAAGGCGAGGCTTCGCGACAGCCAAACGCCATGGTCAGGACCATCCTTGCACCTGCCGCTGTCACTGCCTAATGATGCTTTTTGCAGTCTCAAGAAACAAGCTCCAAATGCAGCAGCCAAGTTTCCAAAAGTGAGGCTTTGCGAGAGCCAAACACCAAGGCCCCTGGTGTTCGCTTTTCCTTCAATGAACCCCCTGCTGATGGCCGGGGTCTGTGAATAGGGATATTTTCGCGAAAGTCAAAGTGCATGTTGCAGGGGGTGGGCCAGTAAACCTTGCTAGTTGCATGTTTAAAAGGCTATCAAGAAGTGATCCGTGATTCTCTGGCGTAATTTGGCAGGTGGTGAACGAATCTTCATAAGAGGTGTTGTCGGCCAACATGGGCCCCGCGAAAGATTAACATGGAGTTCGCGAAAGTTTCGCGAAAGTATCATTTTTATTCGTGAAGAATGGCCGTTCCCGGATAAAAAAAATTGATCAACCACCATATATATATAATTACATATATATATATATATACATGGTAGACATATAAATATCCGTAGTACCGCACAAGGCAGTGGCGGAAGTGCCAAAAATAGGAAACCTATACGAGAGGTTGGTTGTTGTGAATCACGGCTGGCAGAGCGAATCTACCGATGGTTGACGTTGAGGTCTACTTGCTGGAGATGGGCCAGGTGAAGACTGTGTCAACCGGCAAGGGATCATCGCCACGTCGAGTCCTGGGATTGATTCTTGCAGATGAAAACCTTGTGATTCAGCGTTCGTTGTGGTCTCCATCCGTGGAGAAATTGGAGCCGATGATCATGGAGGCCTACTCCGGTGAAGGGCAAGATGATGAATTCCCTCGGTTGGCATTCGCCGGCTTGGAGCTGTTGGTGAAACCCCCGGCTGTGAACAGTGATGGGCAGCAGTTGTCAACCGTGATGTTGAAGCTACAGAGTTTGCGCAATACAACGTTGAAAGTGATTTGCAAGGGGGTGCCCGCATATCATTCCAAATCCACAGCTGACGATTCGAAGCTTCAACGGCTTCGGGCAGTCCGGTGTCAGCTGCAATTTGGTGGGCACATTGACTGAACTAGATCCTATCCAATTGACTCGTGCCAATGATCCAATGAGGGCCGGCATTTGACGGATGAGCGTGGTGTTGGACTGCGGGTCATGGTGCACGGTGGACTTTGTCATGACGAAGATCTTGTGGTGAACCATCAGTTGTGCCTGTGGTATTGCAGTTCGCAGGAGGGCATCCAGACCAGCCAAGAAGGTGACTTGAGCTGTGGCCACTACTGGCTGTACTCTGATGGTTGGATTTTGAATCTAGGTCCAAGATCTGCCACCATGGTGCGGATTGAGGAGATGAATAGATGTGTGTAGAAGGAGTGTACAGATCTCGAGGTGAGTGGGTGGACCAAGAGTGGTGCCTTTTTTCTATGGTGCTGAACCTTGGCAGCTTCCCGCGCAATCGTAGCTTTGCCACTGTAGATGCAAGTGGAACCCGACAGGTTTTGGACTGACCTTTGCCGAAAAGGTTGGCTTGACTTTTGAATGTGACATGTGCCTGCTCCGAAACGTGTCGAGTGTACAGCCGTCGGTAGCTTTGGGAACGCAGGGAACATTATCTGCACAGCTGTGAAAACAGCAGTGAGTACCCGCCATTTGCGCCTTGTTTGTGTCGGACCATGGGCCGTGGGCCTAAGAATATGAACCCCTGAGACTGGGTTGTTTCATCAGATTTTATGTCATTTTTCTGCGTGCTTGAGAATGCAGATCCCTAACGATCTATGTCATGTCTTCACACGATGTATCAAGGCAGCCTGTGAATAGAACAGCCAACATCTTAGTTGTCCGTGTCAGGTGTTCATGGCTTCATGGCTGTCTAGAAGAGCATCTTCTTTTGGGAGCCACCATGCCGAGAGACTAGGCAGCGGGTGGCAACAAATCTGGTGGAGTTTGAGCCCCGCAGAAATGGGAGATCTTGTAGGTTGTAACCCAAATATACTGCCACCCATGGTTGTACATGATGGATTGCATCATACTTCTGCTCCGACTGCGTCAGCTGCGGCACTCAGACGTTGGGATGGTCCCGGCGTCGGACGTTTTGTGAATGCCTTTGCCCCCGAAACGGAGCCTCATAAATTTAAGCACATTCCAATCATATCATGTTCTATCCGAGTATATGCTCATGAATGAAGATACTTTCATGAAAGTGAAGTGTGGTATATAAGCACACATAATTACCAACAAACCAGTTAGTAGCAAATTCTGCAAAGCTTTTGCCCCCGAAACGAAGCCTGATAAATTCGACTATATGCCTGAAAACATGGGAGTTCACCAGGAGTTCATCGCATTTTACGGATTATATCTTTGATGGAATTTCACTAATTTAACCGTGAGAAATATGGATTTTATTGGATTTAACTATCAGAAAGAAGGATGCCACGGGGATGTAGGCATCGAAAATAGGGATTCAGTGGACAATTGAACGCCAGGGATTTAATATGGGATTTAGTGAGAGTTCATCGGAAAACATGGGCGCCCTTAATTTGATAGAGCTGCTAGCTGCTGCTAGCTGGCTGCTAGCTGCTGCACTGCTGCCGCTGCTCTTACTGCTGCTGCTGCTGCTGGACTCACTGCTGTCGCTGCTACTGCCACGGCCGCTGCTCTGGCTGCTGCTGCAGCTCCCGGCAGCAAAACTCCATGGCCCTAAAGGACGAAGCGCGTCCCAAATATACATTTCCCGCGGCCGGAACGTCCCTTCTGAAATCCTACAAAAAAAGGTTGCTGCTGGTGCGGAAAGTATCATTTTTTTACCTTTTTAAGATAAGAGTTGCTGGCTGCTGCTAGCTGGCTGCGAGCTGCTGCACTGCTGCTGCTGCTCTTACTGCTACTGCTGCTGCTGGACTCACTGCTGCCGCTGCTACTGCCACGGCTGCTGGGAAGTTTTAGCAAGGGATCCTCTGGCTGCAGTGGATGGTTTTCGCGTGCTCACCCATTTAATGTTGAAGCACCTTTTTGGTGTGCGTATTTGTCCT
This sequence comes from Cladocopium goreaui, assembly GCA_947184155.2. NCBI lineage: Eukaryota > Dinophyceae > Suessiales > Symbiodiniaceae > Cladocopium > Cladocopium goreaui. Next base: position 9,973 of record CAMXCT020001194.1, on the reverse strand, counting down.
TTGTCCTGGTTGCAACCGCTTTTGTGGCTTAGAGCCTTGTCAAGACCTACGCGGCAGCGCTCCTCTGGCTGCTGCTGCAGCTCCCGGCAGCAAAACACCATGGCCCTAAAGGACGAAGCGAATCCAAAATAGATGTTTCCCGAGGCCGGAACGTCCCCTCTGAGATTTTTAAAACCTTTTTAAAAGCTGCTGGCTGCTAGCTGGCTGCTAGCTGGCTGCTAGCTGCTACACTGCTGCTGCTGCTCTTACTGAACTGCTGCAGCTGGACTCACTGCTGCCGCTGCTACTGCCACGGCCGCTGCTCTGGCTGCTGTAGTAGTAGTAGTAGTAGTAGTAGTAGTAGTAGTAGTAGTAGTAGTAGTAGTAGTAGTAGTAGTAGTATGTTGGAGCTGCGGTCTCGTACTTCTGTCTCCTTGGCGAGTTCTGCAACATGTCTTTTGTTCTTTTGTTTTCGGAAGATGAAGATGAGCATGGTAGATCGCTGCGCCCGCAGTGTAGTGTCCCGCCGCGCACGACCTCCAATCTCGGTCCGTAGTGGTGCAATTTCGTCCGAAGCACCGATGTTCACGTGGCACTTTCAGCGAAAAAAGGGCCTTTTGCGGCCGTAATCCACATGCTGTGTCACGTTCCGCCAAACCTTCTCTATGGAGACCCCTTTCTATAAAAAGATTGTGCCCCAGGTAATGGACTCCGAGTTTTCTAGGCAGGAAGCATGTGGTTTGCATGTTCTCCAGCGGCCACATTCGTCTATGTTTCGAAACTCTTTTTTTTTCTCGCGCCCCCCCCTCTTGTCAGATCCTTGTAACGAGCCCCTACCCAACAGCCATACAGACTGCTGCAGACATGCTTCAATGAACCTTCTGGTATAGGATATGATATAAACGTATTAGATTGAGTAAATTTGAAACATCATTGTCAAAATGCAATGACAAATGCATAGCGATGAGTAGACTGGTATTTATATGAAATCATGAGTTCATTTCGTTATTTTGAAAGACATATTGTGACATATTCCAAATTTCATTAGAGCCATGAAAGAATGCGGTCGCGTCAGAAAAACGGACAACTCAGGGAAAAACCATCGAACAGCATGGAAAAACATTGGAAAATCATGGAAGATCATGGAAAATCATGGAAGATCATGGAAACATAGGAAAACAATGGAGCAGTCATGGAGCATCATGTAACATTCATGGACCCCTTGGTTGACAAGGTTGCATGTTAAAAATTAAAAAGCTATTTACATGTGTTTACAATTTCGGCCTGTGTCGGTTTACCGCCTGTTAAGATCCACGTATACTGTGAAAAACCTGCTTTGCCCGTGCTGATGCAGAAGCAATGCCATCGCTTTGTAGGAACATGAGTCATGTTGGAGGCATTTTGGGCCTAGATCACCTAGATTGACGACATGAGATTCAGGCTCAACTCTGTGGGGGTTGTCATCTCCGAGCCCGGCCTTTCTTACAGAGGTTTTGCACTTAGCAGCTGTACTGTGGCAAGCGGATGTACGCCACATGTTTTTTTCTGCAGACACACTTGCTGGTGTATTCAGCTAGCCGCATTATTCACATATAGAAAATCTTCATTCGTTCTCGTTGTTGTTGCTGCCCTATGAAGACCGAACGTTTCCTTCCCCAGCCATGACTCAATCCTGAGGAAGAAGCAACACGGCACCAAAATGTTCGCGTCCCTGCTGCAGGCCCTGCTCTCTGAAACGTTTTGTGACGCAGTTTCATTCCGACGAAGTCGTGTGTGTCTGTGTTTTGTTGTGGTTAGTTGCATTGCAGTTACTGTTCTTGTTGCTGTGATGACTGCTGTTGTGGTATGTTGCTACCAGGCCCGGTATGTCCACCCTCGCGGCACTCGAGTGCACATGTGCTCCTGTGCGATGCTGCCAGTGGATGCGCAGCACAACCACTGGTTGTGCGACTCGTGCTGCCGAGAGGTTCTGTCTAATGAGGATCGACTACCGCAATGTGATCCACAGCTCCCTGCAATGCCGAGAACTCACGGCAGTTCGTGCTGGCAAGGTGATGGGTTTTTGCAGGATCTGTTTCTCCCAGGGAACAGGGATGCAGATGATGCTACGAAGGAAGGTGGGGACTCCGAGTCCCCATCTACTCCACGGGACCCAGTGTGCACTGACGAGTCTGCGACAGACCCATCTTCCCCGGAGACTATGAGAGGCCTGTCATAGGCTGGTGAAGGGGCCGGCTTTGAGACTTTTGGGCTGCACGGTTTTTGGATATAGGTTTTAGGCAGTCTCATTTCTGGAGCGGCAGATTCGGGCCGATGGAGAGGTTTCACACTTTCAAGCTTGTGCCATTCAGTGCCAAAAAGGATGAATGGTCTGTCCAAGAGGGGGTGTCACCAGTCCAATACGTATGGATATATGTCCATCCCACGTTGCACACTTCAAGTCTTTCAAGTTTAAAGTTTAGAGCCGCATGTTGTGATGGTGTGCAAGTCACCTCTCTGGCAGGCTACGCACTTTCAGTTTGCGTAGGAGTCGGAGTAGGAGTAAGAGTAGTCGTGGGCCAGATGGGTTAGCCGTCGTGGGGGTTGCATTTCTAGGCACGCGCCTGGCCACATTCGTCTACGTTTCGAAGCTCTTCTTTTTTCGCGCCCCCCTTAGGCTTTTTTTCCCACTTTGAAGGTCCTGGTGGGTGCTGGTTCAGCGTTTGTTGGCTCCCCTTTTGACAGTTTTTCCGCGCAAGCGTGTTTGAGACCAACATTTGAAAATGAGCCGCGACCTTTTCGATGAGATCTTTTGTCAAGAGTTGAATCACGACAGTCGTATCACCAATAGGTTCCCCGTGAGCTTTCTGAGGTTTTTTTCTCACACGGCCTGCAGTTAACGATTCGAAAGACCCGCGCTGGATGCTTTGGATCTGTTTCGAATTTGTTTGCAAGCTTGACGCCGTTTTGGTTGACAGTTGAACGTTTTGGTTTCCTTTCGTTGTCGTTTGTTGTACTTTTTCCATAAGGAGTTCAATGGTGGCAGTTTCGTTCATTTATTTTTCAGGTTTTTTGTAATTTGACAGTTTTTCGACGCACCCGTGTTTGCAAACAACATTTGGAAATGAGCTGCTACCTTAGATTTCGATGAGATCTTTTCAAAGCTCCCGCTGTCACACGGAAACGGAAACGCCAGTTTCTGTGTGTTGAGCGTACAGACGTTTCAAGAAACGCAAACAGACGAAACATCCGTTAACTTTTTGAACGACTTGCACTTCGATGTTTTAGATCTGTTTAGAATTCGGTTTTGAGTGGAAGCACTCCGCTAAATACCACGTCCATGGGTTTTGCTTCTTTAGCATGGCTTAAGTTTGTGAATTCAAAGTTAGAAGTGCAAACCTCGTTTGGTTCGAAAGATTGAGCAAGATGGTGGGCAGCGGTGGACCCACGTGCCCGCGCCGCCCTCATGGGCGGGCACTGACCTCGCTGCGCAGCCAGTTCTTGACGGGCAACTGGAGTGTCCCTTGTTTGCACGCAATCGAGGACTGGAAGACAAGCTTCCACCGTGTGTTATACTTTGGGGTCAATCCTAGCTAAGGAGTGGCGCGACATCAAATGGGCTCAGCGCGGGCCAACGCCCTTCTGGTGCCTTTGTCTGGAGTGCCACGCGGCTGTTTGGGGGGCAGAGGGCCGCTTTCCCAACCGATGGTCACGTCCCCTGGCCGTCCCTTGCCCACGACTCCCTGTGGGCGAGCTCCAGTTTTGACGGCAAGGTGAATGCCGCAGTTCCAGTCTGTGCTGTCCGTGATGGCGGATATCTTCATCTCACACGTGGCGATGTGGTTCTCAGGTACGGGTGCTGCAAACCGCCTGTGCAGGGTTCTTTGTGCTGCGCAGCGCCTAGCAGTGCTGCCACGGTGCCGACCACCCAGCGCCGTTGCCCTGCAGGACACCGGCTGCGCCGCAAGAAGCTGAAGGAGGACAGTGCCTGTCACATGTGTGGAGATGCCTTGGCTAAGAATGATGTGTTTTGGTCATGTGCTTTGGGCTGCGCATGGGGCTGCTGCCATGCCTGTGTGGTCCCTCCTGCTGCATTGTCCAGTGATTCTGCTATGGTCGCTGCTTGCGACGATGCTGTTGCTTCTTCAGACTCTTCTCGGTTGCCGATTTCGAGGGACTCTTTACAGCAAGTCCAGCATCAAGGTGCTCTTCTCGAGGCAGACTTGTTGGAGGAGGTGTCGACCCGTGCGGCATCAGCAAGCATGACACCATCACCATGGGGCGGCCGGGTGGCCTTTGTGTTGCCGATTGCTGGCCATGAATCCATGTCGCAAGTCTACGGCATGCTGGCCGCAGTGCGCACACGCCGCGAGATATCGCATGTTGTCTATGACAACGCATGCTGTTTGGCCTTATTCATCCGAGGCTTGCAACGACGCCGCCCATCTGGCATCCGGACCCAATGCTCGCAACTCTACTTTGTTTTGGATCGCTGGCATAAGCAAAACCATACTGCATGCTTGGATCCAACCAACCCTCGATACTTGCCAGAAGTTGACATTGATAGGCATCCCACTTTGGCCAACTACAACAGCAGCAACTCGGAGCAGTTCAATGCTTGGTTGGAACTTTTTGTGCCGATTACTCGGGCCATGCGGCCCGAGACGTATGATTGCTTCTTGATCTTGTTGGCCCGCCTCTGGAATGACTTTGTGATCCCGAAACGCGCTGCTAGCACTTTGCCTGCGCCATTGGACCGCCCCATGCTTTTGAAACGACCACGTAGCCATGTCTGAGCGTTCAACGTGCGTCTGTGCAAAAATGGGCCGTGTGCTTGTTCCCTTTGTAATATCAACGCGAGCATTTCGAAAGACCATGTTCAGCATTTGGTGCACTGTGCTTTCTGACTCTTTCACATCTGCCGCAGCTTTGCCACAGACACACTTTGCTGCTCGGTTTGCTTGCCTACCTGTGCGGCATGGAGCTAGCGGACTTCGCAGGGCCACGTCGCCGCTGGGTGGACCACCTTGTTGAGGAGGATGATTTGGCGGGTCTCACCGGCGATGGCAATTTGGCGGTGTTGCCCGTGCCGCAGACGCAGAGGAGTGGGCGTGCCGCTCGTGGGCGCCGTCGCCCTCCCCGTCCAGGTCGCCTTGATCATGGCGCCGCGCGTCCTGCGCGTGTGCCGGATATCTTTGGCAATTGTCTGCGGCTCTGTCTTTGGCTGGTGGCGACGGGAAGCACCGATATTGCGACCCTGCAGAACCTGCAAGTGTACCTTCAACACAACATGCCTCCAGCATATCTTGCGCCGTGCTGGGTCTGGCAGTGGCTCTGGCTTCCGGTGTTTGTGTAAAGTGTCAAGTTCACCCTGACTTCGTCGCGCGTGTGAAAAAGAATGCTTTTTTGAACCTCTTGTCCAACGCATTCATGTTTGGGCTACGGGCTGGTCAGCCACTTCATTCCCCGAAATGTCCGTTGAGCCGCCGCCTGCGCTTCCTTGCCTCCACAGTGCGTCTTCTCGATGTCGGAGCAACAGTTCAAGAAAAAGATCGCAGGGACGAAAGTGGTCCCGGATTTCTTTGGGGAACTAGAGGCCGAAAACTTTCCCACTGCCTTGTTGCAACACCATTATCCTGACTACGTGAAGCGCTGGGAACTCATTGGTGCAACACAGTCGTGCCCTTGGATGTGGGTCATGTTTGCCGAGCTTTGCTTCGTATCCTTCCTGGCCCCAACAGCTGTGCTGAAGCCATTGCCTTCCATCTTCGTATATGGTGTGCTTTGGTTTTTCTTTGTTCACCCTGGCACCACATCAACTTCCAACTTGCTTCGCTTGTATGCAGATGCTCTGGAGATTGTCGACAGGATCGCATCCAGCGGCGAGAAGATTGGACGCAACAACGTGGCCGTGAGCAAGAAGACGGTGGGCCTGGTGCGCGTCGTGGCGCCCATGGCCAGACGAATCCTTTTCGTGGTGAGTTGAATTTGACCCTTTCCTCGGGTTCCTTGGAAGGGGAGGGCCGTGTCATGGCTCGTCCACAAAATCTTGGCCGCTCTGTGGGATACATGGCCGAAGGCAAACGGTTTTTCAAGTGGCTGTTGCAGGAAGGCACCGTGAATGAAAGCATCGCCACGGAGCTGTACGAGAGGAGCAAATGGAAACGGACTACCATCAATGAAGATCGTTCTTTTGAAGTCCTCTACCCATATTTTTCTGTCTGTGGTGCCCTGCATGTGCCTGATGTAGCTTCGCTTTTCTTGGACGGCGATCCTTTGGGCATCCGTGGACGGGCTACGTTTTTCTACAGCCGGCCAGCCTTCAACACTGCGAGCGAAATCAAAGAGGCCAATGCCGGCCTGGCGACGCATGGCGACTTGTGCTCCCAGGCACGTATGTTTTGAGTGAGCCCCCCGCATCCTGAACACATATCGAATTTACGGACTAAATCTCAATGTTCTGTTGGCTGCTGTTCTCTGGTTCTGGTTCTGTTTCTGTTTCGTGCCTAACATACAACATACACCACTGCCAACCCGCAGCTTCTTGGCGCGCAGGTTGCTGCGTTCATGTGGCCAGCGCACACGACTCATGACCCTGTCTGGTGCGGGACGGATCGCTTTCGTGCCATCAAAGGGTATTCCTTTCGTGAATACACTTTGTCACCGGATGGGACCAAAGTCTTTGAAGAAACCTTCAATGGACATGTCGCAGCCCAGAAAAAAAATCATTTGGTCAACCAGGAGCGGGCCAAGTATCTTGGAAAAGCGAAGACGAAGCATTTGCGACTAGCTCTTGCCCTCCATCTCTTCGAGCAAGTCTTCGCACGCCGCACGTCTGAGACATGGGCAACCTCCATTGCTTCGAAACATCTCGTAGTAGCCAATGCCTTGGGAGTCTACTTGGACATGGTCAGTGACAAACTGGCAGCCTTCTACGAAGGCACCATGGCAGCCACCTCCGATCCACCTACTTCCACGTTGCCGAAGCAAGCGCGTGACTCGGCCCGGCAACAACTGCAAGCTCTGTTGTCTTCGGTTTTTGGCTTTCTATGAGTCCACGGCTTGCTCCGCCGACTTGTCCATGGAATTGTGGAAGCTGTGCCAGATTGTGTTGACGTTAGACACTGTTTGGCTTGATAGTGCTGCTCTCGGCCGCCGAAGCTTGGTGAAAGAGTTGCTGAAAGATACACGAGACACACCATTGCACAAAATCGCCCGTGCTGCCAATCTCCTGCAGCATGTCGGCCTCATCGGTTTGGTTTTTGCAGGTGTCCACCATAGCTTTTTTTCCGGATAGTTGCATTGGATGCAACTTGTTGAATGGATCCCAGATCTCGTGTTCTGCACAGGCCTTTCGAGACATGTTCTGTGAAGATCTGCGAGCCATTTAAGCTCCCGCAGACATGTATTTGAAAGTAGCAGGAGGACGAGAAGCACGAGGACGCAGAGAATGAGGAGGCAGAAGATGTGCCTGAGGAAAAGATGCAACAAGAGGAGGAAGCAACGGAATCAGAGGAGGACGAGATGTCAGAGGACTGATTGAATTGACATGGTTGCCAGTTACTACGTCATATTACTTCTTCATACATTGGAGATCTTTGGAGTATAAAACGAGCAAATTAGAGCTAAGCAGCTAATCCCCTAAGCCTGTATCTGAAGTCACTAGTCGAGTCGGTTGATATTTATCAATCTTCCAATATGGTTTCCTGTCGCAGAGACCTTTCCAAGCTGGTTCCAGGATGTCATTCGATATGGGTTTGTTATGTTGAACACTGCAGTTTTAGTGAGAACATGATGATCAACCACAAGATGTTTGGACATCCTCATCATTGTCATGCCAGGATATTTTATATATGTATTTGCTGATGCACGCTGTGTCTTTCCAGCATCTGCTTGTGAACCTGTTGATTACAGGACGCTGCCCCAGAGCATGCTCCCGTCGAGGACATGGGTTGAATAGACTGCTATGGCGAAACATGGCTTTCCTATGCTTTTCTGATCTTTTCTGTGATGGGAGTGCAAATGTAACAATGTAATGACCCTGTTCCGGTTCAAGTAGATGCACGTGGTGCAGCAGTGTCAGCCCCGACTGGTTTGGTGTTTGCGGGTGTCCACCATAGCTTTTTTTCCGGATAGTTGCATTGGATGCAACTTGTTGAATGGATCCCGGATCTCGTGTTCTGCACAGGCTTTTCGAGACATGTTCTGTGAAGATCTGCGAGCCATTTAAGCTCCCGTAGACATGTAATTGGAAGTAGCAGGAGGACGAGAAGCACGAGGACGCAGAGAATGAGGAGGCAGAAGATGTGCCTGAGGAAAAGATGCAACAAGAGGAGGAAACAACGGAATCAGAGGAGGACGAGATGTCAGAGGACTGATTGAATTGACATGGTTGCCAGCTACTACTTCATACATTGGAGATCTTTGGAGTATAGAATGAGCAAAGTGGAGCTAAGCAGCTAATCTGCTAAGCCTGTATCTGAAGTCACTAGTCGAGCCGGTTGATATTTATCAATCTTCCAATATGGTTTCCTGTCGCAGAGACCTTTCCAAGCTGGTTCCAGGATGTCATTTGATATGGGTTTGTTATGTTGAACACTGCAGTTTTAGTGAGAACATGATGATCAACCACAAGATGTTTGGACATCCTCATCATTATCATGCCAGGATATGCTAGGTATTTGCTGATACATGCTGTGTCTTTCCAGCATCCGCTTGTGAACCTGTTGATTACAGGACGCTGCCCCAGAGCATGCTCCCGTCGAGGACATGGGTTGAATAGACTGCTATGGCAAAACTTAGCTTTCCTATGCTTTTCTGATCTTTTCTGTGATGGGAGTGCAAATGTAACAATGTAATGACCCTGTTCCGGTTCAAGTAGATGCACGTGGTGCAGCAGTGTCAGCCCCGACTGGTTTGTTTTTTGCAGGTGTCCACCATAGCTTTTTTTCCGGATAGTTGCATTGGATGCAACTTGCTGAATGGATCCCAGATCTCGTGTTCTGCACAGGCTTTTCGAGACATGTTCTGTGAAGATCTGCGAGCCATTTAAGCTCCAGCAGACATGTATTTGGAAGTAGCAGGAGGACGAGAAGCACGAGGACGCAGAGAATGAGGAGGCAGAAGATGTGCCTGAGGAAAAGATGCAACAAGAGGAGGAAGCAACGGAATCAGAGGAGGACGGGATGTCAGAGGACTGATTGAATTGACATGGTTGCCAGTTACTACGTCATATTACTTCTTCATACATTGGAGATCTTTGGAGTATAGAATGAGCAAAGTGGAGCTAAGCAGCTAATCCGCTAAGCCTGTATCTGAAGTCGTCACTAGTCGAGCCGGTTGATATTTGTCAATCTTCCAATATGGTTTCCTGTCGCAGAGACCTTTCCAAGCTGGTTCCGGATGTCATTTGATATGGGTTTGTTATGTTGAACACTGCAGTTTTAGTGAGAACATGATGATCAACCATAAGATGCTTGGATATCCTCATCATTATCACGCCAGGATATTTTATGTATTTGCTGATACATGCTGTGTCTTTCCAGCATCTGCTTGTGAACCTGTTGATTACAGGACGCTGCCCCAGAGCATGCTCCCGTCGAGGACATGGGTTGTATAGACTGCTATAGCGAAACATGGCTTTCCTATGCTTTTCTGATCTTTTCTGTGATGGGAGTGCAAATGTAACAATGTAATGACCCTGTTCCGGTTCAAGTAGATGCACGTGGTGCAGCAGTGTCAGCCCCGACTGGTTTGGTGTTTGCGGGTGTCCACCATAGCTTTTTTTCCGGATAGTTGCATTGGATGCAACTTGTTGAATGGATCCCGGATCTCGTGTTCTGCACAGGCTTTTCGAGACATGTTCTGTGAAGATCTGCGAGCCATTTAAGCTCCCGCAGACATGTATTTGAAAGTAGCAGGAGGACGAGAAGCACGAGGACGCAGAGAATGAGGAGGCAGAAGATGTGCCTGAGGAAAAGATGCAACAAGAGGAGGAAACAACGGAATCAGAGGA
>CAMXCT020001193.1:148787-171191 GCA_947184155.2 Cladocopium goreaui | reverse complement strand
GTGAAAAAGCCAACTACAGTGGTGAGGTCTGCAAAGTAGCTTTGAAAGTAGAAAAGGTGTCGGTGGAGGACGGAGAGGCTGAAGCTACAGTCATTGTGACTGGAACTCAGTCGGAAAACCTCCTGAAATTTGTGTCTGGGCAGCCAGGCATAAAGCTCAGGGCACATTTGTGCCATAGAGATTGCGACCAGCTGAGGAGCAATCCTGATCTTCTTCACCTTAAAGACTTTCAGCGCATCAAGCCAGGCAGTGTGACAGGATGGGAAGAGAATCTCATTGCGGTCGACGAGAACGCAGAGCTGAGGAGAGAGATGAAAGAGAAGACAGACAAGAAAGAAAAGAAAGAAAAGGAAGCAGCGGAGGAGTCAAGCCAGAGTGGAGAGTCCAAGAAGGCGAGAAAAAGAAAGAAGAAAAAGAAAGAGAGGAAAGAGAAAAAGAAAAAAGTGGGGGGCCGAAGCCAGGCCAAGAAACCCCTGGAGGCTCTGTACGGGAATACGGGGCTCGATCCGGACAGCAAAAAGAGGAAAAGGATTGTGGCCCGGATGAAAAAGAAGTTAAAAAAGGCAAAAACCTCGTCCAGCAGTTCGTCGGCGAGTTCCAGCACCAGCACCTCGGAGGGGGAGACAGTGGAGGACGACTTGCTGCAGGACAGGTCAAAGTTGCAGAAGATTGCAACGATGGCCCCAGGAGTCTTGGCGGCATCGTCGCTGCAGACCATGAAGTCTTACATCATGCAGAGCAGCGGCAACCCGTGGCATTTGGAAGAAGGGAGTCTCCCCCCAGTGCTTTCACAGTATGCCAGGCAGTACCTTTTGGGGAAAGCCAGTGGTGGGATTCGTCGAGAAATAGAGACGTTGGTGTGCATTGGAGATTATCTCCTGCTGGGCAGGGCAGCGGAGGCCTGCGACTGCCTTGTGCAGCGAGTGAAGAGCTTAGAGATGACCCTGGCGGGCCAGAGCTGGGCCACGAGTCAGAAACTAGAAATAATCCCCAATGTGGACGCTGGAGTGGCGTCAAGGGCAGAACTCCAGTTAGCCCAGAAGGAGGCAGCACTCGACATGAAGGCGAAAGGGAGCAGTCCCGCCTGGCCAAGAGACAAAGGAAAAGGGAAAGGCAAGGACAAGGAAGGAGGAAAGGACAAGGGCAAAAACAAAGGAAAAGCTCCCGAGGCGCCAAAGAAAAACTCCTGAGTGTGGGAGAAAAAAGAAGAAGAATAGCAGAGGGAGAAAAGGTTTGCGCTCTTAGAGATACTCCCGAGGATGATGGGAGTGAAAGAAAAAAGGCAACAGGAGGATGCGACAGTAAAGGAAGTGAGGACGCAGGCAGAAGCTCCAGGACGATGCAGAGAAAGGGAGAAGACTGTAGGGCGGTAGCAGAGGGAGTCAATGAGCTCCCGGTTGGGTTTCACTTTTTCCGTGGAGGAGCTGCCACTCCTCCTGGTAGTGTGCATGAATCTTCTCCCGATGTGGATGAAGGTACAGCTGACGACAGCCAAGGCACAGGCTTGGGCCGCGCCAATGCTGGAAAAAGTTGGGAGCCGACCACACTAGTTTCGGAATAGAACAGATTTTCAAGTGGCTGGAAAGCAAGGTGGATTTGTTTAGGTGTAGGCTCTGTAAGGTCGCGCCCACGGGTAAAGTTTTTCCTTTACCCACATCCCTCTTGCTGCTACGCCACCTTTTTTCTGAAGCTAGGGAGTCGTGGTTGGTCTGTCTCAAAGTGTTAGGGCTTTCTTTGAATTCCCTTAATGGGGAAGGACTTGAATTTGTTGGAGAGAATGTTTCCAAGTTGCAGAAGCAAGTTCTTGAAGGTCTACTACCAGCGTGCAAGCGGGTGTGTGAGTGGACTGAGCGATTGGACGCGTTTTCGTGGCATGACTTCTTTTGTGTAAGAGGGGTCGACTATAAAGGTGATGAAATCCTGAACGCACAGTGGATTAGGTGGGAAAATGTCAGCCCTGCGTTGCCTGTTGAGATTGGAGGGGTGGAGTTAGAGAAGGTGGTTGAGCTGGGTTCTCATCACTATGCGCTTAATTTCGACACGTACCTGTTGGCGCCAGAAGATCAGGTCTATGTGCGCCCCCCGCGCGTGATGGTTGCACCAGAGTGCTGGGATGCTTTTTGCGATAATATGTTGCAGAGGGGAGTCTTTAGCATGGTGCATGAAGACGAGATCTATCGGGTTCAGGATAAGCCCCTTCTTAACGGGTTATTCGGGGTGTCTAAGCACGAGTTTGAGGGGAACTACGAGGTGATGAGGGTCATTATGAACCTTGTGCCGGTGAATGCGGTATGTCGAGGGTTGGACAGCGACATTGCTACCTTGCCGTCAATTTCTGGGATGACGCCTTTGGAACTTTTGTGTGATGAGGATCTGGTGATTTCCAGTGAGGATGTACGATGTTTCTTTTACATCTTCAAGATCCCCCCTAGCTGGCATCGCTTCATGGCTTTCAATCGTCCTCTTCCTGCTCGACTCTGTGGAGATAAACCTGGAGTATGGTACCCGTGTAGCTCTGTCTTACCAATGGGTTTTAAGAACAGCGTAGCGTTAGCCCAACATGTGCACAGGGTTATTGCCAAGAAGGCGTTGGTACGGTGTCACCGTGGGGGGGAGGTCGAAATGCGAAAGGATAGAAGTTTCACTACGAGCAATCCCCTCATGAGAATTTATTTAGATAATTTTGATGAGCTTCGCAAAGTCTCAAAGGGACATGCGGAAGCTATTGCAGGTCATGTTTCACCGTTGGTTTCTAGTTTACGGGAGGAGTATGCATTGCTGAAGGTTCCCCGTCACCCTAGAAAAGGGGTGGCGAGTCAAACTCTTGCTGAAGTTCAAGGTGCGGTGGTTGATGGTAAAGCCGGAATTGCGTATCCCAAGCAGGAGAAGGTTCTCAGGTACGCTTATTTGACCAGGCTTGTGCTTGAAGCAGGTGAAGCCACACAGAAACAGATGCAGATTGTCGGTGGAGGCTTGGTTTATTTGGCGATGTTCAGGAGACCGCTCCTAGGTAGCCTTAACGCTATTTGGACCTTTATCTGCTCCTTTGAAGGATTTCCCCCCGTGGTCAAATTGAAACTGCCTGAAGAGGTCCGAGAAGAATTGGCAAGGTTTCTAGGGTTGATTCCTTTGGCTTACATGGACTTCCGTTGCCGCCTTAGTAGCTTGGTAACCGCTAGTGACGCGTCAACTACGGGCGGGGGTGTTACGGCTTCCAACAAGCTATCGCCTGCGGGTTGTGTGGCAGCCCAGTGTCCTGTACGGGGGGATGTGGTGGAGCCAACAGACATTACGGGTGTGCTTACCGTGGGGTTGTTCGATGGCATCAGTGGGTTACGAGTTGCCGCTGACGTCCTTGGTTGGAACGTAATGGGGCATATTAGTGTTGAGCGGTCGCCGGAAGCAGCCCGAGTTGTTGAATCACGGTTTCCCAACACTATTCATGTGTCAAATGTGCAGGACATCACTGGTGAGATGGTTAAAGACTGGTCCCTGAAATTTTCTCAGGTGGGCCTCATACTGCTGGGGGCTGGTCCCCCATGTCAGGGGGTATCAGGTCTAAATGCTGCACGAAAAGGAGCGCTCCGAGATGAACGTAGTGCTGTGTTTCAGCATGTACCCCGCGTAAGAGATTTGCTGAAAGCAGCCTTTCCGTGGGCCCAAGTTCAGACTTTGATGGAATCAGTGGCATCCATGGACCAGAGTGACGAGGAGATCATGTCGGCTAGTTTCGGTGCTACACCTTGGTATATTGATGCTGGAAATGTGAGCCTGGCTCACAGACCACGGTTGTATTGGACGGAATGGGAATTGGTGGCTGAAGAGGATGCCACTTTGGATGTTCTTCCGTCTGGTCGGGCACGTATCACATTAAAGGCCCATGTTGAGCCAGCAAAGTATCTTCATGAAGGATGGTCTATGGTTGATCAAGGTTTACTGCCAACGTTTACCACCTCTAGGCCGAGATCGGCACCAGGCTATAAGCCTGCAGGTCTTCGACAGTGTTGTCCGGATGATGTTAAGAGGTGGACGCAAGACTCATTTCGTTTTCCTCCCTATCAGTATCAAGCACGGCATTGTCTTTCAAACAAACATGGGGCAATGCGCATTCCTGATGTTGAGGAAAGAGAGGTGATAATGGGATTCCCCAAAGGGTATACTGCGCAATGTATGCCAAAGAGCAAACATGGTTCGCAAGCATACCAGGATTGCCGTTTGACATTGGTGGGAAATTCCTGGAATGTTACCATTATTGCGTGGTTACTATCCCGGCTGGGAGCTCGTTTAGGTTTGAATCCCAACTTGAGGGTACAAGATCTGGTGGAACGCACCGCACCAGGAAGTGAAACGGATTTCCAGACCTACCTGCAGCGGCCTATGATGGGAAGCTGCCGACGGGTGGGGCACCTGGCTAATGAGCTTAAGCTGGTTCGGAAATTGTGCACGTTGATCAGTATCAAAGGTGATGACCTTTTGATTCAGCCGTCTACGGACGATCAGGTCAAATATCAGAGATTAAGGGCGTCCATTCCATCAAAGTTGTGGAAATGGCGTACCATCTGTGGATGGACCTGGTCGCAACAAGCTGAGCATATTAATGTGCTTGAGCTTCGAGCCGTTCTTACGGCTTTGAGGTGGCGGATTGAACGCAAAGGAATTACGCATTCCAAGTTTGTGCATTTAGTTGATTCTTTAGTGTGCCTGCATGCGTTGAGTAGAGGACGGTCATCTAGCCGTAAGCTAAAACGTACCTTGCTTCGGATCAATTCCCTGCTTCTTGCGACCAACTCCCACGTTTTGTGGGCTTACGTGAATACAAAGGACAATCCGGCGGACGCCCCGAGTAGGCGGCCCCGGAAAAGAAAATGGTCCAATGCCTAAAAGACGTTTGGAAGGAAAGACGCAAGAAGATAGGGTAAAAATCCGTAAAAGCTTAGGTACGTTAAGGGAACTGACCGTCCAACCTGTTACAAAGGCACGTTATGCTCAGGCACGTGAAAACTTTTACACATACTTGCGTGACCACCATCTAACCTTGCCTAACCATGGTGTCGCTTTGGATGCAATAGTCAGTGATTATATGGAGCATCTGTGGGCCACCGGTGCGGGTCGCACGGAAGGCTCAAATATCCTTGCGGCATTACAAGATGCCCAGCCTCAATTAAAAGGCAAACTTTTGGAAAGTTGGCGTCTTTTGAAAACTTGGACAACGCATGAGGTGCCAAACAGAGCTCCTCCTCTGCCTTTAGAAGTCTTGCATGCCATGGTTGGGTACGCAACTTTTAAACAGAACTGTAGATTAGCTCTCAGTTTTTTGCTAGGGTTTCATGGGCTCCTGCGGACGGGAGAACTCCTGCAGATTAAAGGGAGTCAAGTTTCTATTCGTTCGCCGCGTGGTCCCGCTGTGATATCGTTGGGGTTAACCAAAAGTGGCAAGCGTCAGGGGGCAGCAGAGTCTGTCACCATTTACGTTGAAGATGTTTGCCGACGCTTGTATCAATGGGTGCAGAATTCCCCTTCGAACCAACTTCTCGCGGGTCCAGCGCATCAATGGCGTAAAGAATTCTCCGCTGTTATGTCCGTATTGGGGTTCTCGCAGTGGGATTTTCGCCCCTACTCATTGCGAAGGGGAGGGGCAACCTATCTGTTTTCAAACCAAAGCAATTTTGATCGGCTTTTGGTAGCTGGTCGTTGGCAATCCGCCAAGACTGCAAGAGTTTATTTGAATGAAGGGTTATCGGTCCTAGCTGAACTCTCCTTACCGTGGACACGATTTTCAAAAAATTTTCGTCAGCAATACTCCCGTAGTCTCACCTTACCCCTGCCTCCACTTGAGCTCGTGCCAAAGGCACAGAGCAGGGTGACTCGGAAGAAGGCAAACAAGCGCACAAAAAAGCACAAAAAACGCATTGGATGCGTGACACATGGGTTTAGTCCTTCTGATCTTGGGTTTGGCCGGACAGAAGGAAGCCCTATTGCTAATACCTTGGCTGGAATCTCTTTAGGTTTGGCTGGGAGTTTCCAGGGGTATTGGGATTGAAATCCCTGGACTGGTTGTTTTGTGCTTCTTGGTGGGGAAAAGCTTTTCGGTGATTTTTTAATTTTGATACACTTGACCTTGCAGAGCGACAAAAGTTGTGGCGCTGAACGAGTCTATGATTTAACGCCCTCGGTTGAATAGATGAGTGAAGTTTTAACATACTTTTGCCCTGGAGTTTCGGCTTAAGGGCCCCCCCTAGTTTCACTTTCCCCCCCGGAAGAAGGCAAACAAGCGCACAAAAAAGCACAAAAAACGCATTGGATGCGTGACACATGGGTTTAGTCCTTCTGATCTTGGGTTTGGCCGGACAGAAGGAAGCCCTATTGCTAATACCTTGGCTGGAATCTCTTTAGGTTTGGCTGGGAGTTTCCAGGGGTATTGGGATTGAAATCCCTGGACTGGTTGTTTTGTGCTTCTTGGTGGGGAAAAGCTTTTCGGTGATTTTTTAATTTTGATACACTTGACCTTGCAGAGCGACAAAAGTTGTGGCGCTGAACGAGTCTATATATATATGTATATATGTATATATACGTGGTATATCTTGGTATGGTTTCCCGGCTTACCATTGTCAAATCATACCAATCGAACTATCCAATTTTGCTTGACGAGCTCAGCGGGGAAAGACTGAAGCAAACATTTCCCATATGTTCCATGTATGGCATTCTGACATCTTGTTAACAAGTATTTTTTTGGAGTAGAATGTTGGCATCTATATGGATGTTTTTTGTGGTATCGATCATGGACCCTCAAAATATGGGTGTTACGGGAAACAAAAAACAACAATGCACAGCTGATCCCTGGTGATGGTTTGTGGATATCACCGCCTAGCTATAGGGTTTTAACCAGCAACGATGGGGACGGATAGGCAGCATGGTCGTTGCTCGGTGATGACTTGTTTGGATTTTGGATTTGGGACGTCTAGTCCTAGTGTTGTCATATTGATGACGCTGTATGGCCTTGCAGCCTGCTGTTGAATCATTTTTGCTACCCATCTCTCAGCCGAATTGGTTTGCCTGCTTTGCGGCCCATAAACAGCAATGAAATCATGAAGTATGTGTTTTTCGTTTTTTTTCAGGGTGGCCGACAGGAACTGAAATCATCAATCCAAATCACAGTGTATACAATTAAGTCACGTCAAGTTCCTGGTAGGCTTTTGGTTGATGGTTTGTTGGTTCGAAGAAGTGGCCATGCTGTAAGGACAAATGCAACGTTCCTGCTCCTGTTTTTGCATGTCTTGGCTAGGTTGCCTCCCCGCGAGCACGCGACCAACCCGAAGCAGAAATGAACAGGCGCAAAATCCACACATGGTGTGGCACCAAATTTACGATCAAACGTGATGAACCAACCGCCAGCAGTACTATAATTTCGTTTCAAGGTGGAGGCTGGCCCTACATACTTGGAAACATCATGATAAACCATAAACATCTAAGTTTTTCAGTATTTTTCGAGGAGCAAAACCTGCAACAACCCCACACAAATTATGGAAACGGTGAATGTTCCATCGAATTTATTTGTTCATGCCTTCGCTGTGGGTTAAAAAACAATGTCACCACTGTCGCCACCAGTGATTTAGGTGACCCCAGCGCCCCAGTTGCTGTAGATCTTATTACCCCATTTAGCTGACATGATGACATCCAAGACGACTTGTACCACCCAGATGAAAAGGCAACAGTAACAGTAACAGGCCTACCGGTCCACCTTTTGAAATGATATAAAAATTGAAGGATCACAAAGAATTCTGAGACATCAAGAAACCAACACATTATCGATCTATTGGTAGTTCCTGACTTTCCCTAACATTTGACCCCACAAAAGAACCCCACAAAAGAGACGCAAATGGATCCGCAGAAACCAATTATATAGAAGATCTCCGGTTGCCTACTCGGAGGGGCGCCGAAAGATTGCCATTCAATATTTAAAGAGAACAGATTTGGTTAAATCGGGGAGGCTCCATTTCACGGCAACTCATCTTTTTTTTTGGGGGGGTTGGTGCTTTCATGTCGTGATGATCCCAGGTGAGGCAGTTTGGGACCACCCGGGTACACTCCGCAGGTGCCGCCACCCCATCCTTGTCTACAACCAGCGCAGCTGGGCGAAGGGGTGGTGTGAATGCCAAACTGTGAATGCCAAACGGGTGGAACACCTCCGCCCCAAACACACATGGAACATCAAGGAAATCAAGGGAAGGGTTGCGGACATATTTTTTTAAATTATTTTTTCATTTCGAGATGGTGCATTTGGAAGCATTTGGTGTTTTTGTGTCAGTGATATGATACATTGTATATTTCGATAAATTTCGGGGAGATTCGGACCCATCTTGAATCTGAAGTGCATCCTGTTTCATCAGTCTTTGGTTCTCCATGCCAAGAAGTCGCTAGCCCTTTTTCAGTCCCTAAACTGAGTTATTAAGGTTGTGTATATAGGATGCTGGCCCTTACATCAGTTTAACATAGAAATGCATGAATCATTGTATATGTATATATATATATGTATATATATATGTATATATATATGAATATATATATATATGTGTATATAATGTATGCATATATGTAAACAAATAAATCAATAGATAATAAATGATTATATATATATAAATAATTTATATACAAATATATATATATATACGTAGATCCTGTTGGGTGCCCCGTTGGGGAGCTCCACACATTGCCAAAGTGGGGTACCAGAGGATACCATGAAATATTGTATCTTCCCATGTCTCTCCATTTTAGCGGGGAGCCATCAGCCAGCCATCTAAGTGGGCACGTTTCAAACACAAGTGGGGGATGGTCTGAATGTGATATTTAAGGGATACAGATGTTTTAAAAACATGATTGTGTCACTGCTTTTTGCGGGATATCATTGAGGGGACGATTGTGATATAATTATTGTGGTATCACATTGCCATCTTTGGTGTTTACCCACAAAAATCTGCAAACATGCTTCAAGAAATTGTAGCTGATGGTGGTTTATAAGCTAAGCTTTGGTTAACGCCAACGCGGCCGGGGGTTGCCCATCAAAACATAAACTGAATTGAATTTCCTGAAAAACTTAAGAACTATCATGGATTTTTGTTTGAACCTTGGGTTAACAGAAGTTAACATGTTCATCACCCCGAGGTAAGACCCTCAGCTGGTGAAACCTTTTCGATCGAGGCTGCAGCCGGCGCAATTGCCCTGGAGATGAAGCGCCCAAGGCGGCCCAAGTTGTTGGGATCCCATGAAGGGATGATTTCGGGGGAGGCCAAAGCGGCCAAGGCGGCCAAGGCGGCCAAGGCGGCCAAGGCCGAACATGGAAGGTCAGGTGATTGCTTGATTGGACGTATTTATGGCTTACCCTCCCATAAATGAATTTGGAAGATGAGTTTCCACTAAAAAGTTGCTAGTTTCAGGGTCTGTGTCGATGTGTGTGGGGGGGTGTACCTTTACTTTGCCAGGTCTTTTTGTTGGTTTGTATCTTGTTGACATGTAAGGGTTTAAAGTGGGTCATTGGGAAAATCCTGGATGTTTGAGTTGATGGGCAGGAAGTGGGCATAGAATGATATGTCCATGAGCAAACAATGGTCTTACACAGTCAAAGGCAATTTGGGTTCGTCCCAAATAGCAATTAATTCATAAGAATTCATGTGGGGAAAAGACGTGCCAAAGCTATGGGATATTGGGGTTCCTACTTCTGAGGCATCCCCTTAAAAGGGCTCAACTGAAACTTCACTGCTTTGAGACTTCAATGGGTATGAAAGTAAAACCTCTCTGGATCGTGTCCTTCTCACATACGATTGATATGATTGACAATTGGCTGGACCTGCAACACAACATGTACGCAAGTAGTAATTACGTCAATGTGTACTGATTGCTGCCCAGAACCGGGCGTGAGAAATGCAGTGCAAAGCCCGTGCGTGCTTTTGTTCCACAATTCAATGGCTT
This sequence comes from Cladocopium goreaui, assembly GCA_947184155.2. Taxonomy (NCBI): domain Eukaryota; class Dinophyceae; order Suessiales; family Symbiodiniaceae; genus Cladocopium; species Cladocopium goreaui. Next base: position 161,228 of record CAMXCT020001193.1, on the reverse strand, counting down.
CAGCATGACTTCCTGCATGTTTTGCCAGAACCCGTTGACTCCAGAGCCTTTTTGATTAATTAAATGGGTTTACCTCCAACTAAACCACCCAGGGGTTGTGTCCGGGGCTGGCTCGGAACCAGATTTGTTTGCCTGGCAACCATGAGGATTGAAATGGCCCTCCCCCGTCAGCATGATGCCTAAAAGTGCCGTGGTCACAGCCAGAATGTTTTTCATGTTTGAAGTTGTTTTTGCGTCTTAACAAGTAGATGAATGGGGTTTTCAAGAAGAATAAACGGTGGAGAAGGCATTTGCATGTATACGCATTTTAAATATATATATATATATATATTTAATGTATATATATATATATTATATATATATATTATATATATTATATATATATATATTATATATATATTATAGGAATTTACTAATATATTATATATGTTTTTCACCACCTGCCAGGTGAGGGTTGTTAGATTTTATCAGAGTTGTTCTTCTCCTTCTTCTCCTCCTCTTCCTCCTCCTCCTCCTTCTCCTCCACCACCTCTGCCTCCACTTCCATGTGCACTTCCGCCTTGCCAACTCTTCGCCAAGCTCTTCGCCAACTTCCACACGCAGTGGGCACTGCAGGACCTCAACTGCAAGGGTCTGAGCGCACTGGGCACCGCTGGACCTCAACCTGGGACCTTCCGAGCTCAGTGAGCACCGCTTGACCTCAACCTGGGACCGTCCGAACTCAGTGAGCACCGCTGGACTTCAACCTGGGACCCTCCGAGCTCAGTGAGCACCGCTGGACCTCAACCTGGGACCCTCCGAGCTCAGTGAGCACCGCTGGACCTCAACGGCCAGATAGAATGCCAGAAGATATGCCAGATAGAACGCCAGATAGAATGTCAGAAAGAATGCCAGAAGGTATGCTAGATAAAGTGCCAGAATGTTTGCCAGAACATATGCCAGAACATATTGCAGAAGATATGCCAGGTAGAATGCCAGAAGATATGTCAGATAGAATGCCAGAAGATTTGCTAGTAACAAAACGGATAGATGTCATGGTGGGGATAACTCGAAGTAAAGTAGTTAACAGGCAGATATCAAGTTTTAAAAATGTTTGTGCCAAGTATCAAGTCGACATGCTGACCAGTATTTTAGCATCCACATGGTTGATATATCGGATCTAGGCTTATAGTCGGATGGAATTAGAGTGAGTTTTGAGCCACCTATGTAAAACACAACCCCCCCAGCAACATAGACCCTGAGAATAGTACATGTAAGAGCCCATATACTTTATAGGGGCCCCGGATGATGGGAACGTAGGGATGTCCATAACCACCTCTGAAGTCGTTCCAGTTGAACTAGGGCGGCAACCCTTTGTCTGCACTAGGGGTATGGTAGATTCATAGGTTGATGGGCATACACAGCATATGGTTCAGCCAAAAATTGAAATGCAAAAAAAATAAAGTTGCTATAGAGAATATTTTGCCTCATTTTTCTTGTATTTTTGGCCCTAAATTTAGTTTTCACTCAGCCAAAGGTTTGTTTTCAATCAACCCAAACCAAAAATCAAACACATACAAAATGTTTGCCAGAATTTAGTTTTGGGTGGCCAGAATTTAGTTTTAGGTGGCCCAACTTTAGCTTCAAGCACCCCCTACATGTTGAGATCTAGCTAAAAGTAAAACTGATTTTGTTAAAAAGTAAACTTGAATTTTTAAAAAGTGATGAAAACCAATGTAATCTATGGCCATGATCAAATAGTTTGGGTGAGACCTTCAATACTTCGTGGGGACAAAGTTAAATTTCATCAGGCATTATACCATAACACTGGGAGACCCTTTTACTTGCTGAATTTACAACATGTTTCTTCAGTTCAGAACTTTTTGGGGCAAATTTCAGTTCCATTAGGCATTATACCATAACACTGGAAGACCCTTTCACTTGCTGAATCTACCATATGTTTCTTCAGAAAACAAGCGTTGGCAAATTGCAGTTTCATCAGGTATCATATCATAACAGGGGGCGATCCATGCAGGTGCTAAAGTTACCACATGTTTTCCCCCAAAAACAAAGAACATCCAAATAACAAGTGATGGTACATGACCTAAACCATCAGAACGAAAGGTCAGCAGTCAGTACGTTCTGACTTTCGAGCCAATGTCGCTGCTTGGCTCTTGCCCTGATGTGACCATGGCTGGGGTAGTGAAATAGTAGTAGGGGTTGTGCAAGTGGCACAGGAAATGCACAAAGGCTACAACAAAATTCAACCAGAATGTTCAACTTTGTGAGCTGATGATTTGACAATAAATCGACAAACAATTGCAGCGCGTGATATTTTAAAAGGAGTACAAACATAGATTGACAGTTTGACAGTTTGACTTAACTTCGAAGTTTAACCAGCACGCTACTACTGCCAGTTCATTGGTCCATCTTACTACAACGCTCATGGCAGACGTTTGCCAGGGTCACTGGGTCGACGTTTTGGGGGTTGAGGTTGCCCTACATTCAATCAAGTCTTGCAAGACTTACGATGTAATGTCTCCAGGACCCTCAAAATCGTTCAGACACCTCACGACTCATGACCTTCTTGAGTTTCAATTGAAGCATTAACCATGCAAACATACAGCCACTTGTGGGAGGGCCGTATACCATGACCATCACTCGCCTGTAGTTACTCACCGGGTCACCACAACCATGATGATACGATAAGCATCATCAATCAATCACACAGCCGCTTGATGTTCAGAACCACCACATGATTCCAAGCTAGAACAATAGGAGTGCTATGGAAGCATGGAAATGAAGACTACGAGAAAGCGACAACTAACCTGTATGAACTATAAATCAATCATTGAGCAACCAATCATCAGCAACGACAAACACAGTGTGCCCCCTCTTTGCATGCTTCATCATGAATTGAAAAATGTTTTGCTTATTGAATTATATTTTATTTATCTAGCTGCATTTCTTCAATTTATTAACGCACACACACATACATATATATATATGACTGAATAGCGGTCGGCTGCCTGAATAGAACGGTTTACAAAACACAGAAGATACAGGGGACAGAAGACGCAAAATTTTTGTGGGCAGTCCTGAATTGAAATCATCGAGCGAATCATGTCAGCTCGCCATTTTTCGGGATATCCAGCACTTCGTTTCCATCGCCTCAGCTGCAGCGTCTTCTTCTCCCGAGACGAAGCTTGAAGAACATTGCCCCAGCTTGACCTTGAAGACCCAAGTAACCTGGCCCTAGGCCAACCTCCACCAGCTTCGGGCGCGGCCTGAGTAAGATTCCGGAATAGCATTCCGGGCCAGGATTCCACGCCAGGTGTTGGGCTAGGGCGGCCCGCCTTAAACCGTTCTCAATCAGCCTAGGGCGGCCCTAGGGCAGCCTGCCTTAGGGCCAGGCTCCAAGAAGTCAGGCTATGGCGGCCCCTCACTCACTCAGCCTAAGGGCGGCCCGCCCTAGGGCAGCCTGTCTTAGGGGCAAGTTCCAAGAGGTCAGCCTAGGGCGGCCCGCCCTAGACTGTTCTCACTCAGCCTAAGGCGGCCCATCCTAGGGCAGCCTGCCCTAGGGCCAGGTTCCAGAGGTCAGCCTAGGGCGGCCCGCCCTAGAGACTGTTCTCACTGAGCGCAAGCCGGGGGTTCCAAGAGGTGAGCCTAGGGCGGCCCGCCTTAGACTGTTCTCACTCAGCCTTAGGCGCGCCCCAGGGCAGCTTGCTAGGACAGCCTGCGAGAGGTCAGCCTAGGGCGGCCCGCCAAAGCATCAGAGCAGTGTCAAGACCCAGGGCGGCCTGCCCCAGGCTGATCAGTGTCAGGCTCACGGCCCGCCCACCAGCGTCAGATCGCAGGGTCAGGTGCCTAGGGTGGCCTGCCCTAGGGCATGGCCCGGTTGAATTTTTGGGAAATGTTGGTGTGCAAGGCGACTTCCGGAATCGTGGCTCAAGGGCGGAAACCACAGGCGCGGACCGCGCAAGGAAACTTGGCGTGGAATCTTGGCACTTAGGCGGGCCGCCCGAAGCTAGTTAGCTTGGGGGTTTGGCCTAGGGCCGGGCAAAGTTCTTCAAGCTTAGTCCCGGGAGAAGAAGACGCTGCAGTTGAGGCGATGGAAACGAAGCTGCTGGATATCCCGAAAAATGGCGAGCTGACATGATTCGCTCGGTGATTTCAATTCAGGACTGCCTACAAGTTTTATGTCTTCTGTCCCCTGGATCTTCTGTGTTTTGGAAACCGTTCTATTTAGGCAGCCGGCCGCATGAATAAATAAATACGTATCTAAATTCAAATGAGTATTATATATATATGTATATGTAAATATGTAAGTCAATAAGTAGGTAAGTACATAAATAAAGAAATAAATCAATGTAATATATTATATTTATATGTATATGTTTTATATTTATATTTGTAAAAAAGGAAGATGCAAAGATTAAAAGCACAACAGCTTTATAGTATAAAACAGCTAGCAGCTAGATAAATAACAATAAACCAATAAACGAAACATTTTTCAATTCATGATGAAGCATGCAAAGAGGGGGCACACTGTGTTTGTCGTTGCTGATGATTGGTTGCTCAATGATTGATTTATAGTTCATACAGGTTAGTTGTCGCTTTCTCGTAGTCTTCATTTCCATGCTTCCATATCACTCCTATTGTTCTAGCTTGGAATCATGTGGTGGTTCTGAACATCAAGCGGCTGTGTGATTGATTGATGATGCTTATCGTATCATCATGGTTGTGGTGACCCGGTGAGTAACTACAGGCGAGTGATGGTCATGGTATACGGCCCTTCCACAAGTGGCTGTATGTTTGCATGGTTAATGCTTCAATTGAAACTCAAGAAGGTCATGAGTCGTGAGGTGTCTGAACGATTTTGAGGGTCCTGGAGACATTACATCGTAAGTCTTGCAAGACTTGATTGAATGTAGGGCAACCTCAACCCCCAAAACGTCGACCCAGTGACCCTGGCAAACGTCTGCCATGAGCGTTGTAGTAAGATGGACCAATGAACTGGCAGTAGTAGCGTGCTGGTTAAACTTCGAAGTTAAGTCAAACTGTCAAACTGTCAATCTATGTTTGTACTCCTTTTAAAATATCACGCGCTGCAATTGTTTGTCGATTTATTGTCAAATCATCAGCTCACAAAGTTGAACATTCTGGTTGAATTTTGTTGTAGCCTTTGTGCATTTCCTGTGCCACTTGCACAACCCCTACTACTATTTCACTACCCCAGCCACGGTCACATCAGGGCAAGAGCCAAGCAGCGACATTGGCTCGAAAGTCAGAACGTACTGACTGCTGACCTTTCGTTCTGATGGTTTAGGTCTTGTACTTTTTTGGATACCCCAAAAGTATTTGATCCCTCAAACCATCACTTGTTATTTGAATGTTCAGTGGGGTTCCGGGAGATGCATCTGTTTCATTCACCAACTGATCGCTTTTCCCGGTGCAATGGTATGATGCCTGGTGGAATTGCAACTTAACCCCGTGAATTTCTTAATATCCTCTGAATTCCTCATATTTGTTCATTTTTTCCATGTATAACTTTTTTTGGATCACCCAGTTTTGATTTATTCAAAATTAATATACAACCATTGGACAGTCACTAATGTAAGGCGGGCCTGCAACTAAAATTGGAACCCCCCAAAGCTAACTTCTGGCCGCCCAAAGCCAACTGCTGTATAGAATGCCAAAGTTGCTGTAAATCCCCTGTCAGTATTTACATTTTTTTTCGCTGAAGATAGAATGGCAGGTTTCCTTGCAACTTTTGTGCAAGCGCCCGACATTTATGATTGCAGAAAAATCCGTTATTGTTTTTCTAGTGCAAACTTTATCCGCTATGTTCCTATCCTGGTGGCAGCAGAATTGCACAAAACACATGTTTCACTGTTTGTCTTTTTTTTTTGGCCTTTTCATTTTGTTTTCATGTCACCGTTCCGCAGCCAACTGGGAAATATTAAAGCAATGAACTGCATAATTCCAACCTCATGTTGAATTGGAAGCGATCGCCTTTTTCACAGATTTGCCACATTCGGGAAACACATGCGATTTTTGCCAATCCCCTGTTTTTTTCAGCGAAATGGTTTTCAGGTACTTCATTTTTGTTCGGGCTGGTTGAGAACCAATCTTTGGTTGATTGAGGGCCAAGTGTTGTTTGATTGAAAACGGTCTTTTTGGAGGTAAAACATTTTCTCATCTAGTTTATCTTTGTTTTATACATTTAGATTTTTGGTTGAACCATTTTTTTTTGGACCATAATCCTTTTTTTCTGATCATACAAACCTATGAATCTGCCATGCCCCAAGGGCATATATATTTTTAAATGAATCCTATAAATGGTACCTTGGGGCTCCCATCTCATACTCCTGGCACTCCCCTAGTGCAGCACCCGGCTTGCTGCCCTAGTTCAGGTGGAACATGTTCCCAGAGGGTTCTGGACATGCCTAATGGGAACGGGGCCGCATCCCGATAACCTTCCGATATTATTGAGGTTTCTTTTGGGAGTGGGGTGGGGCTCCCTATAAATTTTACTAAAAGAGGAAAGTAGTCATCCAACCCCTCTTTGGGACGACCCTCCCTGAACTGTTAGGCTTGACCACGGCAGGGCGAATCCCTTCGTCCATGTCTCCCGGGGACAAGTGGACACTTTGGTGCTTAACCGTTGGTTGCCCATGGGCGGTGGCCAAAGTCGGTTCTCCCAAGGAATTCATGCCGCACAACCTTGAAGGAGAAATTGACCATCCATATTTCAGAGGTACTCAAAGATGCATGTTATATTTTTGGTGGCACATATTTCAGAAATATTCAAAGATGCATGTTATGTTTTTATGGCAAGTATTTCAGATATTTCAGAAATACGCAAAGATGCATGTTATATTTTCTTCATGGCACATATTTCAGAAATATTCAAAGATACATGTGATTTATTTTAAGACACATATTTCAGAATTATTCAAAGATGCAACATATTTCAGACATATTCACAGATGCATATTATATTATATATGGCACATATGTCAAAAATATTCACAGATGCATGTTATGTTATTTATGGCACATATGTCAGAAATATTCAAAGATGCATGTGATAATGTTTATGGCGCATATTTCAGAAATATTCAATGATGCATGTTGTTTTCAATGGCACATATGTCAGAAATATTCAAAAATGCATGTTATATTATTGATGGCGCATATTTCAAACATATTCAAAGATGCATGTATTATTATCCATGGCACATTATTTTTGGAACAAACAGAAGGGATTTGATCACTTTTAAATACGATATTTGATATTACCAAGAATTGATTGAACCGTTTCCCAGCAAAGGGGATTATCATCAACAAGTCATGAGGGTTTATCGGATAGTTATTATACATGTTCTCTTCCCCCATGACACTGTGTCACGCAGCGAATTAAACCAATTGCAGAAGGATGGACCCATTTGGACATTTGCTCAGCACAGGTTTCCGGCTGATTTTGGTTTCCTCCCCGGCTTCTGCGCTCCAAAGTTGGGGATTTGCGAAATTGGCGCGCACCTGAAGGTACCATTGCCTCTGGCGGGTATCCGGGTCATTGTTGCCGTTAAGTCTTATTAACACTGCATTCCGTGCAACTGCAAGATGCTGCTTTGATGAGAGCGAGGTGTTATTGAACAGAAAGCGGATTCATTTCGTTTTTTGATTTCAGTGTTTTGTTCAAGATCTTGGAATCTGGCGGTTTCCTCTTGCGAGTTTGCAGCAGTGACTCTGTTTTTCGATGCTGCTTGCGGTGCTTCGGGTTTAGGCATGTTTAGGCCAGAGATGAAGTCGTGGATGTCGGACAGAGTGGATGGAGACAGAACATATCGGACATTGGAACAGAACATGATCTCCAGATGAGATTGCAACTTGAAAAGGCGGAGCTCATTGTCACCGCCCTCCGGCTTAGCCAACATCGACTGATTCAATGTTAGAGTCACAGTTTCATATTATATCACCTTCACACGGGATGTTCCTAAGTATTCCAGTCAACAAGTCAAGGGTTTCTTGATTCTAATTATCCTTTGAAGTTCTGCTGATCCTAACCCTGAGGCGAGGCTGGTAAATGTCTCAACCAGTTGGTAGCAACAGTTGTTGGGCGCGATCTGACAGCCAGAGGGGAAAAGAGCAAAAAATGGTGGGCCCGAAACCATTCAAAATTGTTCATTTGTAATAGGGAAACGAACGGTTATGGGGCACCTTAATTTCAGAAACATTCGTCCTTTTGAGTGTTGAAAGGAGCTGCCCGGAGTGCGGGATAGTGAATCCCACAAATTAGTTAGTGACCTTGAGCTCACCTAGTTTTCAAGAATCATGAGGGAAAACTTCCCTCTCCAAAGGAAAAGCGCCGGAAGAATCTCTGTTTAGTTTACTGGTGGTTTGGGAGGTTCTGATTCTACCAGACTTGGTGTTGTATACGCGGGACATTCTTGCAGAGTTCTATTAAATTTCACGAGCTCCTGGCATTTTGTGATTTTTAGGAAATATTGGATATCAATGGATATCAAGGTCAAGATGCAATATTTGGTGCAGTGTACGCGCACAAGGGTGGCACCAAAAAACTTAAGTGTCATGGTTCGCACGGGTTTTGCACTGGATCGGCCTTCCATAAATGGAATTGGTCCAATTAATCCTTCAGAAAAAATGAAACGGTCGGAAACGGTCGGAAACGGTCGGAAACGGTCAGAAACATGATCAGGCCAAAACTTGTTCAACCCGCATATCTCCGACTGTTTCCAACCTTTTCCCCTTGGACACCTTTGGACCTTCAAAAAAAAAACGGCGTTGCGGGAAATGCTTATTTTTAAAAAAATGCGGGTTGAACAAGTTTTGGCCTGATCATGTTTCCGACCGTTTCCGACTGTTTCCGACCGTTTCCGACCGTTTCATTTTTTCTGAAGGATTAATTGGACCAATTCCATTTATAGAAGGCTGATCCAGTGCAAAACCCGTGCGAACCATGACACTTAAGTTTTTTGGTGCCACCCTTGTGCGCGTACACTGCACCAAATATTGCATCTTGACCTTGATATCCATTGATATCCAATATTCCCTAAAAATCACAAAATCCCAGGAGCTCGTGAAATTTAATACAGAGTTCAATACGATACCCCTATTACTTAACACTGACCATAAAAAGAAATCCTGCATTTCCTTTACCCTCAAGGTGAATGGCGGGGAACATCTTAAGGTGTTTGCTGGTGAAATTTTGTTGGTCCAACCTCTTCAGCCTCCATTGTTGCATGGCTAGATTATCTGGCTGGTGGTTTGGAACATTTTTCATTTTCCATATATTGGGAATAATATGGAATAATCATCCCAACTGACTTTCATATTTTTCAGAGGGGTAGGTCAACCACCAACCAGATTATGGTTTAGCCCTTGGATTCGATGGCCATTCAGAACGAGCCACTTCATGCCACTTCCGAGGTTTGGCCGCAGGACTTGATGCCTGGGAGGGATTTCATGAGCGTTTTTGAAGCCACAAATGCAGTGCCTTTAGGAAAACAGCAACCACAGAATCATTACACAAGGGATTTTGCCCATCCACACCACCTTCTCAATATTTGGTTTAAGAAACAATGGTTTCTTGCGGGTTTTATGTTGGTGGTGCTCGTGACCTTAACCTCAATCAGCATGACTGTTCAGTTTGGATATGACACCAGCATGATTCATTAGTGAAAGAGTGATGGATCTGATCGGATCTAGCTGCTGGCTGCCATCATCCATCATCATGCCCCACGAGTTCCACTGAGTTTCGCAGATCTCAGGTGACCCCCTCCCAAAGGGAGCTGATTCAGGGATACTGAAACACAGTGTAAGTAATTAAATTAGAAATAATTTAAGCACCCCAACTTCACATCTCCAAAGGTCCCGTTTGTTCTCCGCAAAATACCGTGTGGTAGTGGCAGTCAAATATGGCAACACCGGTTTATCTGTAAGAGGATTAAGAGGTGGATCCCCCCCAAAAGATGCAACTATTATGGGAGAAATGGTGATCAAGCAATGGAATTTATGACAATTCAAGGGTAGAACATCATATTTTCACACAGACCCCATATGGAAATCTCAACATTTGTACATGGTTTCTTTGTTTTTTTGGTCCCCTAAAGATTGGCTTTTTGCAGTGCCATTTTTGTTGACGCCGCGTGACGCATTGGCTCAGAGAAGGGCCAAGTCTGGAGGTCAACGGGTGACCCTCCCAGACTGCCTGTAGAGGTGTGGGACGGAGAAATCTGGGAACGCCCAAAGGTAGGTCATGTCATGTCATGTCATGTTATTTCAGGGCTGCAGTTGCGCAAAGCCAACTTTTCCAGGTTTAAGCGACCAAGAGTGGGGATTTGATCATCAGTGGTATTTAAGGAGACATTTGGATAAATTCATCGGTAGTCCAAGTCAGCTGGCTGGACAAATTCCAAATGTTCATGTTCCAGCCACACAGCTTGGATTGCCAGAGTGCAACTGATCAGAAGCAGCTGGGAACAACTTGCAAATTGGAAATGAAGGAGCAGCCAAATGAGAAGAAAGAGTAAAAGGTTCATGGTTTGCATGCTGCAAAGCGAATGCTAGCCCAAGGGGCCCAAGGGTGTGAAATCTGGATCCAAGGTCCATGTCGCATCCCAAGCGTACATGGGCGGGCTTGCGCAATGGCAGCCCGGATCCTTGGTCCGTGGATGTCACTGTGAAAGGCCTCTAGTTGTCATCACAAGCTGTGCCCTCAAAAACTGAATCATGGTTTACCCTCTGGGAAACTAACATAGCTATGGAAAATCACCATTTTTGATGAGTAAATCCACTATAAAATGGCCATTTTCAATAGCGATGTTAGTTTACCAGAGGGTAACATGGTTTTGTCAGATTTCCTGTGATAAGTACAGGAGTCTGGCTTTCAAGTGGGCAAAATATTTACAACAGGTCAGTGTTGTGGCTTGCTATCTGAGGGTAGTTTCAGTGTTATGTGTGTTTTCCCTCAATGAAGCACCATACTGAAGAACTTTTAGGAATCAACCTTCTGGATGGTGTTTCTATTAGGAGGAGGGGATCCAGGGTCCATATTTGCGAAAGTCATGCAGCGATTGCCTAACGGTTGGACAATGGTGAATTCGAGTTGCGTTCCAACATGACTACTTTTCCAGTGACCACATGTTCACTGCTGTGAGCACGGAGGGTGGTGGAAAGCGCACCCCCGTGATGTAGCAGCCCCAAGACTTTGAAGGAAGCTATGCGGAAGAACGTTTTGGGGGTTGTTAGTGAGCCAACTATTATGATTGACCCCTCGGCTTCAATGGCACAGGGAAAGCTTGAAGCCTCTTCTAACGTATCAGATGTCGATGCACTTGATGCCATTGAGGCCTAGATTGCGAGATTGTTATCACCCCGTCTATACCATCGGTAATCGATGGCCTTGACTTTAGACCATACTGGAGATTAACAGCATCATTGCCATCTTGGAGAAGAGGTCAATGAATTTGGATACCAAGGTGACCAAGGCATTAGTTGATTCCAGCTTGGGGGCTGATGGAAACTGCCGAAGACCGCATTAATTCGTGCAAGGGCACGCAAGTTGGGCGAACTGAGACTCTCCAATCCCAAGCTTGTATAGACTTTCGCCAAATCTAGTATGCATAGAAACGAAGTATGAGCAGTTTGCACAAACAATCTGTATCCAAGCATGGCGAAAGGGAAATCTAGGGGAAATTATTGTTTGCTTGATGCTAGAAGCCATGCTTTCCCACAAATTCTGGTTGCATCTAGAGGGTAAGCATACTACTCCCAGTTCTTTTTAGGGTTGCTACCCATGTACTGTCAATAAAATCATTTCAAACGCATACGGCATTTCAATGTGGGCTCCCCAGTCATAAGTTGGCTAAGTTTCACCCATTAATCTGTGGGTTACATTCATCATGACTCCAGCACTTTCTATTTTTTTCTGGAGTATAATAGAGTTTTCACCTCACAGACACAATTATTTAGGAACCACCTTTTTGATGGACTACAGCACTATTTCTGAACCGTTGTACTTTGAGGAAACCGTACGATAGGGATCATGAAACGCTTCTAAATCCTACTATTTCTGTCTTCACAAAACCATATAAAACCCAATTTACTGCAAATTACTCATGATTTCGTGCATGTTGGTTCGAAATGCCGAGGTTGGTTTGATTAAACCATGTTGAACCCCTTAAGTTTAATCTGCCAAACCACATCACGTGAGATTCACACATCATTGTTCTTCTCATCTCAAATCACTTATACTATAGCATATATATATATTTATAATCGAAGGAAGTTTAGAAGTCAAACTTCCGACAATATGGACAGATGAAAAGCAGAGTAGGGGAGAGGCAGAGAGAAGAGGAAGATTAGAAGAGAGAAGATCAGAGAAGAGAAAGAGTCAAAAAGAAAGAAGATACAGATGCGCGAAAAGGTAGGAAA
>CAMXCT020001193.1:22500-145869 GCA_947184155.2 Cladocopium goreaui | reverse complement strand
CACTTGGAAATGGCATCCCTACTTCATTGTTTTTTTTGCACATGTGCCTTCTTGCAACAGCAAAACCTGGGGCCAGGTCCTTGTGGGATGTTTTTTTGACAAAACCTCTGCACATTTTGGTGGGTACATTGAGTGGTTGGCTCTCATTTCCATGTCATTGCCATTGTCAAATGATATAATGTACCTGTTGTGGCTGATCAGAGCCCGGATCATATCCTGGAACGCGCAAGGATTTGCAAGGTGAGCACCATTTTCGAGCCAGAATTACTTTTGGGGTGAACCATGGGACATAATGGGACACACCAGACAGAACAGCAAGTGTTTTTTTTCAATCCCTTCCCTCAGGAGGAGCGCCTGCAACAGCCGCTTGGCTTCAGACTTCAGACTCCCTCCGCATCTCAGTTCCGCCGTCAGCTTGCGCGGTAAATGTTGAACCAACACAGAATTGGATACGTTTGTATGATCAAAGTGGGTTGTCGCCGAAAAGTCTCACAATGTTTCCTTCATACTTTATGATTATTCTATATGACTATATTTGACTATATAATATTGAGTTTCTCATCGCGTGGCGCTATCGCATGCTTTTCATCGCACTGGCTTTAATATAGAAAATGCTAGAGTAGCTGGATCACAGGAAGGAAAACATCAAACATTCCTTGAGTGAAACACAAAAATCCATCACTTGAGGAAATTTGGAGGCCAGTTCCAGGACTTCTGCGAGGTTGCCAGGCCATACCCAGAGGGCGGGTTCTGAGGATTTTGGATCGGCTCCCAGCGGATTCGGGGACCACGCTCATCTTTGCGAAGAATGCCCAGCAGGCCGAGACAGGAAGTTGGCAGGCAGGTCCTAGGTCCCATAGGTCCTGGAAATTAGGAACTATTTAATATTGATATATTGGTTAAAATTTGTTAGGTTAGAGAATATTGGAATAATCTAAACCTGGATTTTTTGCCATGCTTTATGCACTATACAGGGCAACTATAGCTGTTTTTTTTTACTTATTAGCGTTGAGCTTGATTTTCTTGCGAAATTTCCCCGAAAGCAATCGGTTTCTCGTTTGTAAGTTTGCCATAAATATGGGACATTGACAAAAGCGCTGCAGAACTAATTCTCATGCCGTGAGATGTGTACATTTGCTTAGCGCTTCGTCATCATTTTACCCGTGAAACACGCCATTGTTTGGACACACCCGCCCCTTTTTTGAACAAACCCCAGTGACTAAGTGTCATCCCACTCCCCTTTTCATCGTTGACAGGTTTTATATGACCCCCTTTGGGAATCCAAGTAGCCCTGCCAGGAAGTGGCTCCATAGAATCTATTGGTTACATTTGTTTATTATGCCTCAGCAGGTCCCTGTATATTTATATTCGTATGGATATGTGTGTATATATATATATCTCTCTCTCTCTCTCACAGTATACTAATTAAACTGTTTAGGGTGGGGAAACGCTACGGCAGTCTTAATCATCACAACAGTCTTGATTACACCTGACAGGAGGACATGATCTATCAACACGTCATGGTTGACTTTACATCCCCATACCCTCCAGCAATCACAGGCCAGGCAATTGAACATCAACCATTTAGTTCGATGATTGTCCCATTTTATCATTAAAACTAAAACCACCATGGTTCGTGGATTTTCCAGCCACTTTTGCTTAGTTGTATCCCAAACTGCACCCCCATTTGATCCACATTTCTAGATGATTATTTCCCCCGAGATCTACATTTGTTGCCTATCTCTTGGGGGTCCGCTGTGGAGGCCTCCGGCGTGGTGGAGCGCTGCAAGCGGAAAGCGCTGCTGACGGCGGCCAAGGGCCGCGCGGAACGGGTGAAGGCAGGGCATGCCTGCAGCGGTGATTGCGGGGTGATTTTCATGGGCTTTCACGAGGCATTTATGGGTGAAAACTGTGGTACCCTGGTGAAGCCTTTGCAAATCATACTTGTAGTTGTAGTTACTGTAATGGATGGGAATGAGCCCCCAGTCACCAGTCCCCATGTATTTCTTGGGTCTTCAAATGGTTTTTGTTGATGGTCATATAATTTTGGAATCAAATCCATTTATGGGGTCTGGTGTTTTGTTTTATTTTGCTACGATATAAGGAATGAGGATGTGAGTAACAACCATAGTTGAAGGGGATTTAAACAGGATGCAGCCATCAACTAGAGGGGTTGTATGGGGTGATGGCTATTAAACATATACATGATGGTGTGTTAATGGTTAGGGGGATTTAGGGGGGTTAGGCCGGTTAGGCTACCCATATTTGGGGCTATTCTCATCATCCATAGCAGGAATCCCTATTAACCAGCCAGCGCAATGGAATGAAGGGCGGATGGTTTTCAAACATTATTGGTTCAAACTGGTAAAAAAATGTGAGTGGGATGGAACATTGGGAAATAAATATGGATATTGAAAACATGAGGAAGTTCAGTTCAAACGAACCGGTGAAGATGTAAGTACATCGCGGGTTGATCAACAAAAAATATGGGAATCCAACACAGACCAAGAATCTGACCAACAATCTCCGTCTCCAACTGGCTCACACATACATATGTATATGTATATATATATATATATAATGTATATACATATAGTATACTTTCATTTCCCACTTTCCAAGTGGGATGGTCTTAGAAGTTACAACGATCCATGATCATGCCAGCGTCGCGTCGCGTGACCTCAGGCGGTCTTTGATGGCGCAGGCGATGGTTGATGCTTTAGTTATGGCCATTTCTTGAATGGATAATCCCATTTACAACCAGTTATACCTAATAAATAGCTAATAAATGGCCATAACTGTTGGTGTGGGATGTGCCGAAGTAAAATTTAGCTAGTTTTTCCCAAGAGATACAATCCCTTCAACTAACATAATAGGCCCTGAGAGTGGCCAATATTTCGAGGAAAGCTCAGGACCGGGCCGATTGGTAGAGATGGTGATGATGAACCCCTGAGCCTAGCAGAGGTTTTGCTGATCAAATTCCACGGTGTTTTGCAGCTCAAATCCCCAAATCAAGCCCGTTTGTTTTAAGTTGTTTTCGTTGAATCCATCATATTTGAACTGATTACTAAGTTTACTAGTTGATAGCCAGAATCTATTGATAGTGATCAGTTAAAACTTAAAACATGTTAAAACAGGATTTTAACTGATATCTAGCCAGGATATTCCTCAATGATCTCATCTTGTAGTCCTTGGCGATTTCCAGGCGACGAGGAGCTGGGGGGCCCAAGAACCAGACCAGCATACTCTGGACAGTATCCCTATAATTCCTTACATTTTTATCTATATATATCTATAGCTCTATCTCAATCTAATCGAATCTAATCTAATCCAGACCAATCTATATCATCTAATCTAATCTAATCTATTTATCTATATACTGGCATATTGTTGTGCATGTTAAATTTGTATATCCAACTACCACACATATGTGCATATACGTGTGCAAGCATTGTATCATTTAATTTGTTGCGTTTGTTTAACACGAAGGGCATACACAGTTCGAAGACTTTGAAGTCGCAGCCACAGTCATGTCAGCAATGAATCAAAGGGATGGGAAAATAATGTTCAGCACTGATTCGCATCTGAAACCCCTTCATGCAATGGTTTGATGAAATCATTTTTGCCGACATGAAAGGAAATCCCGTGCAATGAATGAATAACTAAATATATACAGTATATATATATATGGCATACTAGTGATATGGCATATGTGTTGCCCAATCTTCTTTGGGTAAATTAAATCCAAAGCAAAACATGGCAAACATCGACATACATTTACCAAAACTGGTTCAAAATCGTTTTTATCCAGAGGCCTAGAACATCTGAATGGAATCATTCTTAGCATTTACATATTTACATTTAAATCCAATATAATATATATAATATAACTATATTATATACGATATAAGCCTGAATGCTAATCCCCATGATATCACCATTCTCTCCCCATATGTTTGGCCCATCTTGGCTTCGCCGAGATCCGCCAAGCCCTGGGCTTGCGGACGCTGCACCTTGGAGAACGCCTGGATGTTGGAGGAATGCAGCGCTTGTGGCACCAGGCGCGCCCGCTTGGTTTCTGCGTGTTGCGCTGGATGGGGGGAAAAATTCAACGGATGGTTAGATGTTAGTCTGGTTTGATGGGGTCTTTAACCCTTTTTGTGGGTTATAGATGGCTATAGTATATGTTAGGGTTTGAGTAGTATGGATTGATTGGTATGGTGAACTGGTTTGGCAAATTCCTGGGTGAACATTGAATGGCTATAGCAGTGACTTTATGGTTTACCCCATGTTTTCACAGATGTTCCATTCATGGATGGAGTTACTTTCCGGCAATCAGCTCCATGATTTGCTGAAAAATATACCATCTATATAGTTCAGTTCCATGATTTTCCCATCAATGCCTTCATGGCCTCCATGATTAGTTCGGCGATTTCCAAGAGGCCCGCCATGTTTGATGACACCAGAATAACATGGATGAAATTGAGAGGATTTATCCAATGAATGGGTAGTTAATGATGGTTAATGATGGTTAATGATGACTAATGATGGTTAATAATGGTTAATATTATTTTTCTTTGGATCAATGATGAATGGATTGGTCTGAGGGAACATCTACGGATGACAGTATTGGAAACTAGGTTACGCCAAACTCCTGAAACTTTGACCCTGGCTTGCCCCAGTAAAAGGAACATTTTGATTTTTATACAGTATTTTTATTGAGCGGGGCCGGTTGGGGGGAACTTGACAAGGGGATGTCTTTGAAAGTTGGTAGATGGATGATATTTCCATGGGGTTATGATTACTTGTGATCCAGTGAGCTACAACATGGTGTAGACATATTCAGATGTATTTGCCATAGACCCTGATTTAAACCAACTCAGCATCTGGCCCCAAGAAGCCCAAAGCAGGCATCATTGAAGCCTCGTGAAGCGACGTACTACCGGGATACGATTTGATGTGTGTTTGATGCAAAATACTGAGGAATACAACTTAGAAGTTCAAATATTGATCACTTAACATCAACATTGCCATTTTGGGGTGCACCACATGTTTTTCATCGGGAAAACTGATGACAATCCAGCAGCCATTGGGCCTCAGGAGAGGATTCTTTCCAAAGGTGTCCGTGCGGTGTCTCAGTTGTGGCCCAGACGTGGCCCGTTGTTGCCCTGAGAGCTAAAGAAGATCGTTTACGCCGTTGCTTGTTTCAAGTAACTATGTGCTATCATCTAAATTGTGCATGCATTTTTCTTAGTTGGCTGTATTTGACATATGTTCACTATGGTGTAAGCATGTTTGCTCTAGACCCTGTTCAAGAGTTGGATGACAAGAACCTCCATATGTATCCAAATGTGTCAACACAGAGAGAGAGAGAGAAAAACACGTATGCACACACACACACATATATATATATATATATATAAATGCAGAAATATCCCAATGGCGCATTTCAGAACTTGGTTAATTGATGTTTTTCATCATTACTGTTGGCAAATTTCTTCGACTTTCAGAGATAGACCCGGAGATCCCAGGTGGTGACGATGGATGAGAAGGTGTGTTTGGGTATGGCTTGCTTTTTCTTTGTGTGACCATGAGTTCTGTATTGTTTTCACCTGATACTGTGGATGGAAGAAATCCTGCACCACCTTTGATGGTTGAACCCCTATAAATAATGGGATAGACCACCAATCAACTGGTGCAGTATTTCCTCCACCCACAGTATGTATGAACGTGTTTTTGTTTTCGTCGCGGTTTGATGTCTATATATTGTGTTTTTGCTTGATGTGTTTTTTGATGTAAAGATGTCGATTGTGTGTGTTCCCTGACTTGTATGAGGATGTTTCTTGGACATATGCCACATGTAACCAAGATAAATCAACATGTTACAGTAACCAAGAGCTGGCTGAGGATTCGACCCGCGAAAACACATGAATAGCTGAAAGGTAACAAGATATAGTAGGGGTGGCAGACAATCTGGGTACGGCATATGTTTAGTTTATACATACTTAGATATTAAAATGTATCTACATGCATTTATTATATATATATATATTATGTACTATGTAAGACTATGTATTTATGATATGTGCGAGTATATATATATATATACCTATATATATATATATAGGTATTATATATATGCACATGTCATACAAATAGACACACAGATTTAGATGTGCGTGTTGGGATATAAGCGAAACAACGTATATAATACAAGTGCATTGAACCTATGATGTCGTATCATACAGTTTTTTTGCTTATTCAGTATCCATTTTGAGGTTCAGCCCATGAAAACTGGTAGTGTCACCTCAGAGTTTCATTGAGACATGTACAGAAACAAAAACAGGTGGGAAAATACGATGGCCAGACATGCTGGGCCATCGTATTTCCCCGTGTCCTTTTTTCCTCATCAACATGACCAGCTAAGCCGTCAGTCTGATTCTATTCCCCAAACAAATAGGAGATCATGGGTATGAAACGTGTGCAGTATATTTGTTTAATGCCCAAGAGTTATGGTGGAAGACTCTGATTACCTCTGCCTCTGACAGTAAAATCCAAATGGGGCGCCAGGCTAGCCGTCGGGCAACCCAATGAGGGAACCAGGGCGCTGATGATGATGGTGATGATGATGATGGTGATTGTGATGAGGATGATGGTGATGGATAGAAGATGATCATGTTGTGAAGATTCCAGTGCTAATAAAGACTGAGACATACAGGCTATAGATAGGCACATTTGTTGTTATTGCTGTTTGATGAGGAAAAATATCATTAGATTTGAATTTGCTAAGAATCAGCGGTGGCGGTGCAGGCATGTGCCTTTTGAACCCAAAGGGCCCAAAGGGCCCAAAGGACCCCCAGACGATGTCACCATCACTTGTGATGCGCCGTGAGGTTCCCCTCCTAGTTTCAGTATGCCAAGTGCGGTTGGAAACTGTCGATGGCTCCAATGTCAAGGTGTTATACAGTGTTGTGAACTGTAGATTCCATCTCCATCTCAATTCTTTGATTTGAAGGTGCAATCATATGAGATGCAGCATGCATAAAGATACTGTACATTTTACAGACGTATATATATATATATATATACATATTATATTTTATGGTGTATATATATATATTCTAGCATTTATAAATATAAACG
This sequence comes from Cladocopium goreaui, assembly GCA_947184155.2. Taxonomy (NCBI): domain Eukaryota; class Dinophyceae; order Suessiales; family Symbiodiniaceae; genus Cladocopium; species Cladocopium goreaui. The sequence goes on along the minus strand of CAMXCT020001193.1, from coordinate 138,726 downwards.
TTTTGGTATGTATATTATGTATATATATATTCTAGTATTTATATACATTCTAGTATATATATATATATGTATTAGTGGATATATTCATTGGACACTAACTCTTTATTTGGATTACTGATTGAACATTTCAGACTTTTGTGACGCCCCCATTTCTTCCCGGATTCGCCATCTAAGGCACAGCCCAATGGACGTCGAGCTGCCAGATGCTTGGATCAGTTGGTGTTTGCTTAAAGTGGAAGGCCCCCGTTTACTGGGAGTGACCCAAAAGTATGTATTGAAACATTGTTTTTCACATGAATCTGAAAGAGCTTTCCAGTACTCAGTACTCTCATTGGTCATCACTGGGGTTAATTATTGTATGTACCCTTTTTTGAATGTTGGTTTTGGCCAAGTTGGTCCGATCTACTAAAGGGCAAATGATAAGAGGGGGGAGATAGGTGATGTCAACCTTTTTATCTGCCCCGGATCTGGATTTGATAAATCAGGAAAATGTGCATTGAGTCGCGAAAGAACGAATCTAAGTAGGAAAGAAATAGAGATTTAAGGGTTGACTGCACTTCTTCATCTATGAGAAGTCTTGGTTGGATGGCATTAAATGTGTTTTCAGCAACGCTCAATCGATTGCGGAATTGTATTCTACTTTTTTAATGACCCTCTTCACTAAGTTATTTCTTCAACCTAATGATTGAGTCAGGGCCACAAAGCATGGTTTCAGACATCCATTCCACTTTGCAATCCTATGGCTATGGATCAGAAACCCAGGTGCCCTTGGCTGGTGCTTATGGATGGATATCTGTAAGCAATACGGGAGAACCGTGTTCTGGGGATGGGTAGCCTAGTACTTGAATATATGTTGCCCAAATCAATATACCGTAGACCCTCAATGTCCCGTCAAAAATGATGTTTGACCCGATGATTTTAATACATTTACCTTTTTGGGATGGCATTGTATGTATTCACCAGCTTAACGGAGACTGGCCAAGATTTGACCCATTCTCTCTGAATTTTTCCAGTGTCTATCAATTGTCAGACCTTTGGCTGACCAATCACTGGATAAGGAAAGCACCAGAGGGAAACCATCTGATGGGAACACTATGTTTGCCTTTAGACCAAAAAATATGTTGAAAGTTAAACCAGACATATGTTGTCCCCATATTTTGTTATTGTTAAACATATGTTAGACTATTTTCTGATTTTCTGTTCCGAAACTGGGGGATTCCGGAAATTTCTATTCATCGGGATGATCTTTTTCATCAGACCAATTGGCATCGATTTTTTCCAGTTGGTCCATCGGAATCTCAGGATCTTGATCAACTATGACTTGCCCAGATCCCTCAGTGAATATTTGCGGCGTCTCTCGGTACACAGTTTTTTAAAAGGGGTTGGAATATGATCCTGGGACGCTTCACTTCAGTTCACTTTCGATGGCTTTTCATGGGGTATAATTTGCAAACCAACAGGAATGTGTATAATTCAATATATATATATATATATATACACATATGTTTTGGTTGTTTAACTAATTCTTTGTTTTGCATCTATTGATAGAAGCTGATAGCAACCGCCAAATCGATACAAAAGTCTTGAATGAATCCAACAACAAAATGTTGGCAACATGAACGCTTTTCTATCGTTTCAGACGTTGTATGAGAAATCAATGAAAACATTGTTTTTGAATGGTATTGCAACGGTGGGTGTTCACCATCTTAGGTTGACTGAGGTAAAAGTCAGAAATTGAGTTTTTCTGAAATGGGGGTACCCCCAGTTCTCATCCTAGATGGGATTTCTCCATATTTTTTCATGACATAAACCATCCAGCTATTGGGGTATCATCCAGCTGTAGCTCCAGGTTTGACCGCCATCGATACCGTGGAATCTTTTAATCCACGCTTCCCCCGTACCTTGGACTCCTTGGACGTGGAAAAATGATGGGACCCCTGGGATGATGGGGGGCACATGACATAAAGGAAACAAATGGAACATAGAAAAAACAGTATATTCTCCAATGAGTATATAATAGTATACATTATAAACATTCATAAACTATAGAAGTGTATGTTGTTTCCAATGGAATTTGCAGAGACCACCAATGATGGGCGGTTTCTGATGGGAGTAGTACTGGAGTAGTATGGGAATAGGGGTCTCATCATGGGAAGTCTCTATAGATATTTGTCAGATCCCTTCAAGACCATATCATGTATAGCTTCATTTTCCATTCATTACCCACATTGACTTTGCTCATATTTGATTCGTTGCGTGCTTGGAAGCCTTTCTGCCAGATGGGCAACTGTATACAAGCTATGCAGTGCATTGCGTCTATAGTTGATAAGGTTTTATAGCTGGAAATATGTGGGTGAATTGGCATCAGGATTTTAATCCCTCAGAACCAAGACCTCCAGAGAAATAGTGAGAAATGCAGCTGTTGCACCCCCTGCGAGAGCATTAAAAGGCGCAGATTCAAAGTTCCCGGAAAATTCACAGCCTGGGTGAACCTTGGATACATTGCCCTGCTAAGAATTCACATGAATACACTTTTTGAGAGAGCATCTATAGAAAAGTATGGAGCGGATTATCCCTGATCGCTATCATACCCCATGCCTCACCGTTTGACCAAAAGCAGATCTCGCCCATTTGCAGTTCCCGGCGGAAACTGATTCTTTGGGTATGATATGTTGTTTTTACTTTTTTTTTATGTATGTAATTTACAAGTGTCAGTATATATATATGTATATTTATATTTATATGCATAACTATCTATATAGATAGATGGATAGATAGATACAGCGGGTGCCAGAATTATAGAACGGAGCCAGGAGTACAAAAGTACGGTAAAATACCGTACCTTTGTACTCCTCCGGGTTCTGATTCCGCGCGGAGTCGGGAAATTTAATTATAGAACGGGGATCCGTTGTATAATTAAATTTCCCCGTTCTATAATTAAATTTCCCCATTCTATAATTAAATTACTCCTGGCTCCGATCTATAATTTCTGGCACTGACATGATATTTACTGCATATTTGTATACATATACAATCTATAAAATGAAGATTTAATGAGTAAATTCAGATACTTTTTTTTCATACTTTCCGAGGAAAACAGAATTATAGAACAACAGGGTACGGTAAATAAAACGTACCTTCGTACTCCTCAACTTCCGTTCTATAATTCTGTTTTCCCCCATTTTTCCCACATTTACCAGGTGATTTTCTTAGATTTCATGGTGATGTTCTGAGATTTCATGTTGCTTTTGTGGAATTTCATAGTGATTTTATGGGATTTCATAGTGATTTTATGGGATTTCATGGTGATTTTATGGGATTTCATGGTGATTTTATGGGATTTCATGGTGATTTTATGGGATTTCATGGTGATTTTATGGGATTTCATGGTGATTTTATGGGATTTCACGGTGATTTTCTTAGATTTCATGGTGATTTTGTAGGATTTCTGGGACCCCGGAAGAGGCTCTATAATTCTATAAATAATTTTTCCGTTCTATAATTATTTTTTCCGTTCGACGGAAAAATTAATTATAGAACGGGGCCGGGAAACCTTAATTGTAGAACGAAAATGGGAAATGTGAGAAAAATGGGGGAAAACATAATTATAGAACAGCAGCGCTCCGACAAGAATTATAGAACGACGAAAAAAGTTAGGAGTAAATTCAGATACGTTTTTTTTTCTCACACCTTCCGAGGAAAACAGAATTATAGAACAACAGGGTACGGTAAATAACCGTACCTTCGTACTCCTCAACTTCCGTTCTATAATTCCGGCACCTACAGTAGATAGATAGATAGATAGACAGACAGACAGACAGACAGACAGATAGATAGATATATAGATAGATAGTAAGAAAGAAAGAAAGAAAGAAAAAAATAAAGAAAGAACAATATATAGATAGATAGATAGATAAATAAATATGTATATATATTGAAATTAACTTATTTGATTATACATAGATACTGTATTTATATATACTGTATATGCATAATTAGGCTATAGCTCAAATTTCCAACTTACATTCGTTTTGTTATCCCAAATGATCTCCCCTGTGAGCCGCTCGCAGGTGTGGTGTACACTTTTCTCGAGGAGCCGCAGCTGAAGAATCGCTCGGCCAAAGATGCTTGGCGCAAGGCTTATGTTCAATGGTTTGATGTATATGCGTGAATCAACATATATTAAAGTGTATACATATACATATACATATTATACATATACATATTATACATATACATATACATACATATATATATATATTATTCATGGTATTTTGCATTATATATTTAGAAATATGTTATGCATGTATATATAATTGTTTGTTTAGGATAGTTATGCACTCATGTCACGTGTTTTTTTGATACTGGTTTTGATTTTTCAAATTTGTATCTGTAGGGCTATGCACAATTCCATGCGAACTCATGTCCATATGCAAACATATAGTAATATATATATATACATACATTATACTGTCTTATAGCGTTTTACATTTTTACATATGCATATACATATATATATACTATATACATTGCATATGATAACATATTGGCCTTAAATAGCCTGCTAGAGGATATCTGATGAATCAACCTGAGGATCTCGTGGAATTGTTGAAGACCACGCAGAGGCGATCCTGATCCCTGGGAAGTCAACCAAAAAAGTGGTGATTGAACCACCAAACTGTTGTGATTTGCCTTTTTTGTTTTGTGATTTTTGAGCACATCGGCCACTCAGTTTGTTGTTGCTGTTGAGTGTCCTTGTGGGACAGAACATGAGACCGTTCGGGTTTAAGAAACAAGAATGGGACTTTGAACAAACATGGAATTTGAGGAACAAATACTTGAAGCAGCCAAACAAAAATATGATTCAACCAAAAACCAATGGGGATTTAGGTAACAAGAATGAGGCTTTCACTGGCCGCAAACATTGTGATTCCACCAACAAAAAAATGGTGAATGATGGTGAGTTCTATCCAGCAACAGTTGGGATTTCACATGGAATCAGGTAGGGACTCACAAGAGCAATAGGATTGTTTGAAACAACGTGGTGCTTTCACCAGATCCATGTTTGGAAATTCCCACCATAGATCTGGGTTTTGAGTCACCAACCCCCTTCTCGGACCTGCCAGCGCATCAATCATGGGGATGATCATCTCTATGTTGGAGTAAGCCCCCCTAAATGGTCCGAAATCATGTATATAACCATATATAAACCATGGATTATGGGGAGTGTTTCACGTTGGTGTGATACCGGTATTCAGTTCCATGGCTGGCAAATCCCGGAACGACACGGCGGTTGAAATGGAAAGGGATATTTCCAGCAAACCATGGAGCTGATTACCAGAGGCTACCAAATATCGGAGAAGCGTCACATCCATTTGCCAAGAGCGCTTCGCGCAATGGAGAGTCCCTGGATTATTTCTGTTTGTGTTTCGAAGAATGGCTTTGGTTTTCATGGCATACATGTCACCAGAATGTTGTGTTGGTTTTGGTTCCGAGATCCCGGTTTGAGGTACGTTCCTGCTGCCAAGTGTCCTAGCAGCAGGGTGAAAGGATGATGGGATTTGGATAGCCAACTGATGGATTCCCAACTGTGGGATGGATGACCATGAAATAGCATGAACTATATACTGCCACAAACCATGTATGGTTGACCACAGCACATACATTCCGGCAACTGAACAGTTTGCCATGGAAAATCACCAAGAGAGAATAGGTAAATCACGAGGCTATTTGTTTTAATTGTCATTCTGGGGATGACATGATGGTAAACCTTCTTGTTGTGTCAAGATGTTGCATGTGTTTTTCTTTTCTTTTCTGTGTTCCATATTCGTTGAGGGATATGCACTGGCACTCTGTGTGAAGGCAGATTCTAGGTCACACAAGTAGTGACACATGATGACACATGAATAATATGATTCATATGATGCTTACGCGTGCGGGGTGGCGGCCCCATAAAAGGGCAATCAGTTACGATTTGTGCGGGTACCAGGGGTGAAGTGTTTGGAAGTTGGATTTCATTTGAACTTTGTTTGAACATACTGTGCAGAGTGATTTGGGATTGTGAACGGCATATTTGTTTCCGTGTTTATGTCGAACAATAATTCTGCAGTTGAAATTTGTACACAGATTCATGTATATACATATATACTTATTTTTAATATACGTTTATATCGCAGATATCAACAAATCCTCATAGATTTTCTAGTTGATTTAGATACATAATGATATGCATATGCGTGCATATATATATATACATTACAAATTTTGGTGAGCTGGCTGGGGCTCAAGCTGAACCCATAGCCACAGTTTCCCTGGAGGAAGGCGGAGATAGACTCGGCCCTGGGATTAATCGATACGACGGAAGAGGATGAAGACTGGGAGGAGGAGCGGCTGCTATCAATCATCCAGGAACAAGGAGAAAACGGGAATGTTGCGATGAAATATTTGGCAAATGGCTTTCACATGTCCTGTATGATCTTCTAGTATTTGTTTCTGTTATTACTGGTTGATCTGGTTGGTGTTTTCTTTAACCGTCCATTGTGATCAAAAAAGGTCTCGGAGTGGGCCTCACGTTGTACATGATACCCTCTGGTAAACTAACATAACTATGGAAAATCCCCATTTTAATGGGTAAATCAACTATAAATGGCCATTTTCAATAGCTATGTTAAATTGCCAGATGGTACTAATATAACACTGTCAGTATGGGACCTGATCCCTGGGACCAAAAGGGCTCAGTTCCCATACTGAAGCAGCGTTTCTGAGGGAGCGTTTCTTATAAGGTACCCTCAAGTGATCAAACATGCCAATGAAAAATCCCCTATAAATGGAGGTTTCAATGGGAATGGAGGATTTTTCAGGATTCTTCATTTCCATGTTTGATTAAGATTACCGAAGGGTAACAGATATATTGTTCTATGCTGGAAGTTTGAAACACAAACCTATTCTGTTGAGGTCTCCAAGTCTGATTGTTGGCAGGAAGAAGAGGATGATGAGGACTGGGATGATGATGAGTCTCAGCTTTGCTTTTGGTTGATCCATGTTGATCCGTTGTGGGGACATGCCGTGCCAACACCCACCAACCGAAAATAGTGGGTTTCTATGGGTTTCTTTTGTTGGTGGTTTCATGTTTGTCTCTTCGATCTCTTATTGAGGATGGGTTGGAACAAGTACTGTAACCAAGTAGCACCAATCGTGGTAATACATATGTGTGTTGCACATCACATGCTGAATATACAAAGCAAGTAAACCCATGAAAGCAACATGGATGACATGGTGATGCGACCTAACCAGTAGATGACCCTTTGGTACTCAAACATGGCAATCAATATACAAAACCCTTGATTGATCGATGGTTTTCCCAGCTAAAACCTCCATTTATAGGAATTGTCCAATTGTTTTTGTGTTTTTTTCATATTTTCCATTATTTTCCATTATGTTCCATGATTGTTCCATATGTTCTATTATTCTCCATTGTTTTCCTATATCTTCCCATATTTTCCAATATGGGGATGGGTCAAAACCCTATCCCCCTGGTGAACATCAAAATAGCTGGTAAATGGATGTTCATCCCCGTAAAAATGGTATGTATAGGTATTGATCCATAGCCATATATTGCCCATGATTTTCCAAAACGTTTTTCCGACGCCACGGCTGAGGATTGGGAAGCTTGTGACTGCGCACATTGTCGGGGCTCCATCCTGGGCAGCACGTTGGGGTGCTCAGTTTCCAGTGGTGTTTTCAGATACCCTCTGGTTATTTAACATTATCAACTGATATGGAAAATGAACTAACTGATTATGGTGTTAATAACTGATAGTATGAACTGGTTTATGGTTTATAAAATAATCAGTGGTTTATGGTTTATTATTAACTGATATGGAAAATGACCATTAATAGATTATTTATGATTATTTATAAACCATAAACCATCATATTTATTTATGATGGAAATTGCCTATGGAAAATCACCATGATTAATAGCTAAACCATCATAAATCAACATATTTTAAATATTTTGAATGATTTCCATGGGCCATTTTACATAGCTATGGTAAACAACCGGATGGTAATGAAATCATAGGGGAAACGATGTGACCATGATGATCATTTCAACCTCTTAGCAGTGACAAATTATGTGTTTTTCCCTGTTTGACCAGGGTATGGTGGACAAGTTTCCGATTTTTCTTAGAGTGCTGGAAACATTGGGAGTTAAGCATCAAACTATAGGGATTTAATATTTAACATGATTTAACAATTTAACCATCAAAAAATAAGGAACATTAATGGGAACATATTTAACGATCACGATAAAACGCCAGCAAATTTGGGGGATTGAGCTTAAAATCATAGGGAAAATGATCATTTTGACAATGTGGATTTGGATTTGCCCCCTGGTCATTTTTCACAGTTTGCGAACTGGAACATCGACAGTTTCTTAATAGGTGAATCATCTAATTACGAAGTTCCTGTTTTGGAACTCTCCAAGTGCCTATAAAAACGCGTATTAAAATTGTGGATGAAAAAGAAACATTTTTCCTCCATACTTGGAGAGTCGATCGGTAGTTTCCCATGGCCATGTTGCGAGGTCCTACCATCCCCTGCTGGAAATCCCGGATTTTAAGCACAAAGACATGTCTGGAATCGAGGTGTCTCACCGTTGTCGTTTTTGGTCACCAGTGGGATGGGCCGATTGATCATGCAACGTATCAGATGAATCAGATAATAAACAAATGAGCCGTTTCGAGATTAACATACTTGTGCGGTCCCCCCAAGATAAGTAACTGGGAATATAATGAGCTTAACATTACTAAATTATACTAAATTACGACAACTGGAACTTGTGATGGGTGTATAATATATATATATAATATTTTATATAGTTACAGTGGAATGGGCCTATAAACGCTTTTTCTGGGGGCCACATTGCAAGAATGGTTTTCATGTCCCCTTTACTTGAAGAGGTTGCGGTTCTTCCACAGCAAAAAGCTCACCTGGGCCCATGTTCTTGTGCGGTGAGTGGCATCAGGGGCTATCTCGAACATGGGGTGATATTTTCCCAAATAGTGCATTGTTTGGTGATGTTTCTTTTGTCCAACGCACTCAAATGAGTCTGTGTCAAATGTAATTAAGCAGTCTAAAATGTAGGATAGTTTACTAAGACCTATGTTATGCCTAAAAAAATATTCCAGGGTATCAACTAGGTTATGGAACATTTGTTTGAATAATTTTCAAGGAATAATTTCTTCAAGGGGTAGGTATACGATGATGCATGTCGGAACCTTGAAAATCATGATTTCCCCCTGTCAAGATACCCCGGAATAGTTAGGTTTTGGAATAATTTTCTATAACTTAAAACATCTTAAAACATCTCGAAGCAGCCTATACGTTCCTACATTTGGCCTGGCCCTTCCAAAAGCCATTCCTAGCTTGGCGGTGTTTGCCTGAAAGCTTTTTGCTGGAAGATCTGGAAGTGCCAACTGCAGTTGTTTGAGGCATCATGCAGTTTGGGCAATTGCTGCCAACCTTTTTTTGCAGCGTACTTGCAAGCACAACTAGTGTCCAACGGACCACCTTTCTTTCACGGTCCTTTCTCTCGAGAGTTCTTCTCTTCGGATAGCAGTGAAGGGAATGTTAGGAAAATGCCTAGGAAAAGGCCAGGTTGACTTCAAATTATTTCCAAATATTAAGGTTTAAAAAATTGACCCAACGCCGTATTTTCTTGGGTTCGTTGCCACATGGAGTGACTCTCTGCGCATCGGCACCCATCGCAGGTGGTACGTTTGCCGTTGAAGGCATTGGAAGACTTCGACAAGGTGCGCTACCATATGGCTAGTAGGGTCTCCCATCCTCATCCCCCCCGAGAAACGTGGGCATAGACCCAGAAAATGGATGAAAATGGTTCACTTTATACTTTAGACCACAAGAGAAAGAATATCTAGACTTAGACCCTCAAAGTCCCCACGAACATTGGTCGTAAAGTTGGTAAAAGTTGATAAAAGATGTAAAAGTCTCGGAATCATGAGTATATATATATATATAATTATATATATATGTATATGATTATACGTATGTATTACATTTGCATATACGTTGCCCAGATTTTCCCTCCGCCTCTGAGAGGCGGTGCCTTTCATCGCTCCTAGAGCGGCTTGGAGTCGATAAGAAACATCGGTCGACTCTGTTTGCCTATGTTTGCATATGGTAAACCCACAGTTTGCTATGGAAATCACCATTAATATATGTATGTGTATATACATATATATAGGTAAATGAACGAACTAAACCACCATGTTCACTAGCAAACTCTTAAATTGCCAGAGGGTAACATCATCAAGTCTCATTAAATACCATTAAAATCCCACAGTTACATAGTTGATGGTGAAATCCCCTTAATGTCACGTGAGAATTTACCATGATAACATCATCTACTAGTACGACATGAGAATCTGTCGCTGCTATTCACTGCTGGTATTAGGGGATGTTGACTGCTCACCTTGGCCGTAACTGGCAGCGACCTCACCGGCGATGGTAGCTAGGTGAAAATCCGAATGATGTAAACACCGGTTGATTATGTAGTTATTTATATATATATATACATGTGTTTTATAAGTGTTATTGCCTAATTTTATTGCTGAATTATCATACTTTGCCGAGATGCTTGATCCTTTTGTTCTTTAAGGAAATGCCTGCATTTTCATATGCTGAGGTGAGTGGTCACTCGTGCACGTTGATTTGTGCCTTGTTTTTTCGGGGACGGAAGGTGCCAAGGTGGAGGTTGACCGGGTCTGGGATGGCTCAACTACTTCTGAATTCATTGCTAGGTGTAGCACTGTTTTCAGGCTGCCCTTGTTGCGTTTGAAGCTGGGGGATCCTTGTGTTATTAAGCACAATGACAGGTGAGTCAGCAAGTGCGATCCCAAACTCACCATCTGGGAGCAACTGCAGTAGCTGCAAGGTTTGCACTGCCTCAATGTTCACACTCCCTGGGACGGATGGGAACAGCATCTTGGCCGTGATGATGCGGCTGGGCGCTACTGGGGTACTGTGGTTATAAGTCAACATGTCGAATTCCAGTGTCAGACACCTAGAACCTATGGAATCCTATGGATTTCTTGCATTGGTGAATAGTTAGTTGCCGTAACTGTACAGGCCCCACTCAAAGCTCGCCCTTTGTTTGGGTGCGCTGGGATGGTGAAATCACTACTGTAAGGGGTGTTGAAGTGTCCCACTGAAAACAGGACCCTCGAAATCATTCAGATGGTGAGCTTTTATTTTGCTCAAACACCCAACCATCATGCGGGTAGAAATAGCCTGATTGATTAAATATTGGGGTGTTCCCCCACAAATCCTGATAATCAATGATTATTTGCTACTGAAATCTGGATGAATTATGACGACCTCACTGTGACTGTGACGTTCATTTTGGTCAGTAACGGGAATCATCCCCAAAGAACCATAAATAACCTCTTTTCAGCTATTTTCAGATCAGAGAATTGTGTAAGCTCAAATTGGTACCCCCCATGGTACCGGTCCATAGTGACCTGAGGTTCTTTGCTCCAAGCGAGTTGACAGGCACGGGCGGCACGTCTTGTGATTTTCGTGTGGTTTCTTGATTTGGGCATTGGTTTGTTTGAATTATGGATGGGATACCCTCTGGTAAACTTTCACATGGAAAATCTATATTTTTAGTGGGTAAATCAACTATTTCTATGGTCATTTTCAATAGATATGTTAAATTACCAGAGGGTACCTAGAAATTAGTTTGAGGATCTCATCATTGGATCTAGAATTTAGATGAATTTAGAATCATTTGGGTAGCCTAGTTTCAGACAAATACATTTTTGATGCATCATTCTTTTGCTTGGTGATATATGGTGATATAATCAGAGATTAAACTCGGGATGTCAGCCTCAGAAATGGGGATTGCGCCAAGAAGCATTAGAGCACATAAATAATATTAAATACTTGTATTACAATTATCATGTTAACTATGGCAACTATGGCAACTATGGAAACTATGGCAACTATGGTAACTATGGTAACTATAACACTCTAAATGTGGTAACTTTTGGTGCCGAATTTAATAAACAGTAGGGAGGCCATGTTTTCTCCGAAAGAAACAGCTCCACTGTCTCCATCGAGGCACAATGCGAGTGGTCCTGGTATTGGCCGAGGGCGTTTCTTGGCACGAGCTCCTTGGCAAAGATTCCGGCTGTCTTGAGATATCTACCATCACTGTAATACGGGTTTGTTGAAAATCATGAAACCCACATGTTTCAGTATATGCATGCATATATATATGTGTGTTTTATATACATATGTTTATAGATATATATTCAGATAAGATTCATATGTTGCATGATAACATTCATACTTCATACATGATAAACTGCATGTATATTATATATATACATATATGTGTGTGACGCATTTGTTTCCATGTATACTGACACAGATTTCTATTTTCATCACGGGCTCATGGCCAGGTATCCGGACTGTGCACTTCTTGGCGCAGGTCGCTTCTGGGGACAACATCATGGAAAATCATCGGGCCAAATGGGGCATTTTTCAGTAAAACACATACAGTAACTTAACGAAATAGTGGACCGAAATAGGATGATATAATATAGTGATATATAGTGATATGATATAATATAGTGATTAATTATATATATTGATATATAGTCGATGTTTTAAGGATGGATCAACGAAGCTGGGAGTAGGATTGGCTTGGGGGTGATGTTTGTGTTGTTTTGACGGCTAGGCAAACAGAGCTTCCCGTTCAGGAGAGCTCCGCACCACATGCGCATTATCCGTGGCATATTAGAATTGACACGTTGATTTCTGATACCCTCTGGTTATTTAACATAGCCATGGAAAATGACCCATTTATAGATGGTTTACCTATTAAAAATGGTGATTTTCCATGGCTATGTTAAATAACCAGAGGGATCCAGAGGCTAATCTTTGCGGATTTGAAAACTATCTTTGCATAAACATTATTGATGTGCTAGACACAACATACCCTCTGGTGATTGAACACAACTCTTGAAAAACACAATCTCAACGGGTACATCACCTGCAATTGGGCTATTTTCCATAGCTATCCTAGTTTACCAGCGGATATTCGTTGTACCAAGTCTTGCCAAAAGATTGGGCCTGGCAACTTCTATGGTGACACAGTGCATCCAGTTCTGTGCCTTTTACCTACCTGGACCTAGACCCTTCATAGAATCCGCAATAAACATGAGACGATGATATAAACTCTGCAGTTGTGGACTATTAGTTTATATAAACTATGGTTAAATAGCCACTACATAAATATGATATTTCAACATACTACTAAACTATCTATACAGCTCGTTAGTTCAGTACCATTTTTCAATGGCTGCAATGGCTATAGCTCCAGGTGGCTCAGCGTGGATCGATGTGTTGGATATGGATTCGATGGATCGCTCCGACATGTTGCTGGAACGCTTGGTGGATCATGAGGCGGCCCTGCCGCGCTGGGTCGCATGAGATGTGGAAAAGGAAACCGGGGAAAGCCTGGAAACATGATCCAAATCTATATACATTATTGGTTTGCTAGATCAGTTCACGCATTTACCAAGAAAGAGTAGAGATTTCACTCGGAGAAATGGGGATTTAGTTGATGGGTATCTAGAACATTCTAGAACCAGTGATCAGTGATGATTCTGGCTAGTGGTGCCATAAGATTTGCTTTATGTCGAACCATAGTTGGGATCATAATCCCGAATCCCCAGTCTCTCATTCTGGTAGAAAGCGCCTATCAGATCCATAGGCATTCGGGGAGGTCCCATCCGCCCATCCACGCATCGCGTCATTTGGTTCGAACGGCCGCGGTCAGTGGATCCCATGTTCAGGTGCGAAACTCGGTGCTGCATGTGTTGTGTACATGTTCTCCGAACTATAGTAATTTAAGCAATTATCTGATTGGTGGTCAGATATTGGGAACAATCATCCCAACTGACTTTCATATTTTTCAGAGGGGTAGGTATACCACCAACCAATTATGTAATTATATGTAATTATATGTGTGCGTTGTAACCAATATGAATAATGTACAGTAAACATACTGTTCAATGTTAAAATGTTTCTATAGAAACTGCATGATGTTGGCATGGCTCCCAAAATGGGGATGGATCAAGACATGAATCAGTAAATGTAAAAGTACTTGGTAGGGAGACCTGATGGCCATGGAGACTCCAATTATGGGGAAATTCTATGACTTTAATGGGAAATTGATGGTAGGTACCTCCAATTTAGGTTCCTGAAATGGAAACTCTATGACTTGGAGATATGTCAGTAGAAACCTGCCAGATTTCCCGTGCAAAAGTACCGAAATCGTCGTGTCTTTCGGTCCTAGAATGCCGGGCGCTCCCAGGGCGCTCCTTGAATTGATGCGCGGGGTAGCCTGGGACATCCTGGGACAATACCCAGATTCTGTGCTCCATGTATGGTATACCCTTTAATATCTTTAATGTAACTTAGTTGTGCAAAAACCGTCATTTCTAATATAGGCAAATCATTTACAAATGGACCATGTTCTGTAGCAAGCTGCCAATTTGCCAGAGAGTATATTTGGGTAAGGGTCAAGATTAGGTAGTCCTAGAATTGGATGGTTAATGCTGAGAACAGAAACACTTTCAGGTTATATATTTGTCTTAATTTAGATGTTCAGTTTCAGGCCGATCCAGGTCATGCATCTCGGCCGACTTTAAGGGATCAAAGGCGCCCCCCAGAAGTTGTTTTATAAACCCCAGTATTTACACTGCAGATATATATCATATATTATATATATACATATATATATATATATACATTTATATATATATATACATATTATTATTATTGTTATTATATTTTTTTTAAAAAAAATATTTATTATTATTATCATTATTATTATTATTGTTGTTTTCATTTATGTACACAATAAACCATACCCAACCCAGTTGCAAAGCAACTGGCCCCAGGGTCATGTATGAACCTCTGGAACCGGGCCAACTTGGTTCAAGCATTCCACGCCACGGTGCCGCGTGATCTTTTTCACAAACCCTTTAGCTTAACCAGGCAGGGCACTCTTCGGTGCAGCTTAGCTGGGCATACCTCTGGGTACTATTTGTTCTACAACTCTATAATATTCAGAGCAAAAAAACATGAAAAATCTTTTATTTGGGGGAGTGCTATATATAATATGATGCGTGTTGAATCTTGTTGTATACTTCCACGATACTCAGCTGGGAGTTCCAGGACAATGAAGCTGATCATCTTTACTTGCCTCGCTTCAACCTTCACTGGCGCGCTCAGCGCTGAGGTCGGCGACGCAGGTGTTGGAAGAGGAGTTTTTTTTTCCTATAAGCAAGACCTAATTGGCCTGGCTTAGGTGCAACTGTCTTACCATCCCATGTGTCTTTAACATCTCTATATTATGTGTATATATATACATATAGATATATTACATTCTCATGATGGTCCACCATTCGTTGATATGAAACTTTGTTTCAAAGCATTGCACGATATAATATACATATATATATATATACATATATATACATATATATATATATATATACATATATATACATATATATATATACATACATATATATACATATATATATACATCTATATATATACATCTATATATATACATATATATACATATATATATACATATACATATAAATATATGGTCCATTAGGGCAGTCTCAAACATCTCAGTGGTGTCCTATCCAGCACCCCAAACCAAACAGGTCTATGAAGCGAGTTCCCTTCGAGCCAAGCTGGCCTTCATCCGGGAACGCATGTCTTTGCGCATGACGCATGTCTTGAGAGGGCTTGGAGTGGCGGTGCAGGTGAAGATCTGCAAAATCGCCTGGATTTGCTAAAGATCTAGTGTTTTTTTAAACCCATTAGTTAATCCAGTATTTGGGGAATGTATTGGTGATAAGTTTAGTTTTGTATGTTCCCCCAAAAAGGCAAATCCAAGATAATTGACATGATTTCGAAAGCGAGTAGGTTTCTGAAGCTGCTAGTCCTGCTGATTTTGTCAGCTAGAATATTGTTGGATCAGGTGGGTTTGAGACGTTTGAACTCTGAAACAGTTTTTTTCTAGGTGCGACCAGCCCGGTGTGCATGTGTTGCGGGTGCGGTGGAACAGTTGCAAAAGATCCTGAAAGTTGGGTATAGGGGTGGCAGGTGATCATTAAACTCAGGTTTACTGTGTATAAATTCCCCGCAGGAAACAAGACACAAACAATATACATCAATATACATCATTACATCCTACTCACCAGTAGTTTTCTGGGTTTGATACCTCCTTCTTTCAAACCATGCGACGCCTGTTTTTGACCAGGAAGGATGTGTCGCCAGAGAAGAACACCTTGAACAACATCGAAAAGTCGATCATGAGCATGGCGGCTTCGCGCAAGACCAAAGGCCAGCAATGGCGATGTTGCTACGAACCAACCATTGGGGTTAAGCAAGCTCGAAACATGGAAGCTTTAAATGAATGTGGATAAAACTAACGATCACGGAGTTGACGCCCTGTTAATTGATGGTTTCAGATCTTTTGTCGTTTTCTTCTTGGAGTGCCCAGTCCGTGCTGCCCGGTTTGGTCCTCGCTGAGGCATTAGCGCCGGATTGAAAGATAGCTTGGGTTACAGTAGGTGCTTTGGTTCTAAGATGCCAGTCCAAAAAAAGATCACTCGTCATATTTCTTGAAGATCATTGCCTCAATTTGGGTGTAAAACGAAACACTATTGGGTGATATTGGGTGTGACAACCTCATTTGTAGACCCCCAGGCCTTCCTTTGGCTTCACCACGGCCCAATTTTTCGCATCACAGGCAAGTCGGAGCAATCTGATCTCAGTGCCTTCTTGAAGGAAATCGAGGAGCCATACTTTTCTTGTGGCAAATCATTCTTCTGTTGAGTTGAGCCATCCATCGCAAAAGCATTGCGGATATAAATCAGTTGGCATCATCATTTCATGTCTAGGGTGAAAACTGAAAACATATTTGCCCATCAAAAAAATGTGATTTCCCTGTTAAAAATGGTGATTCCCATTAAAAATGGTGATTTTCCCATTAAAATCAGAATGGAAGTTGATCAGGATTGGGCACCTTTTCAGCTCAGGGCAGTCCATGATTGTCAGTCCCAACATATCCCCATCCATCAACCTCCCCATCTTAAGCCAAATATCATATTGTTAGTTATAGTTCCCCTTCTTTCGCCCCAAAAACAGATTTCCGTTGGTGAATTCCCATGATTTCCCATATGTACTGCCAGTGACCAATTTCCAACAGCGCTGCCAGTGACCTTTGGAGGACCTCTTGAATAATACTATGAAGAAGAACATCCTGCAGCGCGTGACACAAACTCAGGCTGGGTGACTCTGGGTAGCTAGGTCCATGATTGTTACTATGTTTAGTTGACGATTATTGCTATGTATTCCTGTGTCTATTTAATTTATTATTACCAATATTGTTAGTATGGGTTTCAGCATTGCTCATATGTTATTCAAAACACGTCCTGTGTGTTGTATCCACGTTTTCCCCTAGCCCTACCTCCGACCCCAATGCTTCGCGTAGGCAGATTTGGAAGGCGGCTGGAGCAACTTGAGTTCCTGCACTCATCCAGAGGATTTGAATTACAACAACGCCACTTGGCTGTGATATTGGGTGAACTGACATGAATGGAAATGAATGGAATATGGAAGAATGATTGGGATCCCCGTGGATCTCCATCATCCCAGAGATCTGGGGGTATACCATGGCTGAGGATGTCCAGACCCTTTCCACCAGCCATGCGGACTGCCGCGAGCAACAGGCACAGCTAAAAACTTACGGCGGGGAAACATGGCAGTGGAACATCTTCTATAGATGGAGGAGGTTCGCAACTGATATACAGTATTATACAGTGTATATATATTATATATACATATTCTATAATATTCTATATATATATATACACTGGTTGGTGGTTTGGAACATTTTTTATTTTTCCATGTATTGGGAATAATAATCCCAACTGACTAATATTTGTTAGAGGGGTTAAACCACCAACCAGTACACGTATTTATTTATTTGTTTAATAGTTTAATTGTTTTTTTTAAAGATATATGGGGAATTGTCCATTGCCACAGGTTATTACCGGAGGGTATACCACGCTTATAAAAGTGCTTTTTCAGCAACTCTGTTCCAGTTGCAGGCAAATTGTGAGCATTCCTCACTGGTCACTGGATTGGTTAAAGGGATATAAAACATATAGAACGGCCGTGTGTTCACTAAAAAATATACATGCATCATATGTCCAGTCAATAGTTAAAGTTTTATTCTAGCACCATACCTTTCTTCAAGTGAATGCACTTCAAGTGCATTGCAATTGCGTACCATTTCCTACTCGTAATATGTTCCACAGAACTTGGTTTATCTTGTGTCAGGCTTACCAGTAAAGAAAAACAACCACCCAGAAGCCGACGTCGGCACTGGCGGCAGAACGCGGCCTGGTCGGACTACGACACCACTTGCATCCTGGCTCGACAGATTCGCGAGAACGAGATCCGCGCCTTGTGTACCTCGAGCGACGTCGAGGAAGCCATGAAAAGCCTGGGCATTGATGGATTTATTGTGATTGATTTTTTTATGATTGTTTTTAATGGGATTCATTTGGAGCCTCATGGGATTTTAGACAATGGGATGCAATGGGTTTTAATGGTTTTTTAATTGGACTTTATTTTATACTGGATTGAATACTGTATGATTTTATTCGGGTTCAACATGTTTTTATGTTATGAATTGCTAATGGAATCTTAATGGGACGTAAGGAACGGGACTTCATGGGATATGGGATTTGAATGGGACCCTCAACGGTTAACGTCATAGCCTAGAAACCTTGATTTCTAGTCTTGGATCTTTTCATTTTGGGGGATGGGATTAATGTGCTAAAGCCAGAAATGTGGCAAAACATTCCCAGTTGAACCAGAAATGGCTGGCATTGTCATTCTCCCTTTTCCGCGGCTTATTCTTACATATATACTCTTCCCAGGGGATGGTATGCAAGGTGCACCCCAGTCACAAGTTGGTTGAGTCACCCAGCTACAATCACCATGAACCTGAACTATAAATTTACATATGAGTTTTAATTACCAACTTAGCTAAGAAGCGGCACCTTGAAGGTGTCATTCCTCAGATCGGGCCCTTCGTGGCGGTACGCCACAAGCGGCGCTGAGGCAATGCTTTTCAGGCGGCCAATATCTTCCCAAACCCTGCAACCACTTGTTCCATGGATGAGGGAACCAAGGCACCGCGGCCATGGCGGCCATGGCATTCTGATGCTATTCGAAGATTCACCATGGAAATCAACGGTTAATCATCTACAAATTACTAAAGGGCAAACTATATGAAAATAAGAATTCTCGGCATGTGCAGTTTCTATGTGCATGTATCTGTACATATATAAATAAAAATATATGCTCATCAAAGGAAGTTTAGGGGGAGAAACTTCCGTGTTACGGACTTTTAGAATGTCAGGGAAAGAGTTAGTCAAAGAAAGAGTTAGCAAAGAAAGAGTTCGTCAGGGAAAGAGTTAGTCAAAGAAAGAGTTAGAAAGAGTTAGTCAAAGAAAGAGTTAGTGAGGGAAAGAGTTAGTCAAAGAAAGAGTTAGCAAAGAAACAGTTAGTCAGGGAAAAGAGTTAGTCAAAGAAAGAGTTAGTGAGGGAAAGAGTTAGTCAAAGAAAGAGTTAGTGAGGGAAAGAGTTAGTCAAAGAAAGAGTTAGCAAAGAAACAGTTAGTCAGGGAAAGAGTTAGTCAAAGAAAGAGTTAGCGAGGGAAAGAGTTAGTCAAAGAAAGAAAGGGAAAGAGTTAGTCAAAGAAAGAGGTAGCAAAGAAACAGTTAGTCAGGGAAAGAGTTAGTCAAAGAAAGAGTTAGTGAGGGAAAGAGTTAGTCACAGAAAGAGTTAGCAAAGAAAGAAGAAAGAGTTAGTCGTCAGGGAAAGAGTTAGTCAAAGAAAGAGTTAGCAAAGAAACAGTTAGTCAGGGAAAGAGTTGGTCAAATAAAGAGTTAGTGAGGGAAAGAGTTAGTCACAGAAAGAGTTAGCAAAGAAATTGTTCCCTCACTGCATTTGCGGTCGACAGAATTCCATTGTGATTTGCAACTGTAGGATCGTTCCCGCAATGTAAATGGGATTGCAAGTGGTGCTGGTGGATGAGTTGCCGATGGAATTCCATTGTGATTTGCAACTCTAGGATCGTTCCCGCAATGTAAATGGGATTGCAAGTGTTGCTGGTGGATGAGTTGCCGATGGAATTCCATTGTGCTTTGCAACTGTAGGATCGTTCCCGCAGTGTAAATGGTTGCGTCAAGGTTGCTTCGTGCTGTGGCTGCATTGGTAATACTATTGTCTTTTGCAGCTGGATCTCGGAAATCCTATTGGAGTGGCTGCATGAAGGCTGCGACAGTGATTTGTTAGCAGATTTTCTCCATTTTGGCGCTAGTGAATTTCCTTCTAAAAATCCTTTTAAAAAGTGCTTCAAAATCGTCTTTTTTTTCGCTCTGGCGTCGAGATCCGGTTTTGGAGCTACAATTTCCGACGCCGTTGTGCGTAGTTCTATTGTGTTTTGCAACTCTGTCTCTGCAGATCGCATTGTAATGGCTGCGTCAAGGTTGCTTCGTGCTGTGGCTGCATTGGTAATACTATTGACTTTTGCAGCTGGATCTCGGAAATCGTCTTGGAGTGGCTGCATGAAGGCTGCGAAATGGATTTGTTAGCAGATTTTCTCCATTTTGGCACTAGTGTTTTTTTTGGTTGGACGTACGTTTAGAGCAGTGTGAAGTGTGGGGCGTGAAGAGTGCAGTGTGAAGTGGGAAGTGCGAAGTGTCAAGTGTGGAATGTGAAGTGTGGAGTGTGAAGTTTAAGTTTGGAGTGCCAAGAGCGCAGTGTGAAGTGTAAAGTGTGAAGTGTGAAGTGTGAGGCTTGGAGTGTGAAGGAAGCAGTGAGAAGTGAGAAGTGTGAAGTGTGGAGTGTGAAGTTTGAAGTTTGGAGTGCGAAGAGTGCAGTGTGAAGTGTGGAGTGTGAAGACTTTGCTTCGTCTCTCGCTGAAAAAAAGGCCGCTTGTCGAGGGAAGGACACGGTCGGGACAGGTTGTCTTCGAACTATAGGTCATTTATTTTTGGGAAACTTCCGCCGCCGGCTTGCCCGGGTCTATGTTATATTTTATGTGGAAGCAATTGCCTCGGAGATATTGGAATATGGTATGAGGAACCAATTGCTTTCCATGCACGACCCAGTGATGCCAAAAACAAAGTAGCGATCTACAAAAAACAACAGTGCCCTATAATATGAAATACCCCCAATGAGGGTTCCCGAATTGTATATATACTAACATAACTATGGAAAATCACCATTTTCAATGGGTAAATCCATGTAAATCCACTATCAATGGCCATTTTCAATAGCTATGTTAGTCATTACCAGAGGGTATATAGACTCAGACCCAATACTAGACTCGGGTTTCTACATGGCGCCCCCTTCTTATAAGTGGGTTTAGTGACCAAACTCCAATGATTTCATCACGAATGTGGCGCCCAACTGTCAACCGCTTATTGGGATGACGTGTCGCCTGCCAGGTACCCACCATTGGCAACTACTTGGGCGAGATGGCGAAGTTCTTCCGCAGCGAGTGCCCTGCTAGGATTATCCCTTCCGAAGATATTCTTTTCACCAGGGTATGTCATACATATAGTTGACTTCCTGAAATTCTATCAATGCTAAATGCCTTTTAATTGGGTTTGAATGGTTCAACATGGTTAACCATCCTGAAGTGGAGATGTAGAAATATATCAACAACAACGACCGCACTTGATGATACTTGAAGAACATATCATAGGGTGGATATCACCGTGACCATCACCATCCCTGTTGAGTTCATGAAAACTGTGGGTGACTTTGGTGACCAACATTTTGCCAGGAAAACATCACCATCTCTGTTGAGTTTATCCTTTATATATATATGTGTGTGTGTGTGTATTATTGACATAACTACAAAGCATCTCCCAAAGTATTGCCAAACTTGTTTGGACTGTGGTTGTTGGTGCTTGGGCTTGGTTGTTTTCCACCGGAGAGCAGCGGCAGGTACGACATCCTCTATGCGAAGAAGATGGCCTGTGCCTAACCCCGGAAGGATGGCCCTGAGATTTGTTTTCAGACAAAATCTCTAAGAAACTAAGGAAACCCTCTTATTTGTTTGTTGGCTTTACATGGGCATATGTTCGCCAAAAGTATGGTTTCTGCTGTCCTGAAGCCAACCCAGTGTCGTAATTGTCCAACGACCAAGGTGATAACGCCACCAACACACCCTTTCCTCACGAGGAGAACCACAGCGTGTAACTGAGATGTGTGGGACGACTGTCGTTTGGGTTTCAGGGATCCTACGAACATTTGGACGCTCAAAGAAATCATTTGATTCCATGGGGCCCTCATGTTATTTGTAACTGCCTTCTTTCATGGGCTATTTCCTATCTTCAATTGAGGGAATCACATGCCATGGCTCTCTGCACTTTCCGTAGGAGCTCTGCAAGCAGAAAATCTGCGAATACTACGACCAAAAGATCTCCTGTGACGTGCTCTGGCGAAATTCACGCCTGCAAGATGCCTGCAGAACATGCAGCAGCTTCAAACAAAGATGGCATGTAGACGTGGCAATCAATAAGCACAGGCATATAAACGGTATACAAGCAAGCTGTTGGTGGAAAAGAACCCTGAAGGCTTTCACACTGGTTGCCACTGGTTGGTGATTTTATTCAATTCTTTTTCATACCCCAAACTTGGATGATTAGATAGGGTGGGAAATGATTCCAGGATTAAAATATATAATCGTCTCCCAATTTCCAGAGATGCATCAATGCTTGGCCGTTTTGGACAACGCCGAAATCCACGTGTGGACCCTGTCAAGTGCACCAACCACCACCTTGATAAGGAGAAGCAAAAGTCCATGGAAGAAAAGGCCTGCACTCTTCACAGGAGCCGCTGAGGCTTACGGACTACCAAAAACGTTTGGACGGTACCCGTTCTCATATCCATGACATTCATTACCATCCACTGGCCGGGTAGGTGTGTTGTCTGATATCGCTCACTCAACATGCCCAGATTTACCAGATTGATCATGTTTGATCAATTTGTTCATCTGTAATCCCATCCCCGCAATATTAAACACCCCGCATAAACCATGGTTTGGTGGGGGATTTCAATTGGGATCATTTAGCGGGTAACATTCCGATACATAGGACCCACAAACGAACGGGTCCACAATTGGTGCGCGGCGACGCCTCAGGAGTTATACTTGCAACCTCTTCAGTGAGTGCTATACGGAGAAGGCGAGATCCGACTTTTATGACTTGCATCAGCCCAAGCCCAAAAGATTCTAATTTGTTTAGGGGAGAAGTCCAGGGGAAAATGTAATTCGTGTGGGAATGTAATACTTTGATATATGGGAATATAATTATGAATATTATGTGTTCCCTTGGTCTACTGATTGATTCAGGGTGAACATCTAGGGGAGAGCATGGCATTTCTACCGACAAAGTATGGAGGTTTCCTGTAAATTTTTGGTTGAAGCAATTCCAGGGTGGCTTCAAGCCATGCGTATTTTCCATCATATTGGAAATATGTGGATGATTGTCCATCATATTTGAACATGTTCCATCATTTTCCCAGCATATTTGGGATGATCCCAACTTTCATATTCTTCAGGCTTCAAAAACAGCATCAGATCCGGTTACCTCCAGCCTGCGAATGAGAAAATGAGCATGGCAACATTTTCACAGAGATTATTGTTTTTTCAAGAAACTGAAGTTAGTTTTGTGTTGGCCATGGGGACAGTGGAGACATGTCATGAGTTTCCCGATTTCCATCGTTTTGCAAATGTTCATCACGACTTTGTCACCAATGACACAAAAACAAAGATGGCAACGTGGAATCCATAGATGCCATCTTCCCACTGGTAGATATGATGATACTAAATACTAAATGGTAACTATGCCCAAAGTCTATCTTACCCTACAAGATGTTTATAGTAACTAATAGGAACTAATAGTAACTTACTATCATGGCTGCCATTGTTTGTAGTACATCATAGTTCCTATTTGGTTACTATTAGTACCAATGATAGTACTATAGCAACATATAGCAGCATATAGCCACTAATTACTATCTATAGTAACTATGATAGTACTAGATTGTAATTCATTACAACCTATATTTGTATTATATATATAGTAACTAATAGTACCAATAGTACCTTGGGCTGCTGGATTCACCTCTGAGGTGGACATCTACAAGGGCCTGGACACCTTGGCGAAGGAGCCTGTTTTCTTGGATATGCCAACATGGCTTAAATGGAGATAATAGGAGATAATATGGGATAGTATGGGCTGCAGTAATATGGATGATATAAGGGATAGTATGGGATAGTATGGGATAATATATATATATATATGACCAACCATCGAAGATGGCAGGCCGCTGGGAAGTCCTCAAGTAAATGGATGTAGCTGGGAAAATCATCACACTAACTGGGGCACCAGCAAACCATGTTTGATTGCCCGATGGTAGTAGGCAAACTTCAATCACAAGTATGGGGAAAACAGCTTCGTGGGACGTTCCTCAGGTGACCAGACTGGCGAAATCAGAGGCGTACTGGCCATGTGATATTCCAAAAGTGATCCACAAGGCTTTCACCAAGGCTTACCCAGTCCCATGGGAAAACTCGAAACAAAATCCTCCCGGGCTGGTGGTTTGTAATGCCCTTCATCAAACATGGCAAGCCGGAAAATTCCCCGATTTTATAGATGATGTTCCCATCAAAACTTATCAAAACCTCCATGGCTCGTTCAGGGATTTCCCAGCCTTTCCCAGTTTTTTTTGTGTTTTTTCCCCAGGTAGCATGATTTTCTCCCCATAAACAGCTGTTTTTTTGGGTGCCTTTTAAAGGGCCCAGCCACCACCAGCCCTTTCGAGGAGAACGAGGAGGCCATCAAGTCGGAATGGATCGCCGTGTCGCGCATCGAATGTTTGGTGAAGGCTCTGCAACTGGAGGACCGGCCGGGACTGGCCGCAAGGGGTTGGCACTTGGGCACTTGGGCATGGTGGGGGGTACTCCAGTGATGGAATTGTGGTGTTTAAAGCTGAGTAACTAGATCGATATACCATACACACCCATAAACCCTATAGTGAAATTGGAGTTATAAATGATATAAGCCAGTTTACTTAATGTTTTTGGGGCACCACCGTGTGTTAAGAAATAAATGATAAATGCTGTTCAACCAAAGGACGGCTCATAAAGCTGGGGGATGTTGTTAGAAGATGTGGGTTTTACATGAAGTTTCTCCAGAACTGAAGAAATACATTGAAATTGACCAAGAGTGCACAGCTTTTCGGATGACATGGTTGAAACATGTTTAGATAAGGAAGAAAACTAGGAGCGAGATGACCACCAATGACCACCAAAGCAAGCAGCTTGCGGCTTCACACCCCCTAACATGACAATTAGATTGTTGTCATATTTTGATATGTTTTCAATGTCTATATCCAGTAGAAATGCCAGCAATTTGTGGCTCTTTTGGTAAACATGATTGATCACTGGTTGAGCTGTTGCTCGCTGTCCAGCCACCTAAGTGGTCCAGCGAATCCAGTGCACTTCATTGCGTTCGACATTCCACCACTCTGTGGATGGTTGATATTCCCAATTATCAAACTTACATATGCCAGAGTTTGACCTGCCTGGGGGGTTCGAAAGACACTAAACCCCTCAAAAAAGGTATTGCCATTTTGGATTTATGGGTCACCTTTTCAATACAGAGGTGGTAACGGGAGTGCAAAGTTTTTGGGTTCCATTTGGCGGATCAATTTCGCAACGTTCCAGTGGTTCGAGAGCCCTGTCAAATTTAGAGTGACCTCTCATTTGGTGGGTTCCTCTTTGAACGAGGGTCGCAAAGCAACATAAAGCAACTAATTTTTACCTTCAATGTGGGACCCCCAGATAGGTCAGTTGGCCCATAGCTAGATATAATTTGGTTACTGATTGGATTTATGGCAGGCATATTGCCAGTTGAACGGGTGAAACTAAACCAACAGACTCAACTTGGCGAAGTTGGTTTACAAGTATTATAACTGGTTCTTACTGGGACTTGTGCTATATATATATAGTTCATGGGGTTTATAGACCACAAAAACTGTTCGCATCCTTCCACTTTCAGTGCAGGATGCGGAAGTGGATGCAGGGATCACAAGCTGCAAAGAGAAGATCTACAACACTGATGCTGTGGCAGGGAAGCCCAAGGGATTACCATCGCCCCAACTAACTACTCGACCCTGCCAAATAGGGATAAACAGGAGGAACCTTCACATGGCCATTCAAATTCAAACATATGGGAGGTGATGATAATCATTGAACTATAAATTATGCGGTTTGTTGTTTCCCCATTGTTTTGTGGATTTTGATGAATTTGTTCCTCATTCTTGTTTTTGGTGTCCTTGACTTTGGATTCTGTCAGTCTTCCCCTAGGAAAAAAACGAATTTTTCGGTGTGTTCTCCCCAACATGTCCGGATTTTCTTAGGGTTTTCCCATGGGTTTTCCCTTCCATTTTTCGCTCCAGGCCTTGACCTACAAGGGCGATGCACCGGCCCACCGTTCCTGGGTATCCATGGGAAAGCCGTGGAGAAGTTGGTGGATAACTCCAGTAACTAGGGCCTATGAATGTCTATGGCAATCATAGCTAATTTCTGTAGTCACTATTAAAATTATTTGGTATATTATGGAGTTTTTTGCCGTCAAGCCACTAAATTGAGGACACTAAGAGAGAAGGATAGGTGGTATTTCTGTGTTCTGGTTGCTTTTAGCGTTCTGGTTGAAGTGGGCTACCCTTCGTAATTCATGAGGTGTATAAAGCAAGTGATACTGTAACTGGGATATGCGTGAATGATCTCAGGATCGCTATGTTATTTTTTTAATAGGAAGTTCATGGTAACCTCATGTATATTGTATATACAAATGGGGATTTCATGCAGATATGTTTTGAGGTAACATGGGATAGAACCAGGCCACAATCAAACGTGTCTAAAAACAGTGGAATTTAAGTGGGAAAAAAACATCGAACTAAATTTACCAAGAACAGAATTTGCCAGCAAGCCTTGGTTGATTACCAGGGTAGTTGTAAAGTGTTGTGAACACATTAATGTTGGCCATAAATAAATATATATATATATATATATATGTTTGTGGGTAAGATATGTATATATATATACATACAGTATATATTTCTCGTTTTTGGGTCAATGCATTTCAGCAAGTGCAGCCGTTTAGGTTTGGCATGGGCCCATTCAGCCAATGAATGCTGGCCCACAATTTGTGAACCACAACTCTTCAAGATAAAGGTTGAACAGAAATCAATAGCCACCCTGGGTAGCCTGCAAGATCTGAACATCGCCCCGGTGAACCATTGTGACTTTTTGTTGGATAGAATCATGATAGATAGAATCATTATAGGTAGAACTATTATAAACAGAATCATTGAGCTGATCAAATCCCTAGTTTGAGTGAAATGTAGATGCTGGGCTTTCCAATGGGTGAGTTTACCAAGCTACACTGCCGCCAGACAGCTGAATTGTGATGGTCCCAAAGAGCTTAGACTAATGAAGTCGTTACTAATCATGGTTTCTGAGAGGTCTTTAATCTTGGAGAGATTTGGGGGGAAGGGATTAGTGTACCTAGACATCCTAGACTCTCCAAGTACCCATGAAACTGACTACTTTACCCCATAAGTCCATAAGTTTTAGAATGCATATAGACAAAAAAACATTTTTTACAGATACTCGCAGGGTCAGACAAACTCATTGCCCAGGCACCTGCACAGACATCTTCTTGCAGCCGGGCACTGTGACATGGCGCCAGTTCTGCCAATTCTTTGGGTTGACACATAGGGATGCCCGAAAAACTAGATGGTTTATATATATATATATATAATTATGTTCCTTATTGAAAAGCCACTTGTGGGTATGCCCTATTTTAAGATACCCAAATGTTGAGGCCAGGAATTGCAGAAAAGTATTGGATGGTTGATGATGTTCGACGATGTTTCGTTCTCAAACAGCCAGCAGAGCAGATATTCATATGGGGATGTATCAAAACCTATATTGCTATATTTTTGTGGGATGAACATCATTGAACATCCTTTTACCCGCTATTTTTGGGGTTCACTCGGGTACCAGGGTTTTGACTGGTTTTCAACTGTAGCCTTTGAGGCGGTTTTCAGTACCCGTTGGTACAGCGGTTTGCCCAGCAACACTCCGGCGGAGAGCTGTGCCGCTTGGGTCGCGATTGGGGTTTGCACCCGGTGGTGAAAAGGTTCGCGAAGTTGCTGCAAATACGGTAACTCCAACTTCACTAGGGTTTATGGTAAACATATATATATATATTACATAATTATATATATAGTTCATTGTAGTTCCTATTTGCTATGGTAAAACTTCACCACTGTGACTGTGAGTCGAGAGGAAGGGGCCTACCACTTGAGCCAGGCCTCCACCTGCTGCATGGACACCAGCTATACTCCTGGCTACCCCTCGGGCGCCGCCTGTCCGTACGTCCCAAACGCCACCACCACCACTGTGGCGACCACCACCACAGTGGCCACCACCGCGACCACCACGGCACCGTGGCTTTCTGTGGCGGTTATGGGTGGGTTTTGGCAAGCTGTTGATATCTGTTGATGTGTGGTGGAACAGATGGATGGGGTATGATGGGGTTAGGAGATGTTAGGAGGCCCCTTCCAGTAGCCAGTTCAGCAAGATCACCTGTAGATGGACCTGTACAGCTTGAGATTTTCCTGTTTTGACCACTCTTGATGCGCTTGGCCATGAGGATGCGGTTTAGGCTTAGGCATGGTTGAGCCCATTTGTTGGCCCCTTTGTGAATTGATTAGGGTG
Organism: Cladocopium goreaui; assembly: GCA_947184155.2. NCBI lineage: Eukaryota > Dinophyceae > Suessiales > Symbiodiniaceae > Cladocopium > Cladocopium goreaui. The sequence goes on along the minus strand of CAMXCT020001193.1, from coordinate 109,721 downwards.
AATTTTAGTAAGGAATGGAAGCCTTCAAATACTTTCGAGAACAGCCAGAAAATGAGAAAGAGATCCCGGAATTGTGTCTTCCTTTCTATTTCCCGCCTTGGGTTTAAATTGGAAAATGCTGGGGCTTTCCAAACGATAGCCGCTTTGCGATAGCAAACCTTAACGATAACGAGAACCATGGCCAGAAATGGTCTCGGGTAGCAGAAGGTGATCCAATCAATCACCTACTGGTATTGATGTGGAAATTGATGGATATGGATTGCAAAATCAATGGCTTTTTGTATGCCATGTTACCAAATGATGTAACACCATATGGCAAACTAGAAACACAATATTCATCTTTCATCAAGACCGCCTTTGGGACCCAGAATTACATATCGGTCGCCTCTCAGTTAGGATCTTTTGATTTATGGCTAGGAATATATAAGCCATAAATATATATATATATATATATTATATATATAATTATATAGTTTATGTTTTATGAACCCTTATGAAATATCCCAGGTTATTCCAGTTCTGGGCTTATTCCCCACTTCCGACCTCCTTGCCACATCGTTTTCCAAGGCCGCCGTGATCCGCATCGCAGGGGGTCGCCGCGGCTTCCGCTAGGTGCATCCTCCGCGGGCCGAAGCGGCGTTCACAAAAAGCCGGTTCCGCAGAGCGCCGACTTCTCGGGTCTGGGGAGTTGGTGTCAATGTTGGTACCGGAAATGGGAAGATGTTATGATCGTTATGATCATTATGATCAGTATCATCATTTATATATAATGCATATATAATACATATATAATACATATATAATACATATATAATACATATATAATACATATATAATACATATATGATACATATGTATGTATGTTGAGGAGGAGGACGATGACGATGATTATGATGGGATGATAAGTTGCAGACAGTTCAACAAAATGGTCATGTTGATGATATCCCATAAGGATTCTTGATAGGAAGTGGGCTCAAAATGGAAGGAAACGATGCGGAGCTCAGCCGCAAAGCAGAATGTTGTCATGGTATGAAAGAACCTTTGGCACTCGAAGATTGAAACCAAAAAAGCACTATATGCCCAAGACATAGAATGTGTTGTTTGACGTAAATTTAAATCATGATTTCACCGTTGTTTGATTGTCGCAAGGTTCATTTTGTAAGTTGGACTGTTATGTATCGAACAATGGCTGAAGCAGCTTCCGACTTGAAGATTTGCGGTTGGATTTCACTATTCAACACCGCATGATTCGCGACAAATTGCTCAATCAGCGCTGTGCCAAGATATCAGATCAGTAAATGTCCCTGGTCCTCAATCCCCGGAACCTCATAACGATATCTGAGATCAACACATGTTCAACGTTGTGATTGGTGAAATTCAAGTACTGTTCAGCCCACTAGGGTGGGGAAACGAGCCATGCCAGATGCTGCAAACAAGGAAAACTACAAGGGCATCTTTGAGGGTGTTTTAGGGTTTGGCCAGAAGGCTGCTGTGATTGTGGTAGACTTCACAAAGGCCTATACCACCCCTGCCAGTCACTGGTTCTGCGGTGGCAAGGGCTTTGGCGTGGTAGATGCCATTGCAGAATCAAAACCTCTGATAGAGCTAGCTCGCTCCAAAGGCGTGCCTATTTTCTACACAAAAGTGTGCTTTGAGCATCCCACTGATGGTGGAATTTTCACGCAGAAGATTCCCTTGCTGCGCACTTGGACCAAGGACAACCCACTTGCGGAAATTGATGACAACGTGGCCCCTCATGCTGGAGACAGCGTGCTTGTCAAGCAATACCCTTCTGCATTTTTTGGTACCAACTTGGCTTGCAACTTGAGGGCCATCAACGTTGACACATGCATCATTATTGGTTGTTCTACCAGCGGATGCATTCGGGCTTCTGTGCTTGACGGCATGCAGCACGGTTTCAGGTGCATCGTGCCACGTGAATGCGTGGGTGACCGAACCCAGAGCATCCATGAGAGCAATCTTTTTGATATGAATGCCAAAAATGGCGATATAGTTGACAAGGCGATTGTCATGCAGGTCTTGGCCAGTTGCGGGAGTGACATTCAGCAGACTATTGAACAGCCAGCTAAACAAACTCGCGTTGGCAGTCCGCAAACAACATTGATCAACAATCAAAATGCAAGTCATGATATGAGCAGCAACGCTCAGAACTACAAGGGCATCTTTGAGGGTGTTTTAGGGTTTGGCCAGAAGGCTGCTGTGATTGTGGTCGACTTCACAAAGGCCTATACCACACCTGCCAGTCACTGGTTCTGCGGTGGCAAGGGCTTTGGCGTGGTAGATGCCATTGCAGAATCAAAACCTCTGATAGAGCTAGCTCGCTCCAAAGGCGTGCCTATTTTCTACACAAAAGTGTGCTTTGAGCATCCCACTGATGGTGGAATTTTCACGCAGAAGATTCCCTTGCTGCGCACTTGGACCAAGGACAACCCACTTGCGGAAATTGATGACAACGTGGCCCCTCATGCTGGAGACAGCGTGCTTGTCAAGCAATACCCTTCTGCATTTTTTGGTACCAACTTGGCTTGCAACTTGAGGGCCATCAACGTTGACACATGCATCATTATTGGTTGTTCTACCAGCGGATGCATTCGGGCTTCTGTGCTTGACGGCATGCAGCACGGTTTCAGGTGCATCGTGCCACGTGAATGCGTGGGTGACCGAACCCAGAGCATCCATGAGAGCAATCTTTTTGATATGAATGCCAAAAATGGCGATATAGTTGACAAGGCGATTGTCATGCAGGTCTTGGCCAGTTGCGGGAGTGACATTCAGCAGACTATTGAACAGCCAGCTAAACAAACTCGCGTTGGCAGTCCGCAAACAACATTGATCAACAATCAAAATGCAAGTCATGATATGAGCAGCAACGCTCAGAACTACAAGGGCATCTTTGAGGGTGTTTTAGGGTTTGGCCAGAAGGCTGCTGTGATTGTGGTCGACTTCACAAAGGCCTATACCACCCCTGCCAGTCACTGGTTCTGCGGTGGCAAGGGCTTTGGCGTGGTAGATGCCATTGCAGAATCAAAACCTCTGATAGAGCTAGCTCGCTCCAAAGGCGTGCCTATTTTCTACACAAAAGTGTGCTTTGAGCATCCCACTGATGGTGGAATTTTCACGCAGAAGATTCCCTTGCTGCGCACTTGGACCAAGGACAACCCACTTGTGGAAATTGATGACAACGTGGCCCCTCATGCTGGAGACAGCGTGCTTGTCAAGCAATACCCTTCTGCATTTTTTGGTACCAACTTGGCTTGCAACTTGAGGGCCATCAACGTTGACACATGCATCATTATTGGTTGTTCTACCAGCGGATGCATTCGGGCTTCTGTGCTTGACGGCATGCAGCACGGTTTCAGGTGCATCGTGCCACGTGAATGCGTGGGTGACCGAACCCAGAGCATCCATGAGAGCAATCTCTTTGATATGAATGCCAAAAATGGCGATGTAGTGGACAAGGCAGTTGTCATGGATTATGTTTCGTCTTTGTAGTTAAACTTCACAATTTTCTCTGAGACTGCGCTGCAAAAATCTTTGAAAAATTGCATGGTTTGCATGCTACTGTGGAGCTGTGGAGCTGTGTTGATTTGAACATGGAGCTGAGGTCCACAGCAGCTGGTTGCCATCCACCTGGCGTTCTGAGTAGTAAGGGTTAGGTGATTCCCAAAATCATCTTGTTTCAGGTCGGCGAATAGCAAGAATTTATCTATCCACATCCGTGGATGGCATTTACAGCTGTTCTCAGTCGCATCGAAAACGAGGTGGCTACGGAATATCTCAAGCGACTTGATCATAGTTCTGGAGGTGTGGTTCAACCAGAACCCAACATACCAACATTATATAATTATATAATCTCAAATTTGTACATCTTTGAAGGTACATTGTATATGCCGGCCTATCGGTTTGACAAGGCTTTTGCTCTTCCTATTGTCCAAAAATTCGATGAAACCGTAGTTTGAAGATTCAAGTGCCCTGTAATATCTCACTTCAATCCCTTTACATACTCATATTCTGGTTGGTGGTTTCGAACATGTTTTATTTTCCATTTCATATATGGGATGTCATCCTTCCCATTGACGAACTCATATTTTTCAAGATGGTTATTGCACCACCAACCAGTATTCATTCCCCATATTTCCCCATATTGGTGTACTGTGGCCCATGCAGCGATAAAACCTTTGCGCGTCTGCGGGCCTGAAATCATGGAGACCACGGTCCCTTGATGTCCCTCTGGGAGGGGTTCCATTCACAAACATGGAGAGTTGGTTGATTTTGGTTGATTGTTTTTTGGATTTATTAGATGATTTGACATCGGTGCAATCACCAAGTTTGATGTGTTTCTCCTGCTTGTCAATTGTTCTAGGTAGGATAAACATCAAATCTTCCTCGACGGATTTCAGAACCGACTGCCTGTTGTGGAACTTCTTTGTAGATGTTGCATGTATGCGTATGACTTCCGAGTAAGAGTTGGTGAAGGTTACTGCAATGTTACTGTCATAGTTTATTTGTTTGCTTTTTTGGTGGCTACCTAAACCGTAGATTAGTGATGATTAGCGTATTAAATGTGTTATATAACGTTTTGTTAGGAAGGTGTCTGTCAGGCCCTAGATGCTGAGCTTGTTGAGCGCTTGTTGACTCCTGGCTCCGTGGCTCAAGATGTGCTCAACGCTACTGGGTAGCTACCCAGTTACTACTCGGTGCAAAAATGTTTTGCTGTGGCCTGGCTTTGGAGGTGGCTGCAAGTCCACTGATAAGTCCACGGTTTGACCCTCCAAGAGCCTATAAGTCCTATAAGAGATAGGTAATACTAAAATTACAACATTACAGGGTAAAATATCGATTCCGAGTTGATTCTTATTCCCCACCTGCCAGGTGAGGGTTGTTAGATTTTATCAGAGCGCATGCCCGCCTCCTCCTCCTCCGCCTCCTCCTCTTCGACTAGCTGTCCTCCTCGCCCTCCTCCTCGCCTCCGCCTCTTCCACCTCCACTTCCGCCTTGCCAACCTTGCCAACTCGTCGCCAAGCTCTTCGCCAACTTCCCAGCTCAGTGCGCACTGCTGGACGTCAACCTGCGAGCTGCCCAGCTCAGTGCGCACTGCTGGACGTCAACCTGCGAGCTGCCCAGCTCAGTGTGCACCGCTGGACCTCAACCTGCGAGCTGCCCAGCTCAGTGTGCACCGCTGGACCTCAACCTGCGAGCTGCCCAGCTCAGTGTGCACCGCTGGACCTCAACCTGCGAGCTGCCCAGCTCAGTGTGCACCGCTGGACCTCAACCGGGGACCTGCCCAGCTCAGTGTGCACCGCTGGACCTCAACAGCCAGATAGAATGCCAGAAGATATGCCAGATAGCGTGTCAGATAGAATGCCAGAAGGTATGCCAGATAGAATGCCAGATAAAATGTCAGATAGTGATAGAAGCCACAAGATATGCCAGATAGAATTCCAGAAGATTTGCCAGATAATATGCCAGAAGATATGCCAGATAGAATGCCAGAAGATTTGCCAGATAGAATGCCAGAAGATATGTCAGATAGAATGCCAGAAGATTTGCCAGTAAGAAAATGTATAAATGTCATGGTGGGGATCACACGAAGTAAAGTTTGTTTGTTTTTTTTTTTAAATGAGCACTTGGAGAGTCCAGGTAGCTTAATAACTACCGGAAGCGTTGTTACGAAGCTTTTTTTTTGCAGCATTTTACGGGTCATCACGTCACCAGGTTCCCTGAACGAGGATGACATATCTTAGAATTGGTGGAAGAATTGCAGGCTCAGAAGCTGGTTAGGCACGTGGAAAGTCAAATGCTAAACCAGACGTCATGTACCCAACTTTTGCCACTTGGATATTCAAACCATGCCAAAAGTGGGGTTAATTCATGATGGCTTTTGGCATTGTTTGATTGTGTAGAGCAGGCATATGCACATGGACTCATGTGCCGCTCCGTACCACCTATGGTCCTGCAGATTGTCCTGCGTACAGATTTACATGTGTGTATCGCAACCCTTTGCAAGCCCCAAAGAAAAGATACAAAGATTATATAAAATAACAACAGCACAATGTTATACAAAGATCTTGGTAGATTACCATAGATTACCTTCCCAATTTTTGTTGTGTTGTCAGTTGTTATCATGCAAATACAAGGTGGGGCCACCGAGATAGCTATATAAGTTAGTTTGCAACTAGGTCAACTAGGCTAAATATACGTTCTACATATTGCATCATATGTATATTCTATATATGTGTTTCCATATAAACCAAGACAATGGGTCATTATATTTCTTACAGATTTCTATAGCTTCTACATTCTATAGATCATGGGACATCCCTGAGTGTTCTACTGTATCCATTTTGGGTCCATCCTTTCCCCATGGCGAAGCCCCCAGGTTGTGCTGATGACAGCACTGCCGATGCGGTCATGGCGCCAGTTAATCTGGAAGGCGACCGAGTGCTACCGGCAGTGGATAGTGAGCAGAGCTGCCACTTGACGCGTCGAGTGCTGGATGGATCTAGTTGTGGTGAGACCCCCCAAAACGGAAACACCGGAAAAATGCTGGGACAGGGAACAATGGGGATTTAATGCAATGGTGTGGGATTTATAGTTCTTGTGTTTCTGTTGGTTCAGGAATATTTGTTTTTGAACATCACCCAGCTACAGATTGAATCATATTGGTGATATTTCATCTCCAACAGGTACTTGAAAGTGATGTGAAACAAATCCCCAAAACATATCAAAACAAAACATTTACAATTATTGTGTTTTCGTTTGCTTGTACGAACCCCCAAAAACGATGGATATCGTACAGAACATTCAATCTTGCGCTACTTGAATTTGATGTTATTCAATATATGGAATATATATATATGAATGTATACAGTATGCATGAGTATGCTATTTTGGTTGGTGGCAATAGGAATGCTTGTTATTGGTGTCATAATTCTGTAATTCTCCATTGGTTTGCTGCTGCAAAAAGGGGGGAGGTACCTAAATTAAAGTGCGCCCGTGTGGCGCACTGCGAAGTCTTCAAAGTGCCTTTTTGATCATGTACTGAAGGGCCAGTCAATGTACATAAATGATCATAAATGTACATATATGTACATAGTCACATTTGTAAGATCACACATATCCCCACACTTCCAGGCGCAGTCAAATTATAGCCTTGCGCTGGTAGGAGCCTAAACCCACCAGGCAGGGTTTGGTGCCTTTCAGTGCCACCACCCTCCATAGACATCCCTCCTTGAACATCACTGGTGCAATGGCCAGGTTTCCTCTTCACAGTTCCTTGGCGGAGTTTGCGGACGTGTTTGCGTAGACCCATAAAGCCATGTCTAGGTAAATGGTGCTGCCCTAGTTATAAGTTGGTTAGTGTAGTCTAGATCTCACCAACCTACAATTATGTCATCACCGTAAACCATCGTAAACCCAGGAGTTAAGCTAGTTGTATAGCAACGGGAACGACCTGTGGCACCACTTGTAGGAAAAGGCGTTTGAACGCTCAATGAACTACGTTCTTAGATGGCACTGTTCCCAGGAGGACATCTTCCCAAATTCCTGGGGTTTCACTCAGAAGGGGGGGACTAGGCCACTAGGCAACGACTTCAGTGGTGGTCCCTTGGACCCACGGCCACCGATTGCAGCTCAACCTCAATAAAAAGGTGGTGTCCCTCAGATAACAGTTGGTTTACATACCATAGCAACTATATATATATGCATTGTATATATATACACATTGTATTATATATATATGTGTGTAATGTATGCATGTATGTATGATATGGTATGGTATGGAATGAAATGGAATGGAATGGAATGTAATGTATGTATGCATATCACATATCTACCACACACCCTAGTTTTCGGAGTTATAAATGGTTATAAATCAACTTAGCTAACTATCGGGCACCACCCAAGTGAGCTGGTCGCAACTGTGGGGCGCTGGGTGATTTTTAGGACCCGTTTACGGTGCGATTCCATTGAAGTTTACACATTCTTTCATATTTAGACTGTATACACTGTGCGCTTATATGAACCAATAAATTGTATAAACATATATATATATATATATGTATATATATGTATGTGCCCATCTATTCTGTATATTTATGTGTGTGTGATACATGCACCAATGTTGATTGCTAATAGCTATATTATAGGCATATCCCGTGACACATCGCACTTACCGGGCAGGTGGAGATGAATCGAACACCAGGAACCAGCTTCGGAGTGGCTCGGCGGTTTCGTAGCAAGCAGGCTATCGTTTGCACATGGGGCACACCCAAGCGGCCATTACTTTCATACTGTGGATGGATGAAATCCTAAACCAGTTGGTATAACTATTGGGAAAAACAATTTTGAATAATGGGATTATAAGGGGATTATAAGTTATGACACATTTTGAGAAAGTCACTTTGAATAATGGGATTATAAAGGGATAAACTCGGATAAAAAAAAACATCTACCAGCTGGTGCCTGATTTTTTCCATCCACGCTAGGGAGAATGAAGAAAAATTGAGGTGAGGGTACCTATTTTCAGAGATGGCGTGTTTTTCATATGTAGTTTCCTGTCCAAGAGGAAAGTTTCCCCAATGGCTAGCATATAGCAATACAGTAGATTGCTGGGTGCCAGTGGAGGGTGGAAGAACTGGTCATGATGCGGGTCATAGCCCCATTCACAACTGGGAGAAGATTGTTATAACATGTTATAACGTGTTATATCCCCGTTATTATCGTTATTATCCAGAAACTCACTTGCAGGATCGTTGCAAGTGCATCATGCTTGTGGTTTTTGTTGAGTTTCATCCTTTCAGCTAAACACAAATTTTCATTATTATTCGGTTGCTTTCAGGGGTAGTTTGGGTTCCCTGTCGGCTGTCCCGTTCAACATGTTCAACCATGTTTTGGAGATTAAAACACGCGACATCATGCGACCATGGATCAATGTTTTCAATATATGTACTGTACATGTCACCATTTTATATTAGGGGCGCAAATCAGGATGTGAACACCTATTTGCCCGCTAATGATGTTGATGGGTCACCAGGGTTATCACAGTGTTAGACCCATCCCATATTAAGAACCTGGCTGGTTGAACAGAACATGTGAAAGTGGGTGTAACCTGCGCCTTGACGACACGTGGCCAGGTAGACATCTCGGCCGCAGGGAAGGTGTGCATGGTGAATGGCATCGAGGATGGAAGTTTGGTGGACGTCTGGAACAGCGTCTTGGCCGCCGGAAGAGGATGGGATCGGATGGGGCATGTCATGTTTTCAAGGATGGTAAAGGATGGCAAAGGTATATGTTGGATGTGTTTGGATATTGATAGTTGTTTCATGTATATCATTGTAGATTCATGGTTCATCACGTTTTAATCATGCGCTCGTCGCGATGCAGTATTTTTGGTTTGAAAAGAACTATGATGGGATTCTTCCAGTAATTATCTTGTAAGGATCCGGGTCAAAACAAGAACTAAAGAATATAGAAAGTGAAGCCCAGACATATAGCCATTTCTCTGACGTCTCGCTAACCTTGCACCCGTACCAAATAGGCAGGCGGCAAGCGGGCTGATTTAGGCATATAATATTGCGACCTGGATAGCTTATATAGACTATATATATATATAGAGTCTTTAGTCATATTCAGCGACTTTTGTTTGATTGTTGGAACTGATCCCGATTACATATGTGCTAAAAGTCTAATTAACATTATACAATGAGCACTTTTTTCATCGTTTCACGTTGCTTTGGGGCGGCTCAACAGCCAACCATTTGCAGAAGCCACCATGGCTATGGCCAGGTCAGACCAAGCTTCCCGAACATAAGATCCGAAGCTTGACAGTCTTGCTGGCCGTCATTGGGCAATTGGGCTGATTTCTTTGAGATCTTTGAGAAAGGGGAAGGATTTCATCCCCAACTTTGGATTAGCAGTTTTTTTTTAATCCTATTTGTTTGCTATAATAAATACAAAATAACCCTAAACAGTAAAGCATTATTTTTGGTTGACAGAGATTGACCATGTTTTGGATTTGAACTGGCCAGATGGCATAAACGGAATGATGCATCAGGGTGACCGAGGTCGTGAGCCATATCCTGCATGGAGGGGTGCCAGGAATAGGCAGCTACTGTTACTGCTGAACCCATTTTGGATTTGCAGACCCCCAAGCATTCCCCTATGGTTCACCTAGGTTCCCCTAGGTTCACCCACATGGTTCTCCTATATAGTCTTGGAAGTGTTGGAAGCCCTCTCTTAGCAACAGCATAGATGAAACATCTCAGGGAAGTACGATCGGCTCATGAGCCTGAATGGTGAGAAGCCGGCCAAGGGCAAAGTTGCTTGGATCTCCTGGGTTGATGGGTCCTGGGTCAGCCTGGGTGGTCCTCAAAGATATTTATTAAGCCATGAACAATACAGTGTGGTACCACCAATAAACTGCAAGTTGTCTTAGAGTCCCTATGAACATTGATGTAACCACCATGAACCCTAGATATTTGACTTATATCTAATGGACGTCACCTGGTAGGATGCAAATGATGCAACATGGAAAATGTCCTCAGGGTGTTTGTCTCTAACTCTGGGGCTTTGAGGCAGGGATTGGGCAGGAGATGTAGCGTTCATTTTTTAAAGATCGGGCCACATGTTTCCTCATTTTTCACCTAAGACCTAAGTCACCTATAATAGTAATTTTCTATATGATTTTATCCACAATGTTTGATAATCATCATGTTCACCTATGTATCCTTAATCCTCTCCTCAATCATCCCACTTTTGCATTGCAAGGACATGTTAGAAAGGCTTCGCGATGCCAGTGGTCTTGTGACCGTTGTGGCTTTCGCTGCATTGAGGCCCCAAATTTTCTATGAAACCATAGGAGTTGGACGGGTCCTCTTTGGATAGCAGATTTCAATCCCATGATAATGAGTTTGGTGGTTTCAAGATCGTGTCTACCTCTTCTGCCAGTACGGCTGGAAACAAGGAATTTCGATTGGCTAAGTTATAAAGTGGTTGACTGGAGGATCAGTCCACTTGAGTATTCATCACATATGGGAAGTTCACGATGTAAAGAGGCACTGGGAAACCCTGCCAGAAACAATTTGGGGATGGTTTCACCAGGTTTGCCCCAGTGAATCGACCTATCTTTGGCGGTCCCCTGGTGTCATTTTGGCACAGCGTGGGAAGCACTTCTATCCGATAGATCCAGCCTTCAGAGACTTCGTTATGGTTTGCAAGGACTAATGAAGACATGAAATTGAAGTGCAAAGACAAAGGCCATCATGTTGCCAGATTTGTAACATCCCACTTGCATTTTAAGACGTCGATACAGTTTGTCACCACTTGCCCTAAAACCAGCTAGGCAGCTTGAGAATCGTGGAACACCTATATCACGAGAAAGTGATGATCAACATGGCCACTATTTGGATGGGACAGATGTTCCCAGATGTTTTTTGCGCGGATTCAACACGGTGAGATCTCTCTGACTGGTTGGTTGTTCGGAAAATACAAGGTGGTGCCCCCCAGTTACAAGTGGGTTTACAAACCATAGTAACTGTACATGTATGTGTATATATATATATACACACATAAGCACTAGCTGACTAGCTATTTCAGTTGTATAATGTTATATGTATATATGCATATATATATATGTGTGTGTGTGTTCACCAACTTCACAAACTATCAGGCATCACCTTGCAATCCCCCGACTGCCATGGTGGTTCAACCATCAGCTAAGGGCGTTCAGAGGCCTGTGATTCAAAAGGTGGTGGTGAGAAGGACAGAAACGACCTCCTCCCGGCCGGGGGCAATTTCCAGCTACTTAGACCCTCCAAGATCCTATGAAAGTCCCCAAATCATGGGTATAGTATGGTATAGTATGATATAGTCTGGTATAGTCTGGTATAGTATGGTATAGTATAGAATAGTACATCATGTTTATCCATTGTTTTCCTAAGTATTTTGAGGGTCTAGGAATGTCTGTCATAGTTGAGAATGGCCAAGTCGTTGTCGCCACCACTTTGCTGTGCAAACCTTGGTTTCGTTTAAGTTTCCCTCAAACCAATCCAATGATTGCTTAATGGCAATGGAAATGGCAAGAAGAATGCAAGACCTGTGTGTTACCTACAGGTTTTGCAGACCTGTGTGTTACCTACAGGTTTTGCAGACCTGTGTGTTACCTACTGGTTTTGCAGCTTATTATCTAATCAGAGACAGGCTTTCTGTCCTTGGTCTGCTGTCATGATACCGTGGAGGAGCGAGAAAGATCTTGGGATTAGCGTGATCGATGGGCAAAGCTTCTTATTGGTCACCCGGGTCAGTGAAGGAACCATCAGCTGCTCGCCAATCCGTCAGATGGTGAGCCACGATTGAATTCCAAGACACTTGTGACACAGCCGTTGTGGTCTCAAACCTGCGATTGGCGGAAGGTGTCTCAAAGACAAGATACCTATGTTTTGTTCATTTCATATCTCGCCATATTTGGAATGGTGTGATCCCCATTGACACCGTTTTTCGGGGGGGCCAAACAACTAACTAGGGGACCCTCGCCCTACACAGACGACATACCTCTTTGAAGTTGACCCTCGACAGGCCTTATTAGGCTTCACCTTTCGACAACCTACTCTCTTGATGTTCTTACTGGTGCTTAGTAGGGAATGGATGGGAATGTGGGTTGCTGGGATATGCTGGGATAATTATTGATAGTTGTTGTGAATCATTCCCTCATTCCCTGCTAAGCACCAGTAAGATGTTGATTTGCCTTTCAAAGATTTCTTTGATTGTCACATCCCCATTTTATGGTGCTTGCATTCCCCTGCTGCTTTGCCGAATGTCCAAGGCACAACCCAAACTCCAGCCGCTCACCCAAGAACCCTGACGACATGATACATTTATACATGGGTTTGTCTAAATTGGGGAGTGCCACAATGCACCACAAAAATGTGATAGTTAATCAATATGTTCCCTATAGTATAGCCATTGTTTGGGGTATGGACCCCATTTCCAGACACACCCAAAGCACTTATATAAGTCCAATTTGTTGATGGTAAGGTAACACACATATATATATAATCATGCATACCTATTTTCTATACCCCAAATATACGTGTATGTATTAATATGTATGTCGGTTTCCTAAAATGATGGTATACCGCAAATCATCCAAGTCAAGGACTTCCATGACTTAGGGACCCCCCTTTTTAAGAACCCCATATGTATGTGCCCCCAGGCACATAAGTTTGTTTGTAAACCCATTTGCTATGGTTATAAGTTTTAAGATGTTATATGTATCATAAATCATAGTTATTGAAGTTTATGTTCACAAACTTAGCTATCTAGGAGGTATATGGCTTATATAGCTCCTATGACTATGCATTGTTTTTATAGGTATCCCTACGTTGTTATTTAACGTCGGCCCCGGCCACCGAGGTGACCATAACCTGCGCGCCCTGGAGGCTAAGGACGTGATCAAAGTGCCCTCGCGCATCGTGGCGGTTGATGGCAAAAAAGGCAAGGGATCCGAGCTGCTGAGCCTTGCCCAGTGGCGAGGGATCTGGGATGGGGGTGATACACTTGGGATGCATTTCTTATAATATATATATATATATTACAGATAGCTCGATAGATAGATAGATAGATCGAAAGATAGATAGATAGATAGAGAATTTCATATGTATATATATATATATATTGAAAAAATATAGATAGATAGATAGATAGATAGATAGATAGGTAGATAAATAGATAGATAGATAGATAGATTAGATAGATTAGATAGATTAGATAGATTAGATAGATAGATAGATAGATAGATAGATAGACAGACAGACAGACAGACAGATAGACAGACAGATAGATAGATAGAGATAGATAGATAGATAGATAGACAGGCAGATAGATAGATAGATAGATAGATAGAGAATTTTATGTGTATATATATATATATGTTATATATATATATATATATGTTTTATATATATATGTGTGTTTTTCAATAATATCGTATATTATACATATAATATCATATATGTTTCATATAATATCATTTATTTTACACATAGTATCATACATGTTTCATATAATATCATTTATTTTACATATAATATCATATATTATTTTTAATTTCATATTATGTATATATATATATATGTGTGTGTGTGTGTTTAATGCGGGATCCCCAGGGCACAATCATGAACTATACATATTTATACGATGTTTATAGGTGATTGAATCAGTGCTCCCCCTCTTGGAGACTAACAGTTTGATGTGGAAAATCCACCGTTTGTAGATGATTCAAACCTAGCAAAAGCAAGGGTTTTATACTGTATCTATATAAACGTTTAGCCTAAGGTATGTTATTTTGTATTTATCTAATGTGAGAAACCCAATACATCCCAATACTATAGACAACTACCATTTGGAGATGATTGTTATACCATCCATTTGTGATGTGTTTTTTTCATACATATATATATATATTATCATGTTGTTCTGTTTGGATTTAACAGAAAGAACTATCCATTATGTGTGTGTGCATATGTACATTTAGATGTATATATGTATAATTGGGATGGTAAGATATATTTTTACAAGTTCGTATGCGTAGGTATATGTATAAGTGTAATTTTATATTGTTTACCTTAATCTATTTATCGCGTTTGTTTTCGATTTTTTTTTTTCGACATACGAGTGCTATATATATAATATATTTATATATATATACAGCAGTACCAAACAAGATAGAAAAGCGCACTCCTTTTGACAATTAGTTCTAAATTAGCATTTTGTTTTCTTTTGGTTTGTGCGTATACATATTTTCACGTATAAATATAATATATATATATGCGTGAAACTATGTAGAACTTTACTATATATGTAGTACATTGGTAATATACATGTATACATAGGATGATGTAGAGTTGTAGGTGCGAAGCTTTCAGTGTAGTCCAAACATGTTCTAGTTGAAAACCAAAAGTAAAATGAGACCCCCGGAAATGGGGATTTGACTTGGGAATACCATCTTCCAAACCCATTTTGGGTTCCATGTGTTTTTCAAGGGTTGGAGGTGTTTGGGTGAGGATTCGGTGCCTTGATGCTGGTGTCATATGGTTCCCCTGCGTTGAAACCCAACTTCATTTTAGGTTTGTGGAGCCTATAGGGCTGTAGGCCTGGGACCAAGAGCCAAGTTTCTGCTCACGCAACAAAAGGCTATGGTATAGAATCATAGTATAGAACAATGTGTTCTTCCAGTTCTGAGGGAGATGGCATGTTTGATACAAATTGCCAAATAAGGGTGATGGACGATTTTCCACAATCCGTGGATATATGCCTGTATCATTTCTCTATTTTTTTTGTGGCTAAATGTACGTATGCATGTCAACACGGGTACTGATTTATTGCCCTGTGCGCCGCTCAGGAAATACATGGAAGAGTCCAAAAGCTCTTTCGAATTAGAAGCTCGGCATTGTAATGCAGCAATGGGTGTGCATTTCCCACGTGCAAATGGTGGCTGAACAAAACGGCTCAACATGGCTCAACACAGAGGTTCTTCAAAGGGAAATTGGCATTTGGCAATGTATATATATATATACATGTTGTGTCCATTTGTGATTTCTTTTGGAGGGGGTTTTCACCATAAATTGGTTCGCTCACTCCATTCACCTTTGCTGGGATAATCATCCCATTGCCACATTCATATGGGTACAAGTCCAAACCCATCTTATGTTTTGTGGTTGCATCTGAAAACTAGTATATATTTGTATTTAATGATAATATATATATATAATAATACTCGGTGTATCATGTCTGATCTAGATTCTAGATATGTCTCTATCAATTTCCCAGTCCCTGAACATGGGTAGTTCAAGATCCTCAGCCATTCAACCCACCGACCATGCATAGGAGATGCTTTGCTATGACTGAGACAGTTCTCCCCTGCCCATTTTTTGGGCCAGACCTGAGCTAGCGTGATGACATTTGGCCAAAACGCCCCTTGCTCGGAAGAGCGAGGACAACATAAAATGCCCCCAAGTTATTTTTTTCAACTTTGGTGGCTTTGAAAGCCAGCGGAACCTGTTCGAATGGTTTACACCTGGGGTGCTTGCAGCATGCACTGGGGTGCGGCATTGTCCAAGGATGCACTTTCGAGATTGAACGATGTGTTACATTTGTTACATGTCAACCCATTGATTGCAGGGAAATGCAGGGAAGCTATGTGCGGGAATCCTGATGAGAGGTCATTTTGCTCTCATTCTGGTTGTTGGTTCCATATTTGATCTCTGCGTATGTTTGCCTATGTTTGGATTTTTTGATTCTAGCGTACAATTACAGATGCATCATATCTAAAACACACTATATATATATATATAGACATAACATAACATAACATTGCATTACATTACATCACATGCATACATGCATACATACACACAGACATAAATGTGTATATGTATATATATAATTATATTTTTTGTAGGTCCATGCCCATGCAGGTCCTTTTCCCCTGGTTTCGTTGTGATTTCTAGAGGGCCACCCATTTTTCACAGTTGGTGGCCTAGGAGTTGGTTGGGTTCATTCTTTGGGATAATCACCAGGTTGGATGTGTCCCAGGTAGGGCTAGACACAAAACTCAGCCACCACCAGTTGTGCAGCCGACCCTGCCGTGCACTGCTTTGGTTTCACATTTGGCGGGCGCCTGAGGGAGCCGCTTTCAAGCCGTGAATGTTGAGCCGCTTTCAAGCCGTCTAGGAGCGAAGGTAGCTGGGTATACCCTGTTTTTAAGGGTGGTGAAGCAGCAAAAATTCCGGGATTTACCCCAAGGGTAAACTCACATAGATGTAGAAAACCATGGTAACACCCTAGAAAATTGATCTACGTTCATGACCTTTCATGGTGGGCTTTCCACATCTATGATGTATGTTAGTACACCAGAGGGTAACCAGGAGAAATGTTGCTGTTCTTCCTTCATCCACAGCAGTACTTTTGTTGGTCAAACGACTGGTGAATGCTCGTTTTTTTTGGCGCTTCGAACTTCTGAATGGGTCCCTTCATGGAGGCAGAAACATGATTGTTTATTAATGTTCCTTATTGTATATTATTGTTGCATTGTTATTACTGCTATTATTATTGAACCATAATATATATATATATAAATATTACTTGCTTATTATTACTATTAATTCCTCCATTTTTGGAATGATGACCCTGCTGACCCTCGTATTTTTGATTGTGGTTGAACTTGCGGGCTACTGATGGTTGAGGGATGTTTTTTCACATTAACTTCACGGAATTTTCAGCCAGTTCACGACTACGGTCCCTCTGGGATTCCATAGGATTCCCATCTCCAAGTGATTGGAGGCCCATTGGAGGCCATTTGCAGTTTGCCTTTGAACCAAGCTTGCCATGGCAACATTCCAAGGTGCCAAAATGTGTGGATTGTCAGCTTCCCAAATCCCTTTCGCCATCGTTTCCCATGGTTATCGCAAATGAAAATGAAGATATTGCCGTGTCAGCTGGCCCGAAGGCCAGAAGGTAGTGCCGAGACACGAACCGGATTTCAGTGCTCAAAAAGGCTTTGCAGGGCCTGGTGGTTTGGCGTTCCCAACAGCTACCAACTTCTGATAGGGCAATCCTCATTGTGGCTGGGACGCAACAAGGATTCCATGGCGCACGTTGCTCAAAGCAGCAGTTCACCGTCAGAATGGCATGATTTCCTCATGTCATGATGCTCTGCAAACCGGGAAAAAAGCACTAGGTCACTAGGTACAATAACGATGTGAAATGTGATGTGTTTTTGGCCAAGTTCACGTGCTTTGCTAAAGCGGGGTCACATCAGCTACTGTACTTTTTTGGTAAACCCAAAGGATGTTGCAGCTACACTGAAGCCACATCATAGCAGTCCTGAGAAATGAAATGGAGACTAAAATGAAGGTTTTTCAATGGGATTCTTTTGATCTTTGTCGTATTTTGTCTTTGGTTCTATCTCTGCCTCTGTCTCTCTCGCATTCTCTCTCTCTATATCTCTTTCTCTCTCTCTCTCTCTTTCTCTCTCTCTCTCTCTCTCTTTCTCTCTCCCTCTTCTCTATCTCTCTCTCTCTCTCTCTCCCCCTGCAATTGTGTCCTATAGATAAGGATAGGGGCAATGGAAATACCATGCACATGAGAATCGTCAACGTCGGAGGCGGCCTTGCTGAATGGCCACAGCGAGCGGATTGTTCTCATGGGCTGCTTGGAAGAACTGCCTAGAGGTGCCATGTGGAGAAAACGTGGCAAAGAATGAGAAACAAAATTGCAGCAACATCCACGGGTTCACTTATAATCACTTTTGTTCTGGTTTGATGATATTTGGACATATTTAGAATTTGAAACATGGATGTGTCCTAAGGATGTTCCCCGCAGTATCCCAGGGTCATATTTGGATCATGGATCTTGCGGCGTGGTTAGCACCAAGGAATGTCTCAAGGAGGAGGACAATCCATGTTGAGGTGCTTCGGTTGTGGCTTTGGGTGCCCGGTGATCCAGCCCATGGTCGATGAAACAATGGGTCAACCCAACGTATTGACGATGATCAATGATTCTCATCGACAAATGGGACAAACCAGGGACTTAGATTTGGTGATTCTTGATGTCTTCCGTTGTTGAATGTACCACCTCGGGAATCTACGCCGTCTGTCCGTTTTTTTTTTCCTTTTTTTAAAATTGCCCTCTTCAGCAAATCAAAGTGCTTCGGCAATCCCTTCCTGCGACCATTTTCCGTGGCCCTCAGTTCGGAGGGGAACCCGAACATGAGAGAATCATATGTTCTGATTGGGTGCCTTAAAGATTAGTCATTCCACAAGTAGAACATAATATGACCATAAGATACCACAAGACTGTATATGGGTTACATTATAATAATCAAAATGATTTATAACTCATAAATCCACCTTTAATTCCACCACATCAAGATAATATTGCTATAGTATGCTATAGTTGGATGGAGGGAGTAAAAAAAACAACAGCATTAGTTTATAGTCAGGTGATGGGTGGAATCATCAATACTTCCCGAAAACGGTGGGTTAATAACAGTCTGGCTCTATACTTAGATTGGTATTTGTATAAGCATGTATCAGGGTACCCATGATCATATGGCGATAGTTATATTGGTAATTTTATTCAACTTAACTCACTATAGCCATAGTATAGTCAAGTCTCATTATGATAATTAACCAACTTACACTGGTGAACTATAGTGATCATATGACTATAGTTTTACCATGTTTTACCATATTAATCAGATAAAAGGGTATAAATGGTATAAACGAATTTCTCCCTGGACATGCCCAAAAATGGTAGACCGCAGGTTCCTTCGCTCAAAGATCCGCCTGGGGGGCTGGATCGGCTCCGTCTGCCACGTGCCAACGGCGCCCCATACGCCACGCAGCCGTTGCTCGGTTCCGAAGTCATGGAGGTACCCATAGGTACCCAAATCATCCAGTCGTCATGGTGACTTGGGATGACCATTTTAGTCTTGAAACCGGTGACTTGGGGTACCCATTTTGAGGAAACCTCCATTGTGTGCATAGGGATATTTCAAGATAGTTCCTTGGAGAATATGGGATAGAACTAATCGTAACTAACTCTTTTTCACCTAGATTTTGTGGTTTGTCGATGACTTTCGGCTTATTTTCGCAATGGGAAATCGACTTAAATTGTGTTTATTCGTTTGAGGTTCCTTGAGCAAATTCGAGGTGTTGTCCAATTAAAATATATAATTAGACCGTTGACCATTTGAAACAAACAATATACTATGGAAAATGGTCCGTTTATAGAGGATTTGCCGATTAGATATTGGGGTGTTCCATCGCAAACTGTTGAATTACCAGAGGTAGCCAACCAAAGTCCAACTAACTAATGGGAGCTAAATGGGATTCCAATGGGAATTATCAGGTTTAATCAGCGGAAATTATTTCAGGACCTTAAAATGGAGGTATTGTACTGTACCATATTATAAAACCATATTTTGGGGGCAAATCCGCTTACATAGGCCTATATATGGTATGCACCTCCAATTTATATACCTGAAATGGCCTTTGAATGGGATGTTTTTCAGATTTATTGGGATTTCAATGGGAATTTACGGATTCCGTTTAACAGTTAGCTGTGGAAAACGGTCCATTTAATCATTTAGCTCGCCGATTTGCGTATCACAAATACTTTTTTTCTCCAGAATCTACAAAATGTCCCATATTTACAGCGTTATTCCAATGGTAAATCAATGGTAGATCATGTGTTTTGTGTTCCTTTGGTATTGAGCAAACTGTTGAATTACCAGAGGAAGCAGCCAAAGCCATGCGGATTGCCGGGTCGAGGTGATCCGCTGTTGGTCAGCTCTCGGCCCACGGAGCCTTGGTGGAGATGAGGCCTTGGTGTTCATTGGGAAAATGTGATCCCAATGAATGGATTTTTTTCAGTAATAATTTATAGTATTTTTTTGGGATAATGGATAATAATGGTAATAATAATGGATAATAATGGTAATATCTGATTATTACTTAATGGATAATAATGGAAATATTCAGTATTATCCATATTACAATACCATTATTATCCATTAAGTTATAGTATGTTATAGTATTTAGTGGAATTTAATGGACAATCATGGTATTGTAATATGGGTAATGATGCTTACTAATGGTTCATAACTTAATGATGGTTGAATCCACTGAGTAATGATGGCTAAGAATGCTTAATAATTGGTATATAACCAGCAACAATAGATGAACAATGGATTGAATAATTTGGTACTTGTAAAGCCAGTGCCATAAACCTACCACCTGGGGATGGTTTATGACACCCATGTATGGTGATGTTGTTGAGGATGGTTTGTTATTGAGTTTGCCACATCAACGGGGTTGACGATTGGGATACGATTGGGTTGTGGTGGTACAGTTGGATGGGAGAAACTCCAATTTTGCATTTGGGGGTGTTCATCCTTCATTCATGGCAGTTTTTTGTTGGCGGTGTGTATATAAAATGGTAGGGAAATTTCCAGGACATGGAATGCCCCAGCTCCAAATCATTGTTGTCGCCACGGCGGAATCGAGGTGAATCGCTCACGCCCCGTGCGGCTGCTGGCGGGTGAGTCTGACTGTGTCTTTGCCCCCAGTTTGGTGTCCGGGAGCCCTGGATGGTGGGTGGCTACTTGGGCAACGATGGTAACCAACAACAATTGGGGATTTAGCCAACGAAAATTGGGATTTGCGTTTTATACAACCATATATAACTTATATAATTAATAGCATCAAAAAGTTGGATTTAAGTGGTGTGGCTGAAAGTAGGGTATACCGCTAAAATTGCAATTTTGATTTTGGGGCATGAGGATTAACGAGTTAATTTGAGAGGCCAATGTTTTCAGACACACCAAGTCAGCATGTGTTCAGACCCAGTTTTTTGAAATTCCCTTTTTTTGGACCCACTTAATTTCACTTGTCATTTTTTTTTGGAGATGGGGCGGAATGTTCGGTGAATGAATGTGAATGATCATGATATATCGATATATATATATATGTGTGTATATGTATAGTATATGTACATATATGTACTATAGATGGCATAACCTCCAGTGATTTTGTGCATATATAGATATATGCAGTATATATGCATGGGTCATTCATCACTTCATCAGCTCCAGATGGGGTGAAGCGAACATTTGGGCAACTTTTGGGGCAAATGTTGATACATATTCCATACATGGAGCATTTGGGTGAAGTCATCGAACAGATTCCAAGGTACTTTCTGACGTGTTTTTCTTCTGATGGGAAATTTATCCCCCTTTGGTGACGTTGATTTGTCTGAGCTCGAGACTTCACCGTGATGGTGAACATTATGGATGAGATACCAAAAAAAAACATGTGATTGTCCATTGTCCATAGTTATGACAAATTACCAGAGGTTAAGATATATAATCCCCAGCCAGAATTTATCGGTACAAAATGCCTCGGTGCCATTAGGTGACGTGAAATAGACGAAAAGAGCAGCCCAGGAATCAAGATCAAGAGGGCTACATGGTAAGAAGATGTGGGCCCCTGTTTGTGTGGCATGTTTGAAGGACAGCATACTATATGAATCTATGAAGCGTGGACGTGGGAACCCAGAATTTTTCCGTCAATTAATTTGTTGCCACGAATTCTCTAATTGTCAATTATCCCATGTAAGACATGATTTAACCATGATGGTTACACTACACAATTTATCCTTGGCCGTACCTGTTTGCTGATTAATGGTGGCAGCTGTGGCCGTGAGCAAAAAAGAATAAGCGCTTTTGAGTGGATCCTACCCCGCGTTGAAGCCTCAAGCTGGCATTCTGAGATGATGATATGAGGCGAAGCAATTCAGCAGTTCCGATATCCGTTTTCAAGATGGATGTGTTTGAACATGTGGTATGTCCTCCCAACAGAGTGGCGCCTCAACAGGAAGATTGTGTTTTTCAAACCCACTGAATTCGAGGTAGTCTATTTTTAGACTCTTAGACAAACCAACAAGCCCAAATTATTTTCGCACATTTGCTACAATGATGCGCATTGAAAATTAATTTTCTGCGGCATTCTAAGGTGAATCATTACCTTGTTAAAAAGTGGCTGCGTGGCCTGTCAGTGCCAAGTTCCGCAGGAGTTCTTTTATCCATCTTAGATATGCAGATATGCAGGATATATATGCATGAATATTGGCAAGGATAAACAATAGTTGCACACATTTAGCCCAAGATACACCAGGATGTTGTGAAGTACTTTGCTATCCACCTGATGAACCCTATTTGCAGCTTGGGACCGTTGTCACCTACCAAAGCTGTAGAGCGACATGTGACGTTCCAATGGGCTGCAGAGTGTCCCGGCTGAGGGTGGGGGGTCCAGGCCTGATGCGGATATGCTGGATATGAAACCAAGTGGTTGATTTGTAAAATGATGGTTCAATATATATATAAATATAGAGAGAGAGAATACTCCCAAAGGCACCCACTCCCCAAAATGGATAGTATTTAATGTCGGATCTTACGTTTGATCGTTTGCATCTTGTTGTGATATGCTTTGGTACATGGACAGTCGATACACAGTGAAGGAGAGATCCTCATGTTCCAAAGGCAGGTCACCTGAGTTGGGGCGTAGTTCCACATCGTTGTCTACCAAGAGCTGGTCCGTACAGAAAATGACCAAAGTGCTGGGGTCTGACATTGGGACCCTGTAGCCATTTACAATGTAAAATTTATTGTCGTTACGATGACAAGGCCTGCCTCGTTTAGAGAATCTGACCCTTCAGTTTCCCAAGATTTTTATGAGGTTTGCCCTAACATTAGGAATCCACAAAATGTTCAAGGTTGATCACAATGTTCAACAATCAATAAAATAGCACCAACAAGCACATGTTTGGATTGAGTGTAATGTCAATGCAAACGCACATCCGCGGTTTACCCTCTAGTAACTTAAGATAGTGATGGGAAAATTGCAATTTACAGATGGTTTACCTATTCAAAATCCAATGGTGAATGATGGTGAATATCTATTTCACCTTCTATCCCCCATTCTAAGAGAGCAAAAAACACCGCAGAAGTTGGGGCCAGTGCCATGAGACCTGCAGGTAAGCCAGATCATTCCAAGGAGATTTCGGATAGGGGTCCGTTCCTGAATTGACTGAGGATCCAAATGAATGGAGGGAGCCAGTTGGAGCTACAATCAGAGTTTCCCAACCAGATGATGTTGTTGAGTGTGATGTGAAGTGTTTCTATGTGTAATATTATTTAATAACTGTACACATGTTGTACGTTGGAGGCCTAAATATTTTTAAACCAAACTGTCAGTTCGAGGTTGCAGGTGATCCCACACTGTGGCTGAGTGATTTGAACGTATGACACACTTCATGCGTTTCATGAATGACCGTTTTTTCGTGCCCCACTTTTGTTGCCAGTACCTATCTGATTGGTGGTTTTCGAACATGTTTTTTCCCCATGATATTGGGAATGTCATCATCCCAACTGATTCATTTTTTTTTTCAGAGGGGTTGGTGGTTCAACCACCAACCAGCTATGCCGCTATGTGTTGCGGCCATGGTCGCGTCGCCGCGTCGCGAAGGAGAAATTCTGGAAGTGGCTCTGAGGCGCCAAAAATCATGGAGAGCAGTGGTGACTGCTGCTATCCATTGGGGTAGGGGTTAAGATATTTGGGATTGAGTATTGAGGCCAACCATTGCTGCAGTGCTTCCTCATTCAACCACAAACAAATTCAGTGGATTGGTGTCACAAGCATCAATCAGTTAAACATGTCCAATTGATGTTGATTGAAGTGGGTATGTCACTCCATTTGTCAAAGCGATTTAGCAATTACATGATATTCAGATGGGAAAACATTGTTTGTTCCCAGACAGGTGTAGATGTTTAACGTCCCCTGCGCAAATTCCAAAGAGTTGGTGGTTTCATCTTATCTTTAGTTAGAATGATGATCCTATAGTGGATGGGCGAAACCATGCCCTTTTGTCACAGCAATTCCAGGATGTTGTGCCAATCTGTTGTGGTTCCAGTTCTGTGGACAGATGGGACAGGCTGAGTTGCTGGTTCCTGATCTGGAGGCTGGGCCACCAAGGTTTGACCGTCTCTTGAGAACAGAAAATCCATGTCTTCCCAAAGACTTGGTGACTGTTGACTTGAGCATGGAACATACATGGAACGTATACTGTAAACATATATGGAACAAACATGGAACACTATATTAAAATAACTATATTTGTATTCTGAATGTCTGAATGTGGTGGGTAAACAACAACATCTTCGTCAGATGAAAAAATCCACAAGTCCTCCACCACGCAGGTCAGTCGCAAAAAGAGGAAGTCAGTGCTCGTGCGGGTGACCCCGGGCCGTAAGATGGGGATGGATGGCAGGTTGCGGATGCTCAGATATATATTTAATTATATATATATATATTGAGTTTTTGTTGGCGGTTATTGTTACACTATGTTCCCTTATTATGGTTTATATTGTCAAATCCACACATGTCCTTTTTCATTTTATGGTTTACTATCCGCTGCTATGATTTCACGTTTAACTCCGCGTTTCCGTAAAGTAAAGCCTGCCACAGTCGAAGCGAAGCGGCATCCGCCAGGCGTCTCAGAAGGTGAAAGCAACCTCTGGCAATCAGCGTGTGCAGAAGATCATTGACCCTTGGCTACCCTCTGGTAAACTAACGTTGCTATGGAAAAATCACAACTTTTAATGCGTAAATCAACTATAAAGAGCCATTTTCAATAGCAAACTGTTAGAGTGCCAGAGGCTGTAGCATAGTGTATGTAGCCTTAGCAAGCGTGGCCGTGACTTGTGGCATTGTTACATTCCATGGTTGGCCTCAAAAATGGGTTCCAGTTGGGGCCCCTTGCTCTAACCAACCCTTGGGTGCCATGAAAAGAGCCATGACGAAAAAGGGGGTTCATCCCTCAAACCACCAACCACAACCAGTTCACCACTCAAAAGAGACAACTTGTGTTTCAGATTGAAGATAAGCATTTAAATTCATTGGAATGAATCCATATTGATTCATTTAGATACACATATGCCTTCCAGTCCATATACATTTGCCATCCCCATCTAATTTGTCCCAAGTATGTTTCCGGTTGTTTTCCCGACATTCTTGGACAACACTTTTATTCCCGTGGTTATTATATAGGAAAACTGTTTCAAAGTGATATCATATATACCCATGTTCATTGGTGATCATTGTTGTTCAACATGGGTATGCTCAATGGATCACACACACAAATAAATATAATATGTATGTATATATATATATTTATACATACATGTTATGTTATTATCAAACATGAACATGTACAATTGAACATGATACCTAAAATGCATACAGTAAGGAATTTGAACGAGACTCCCCAAGTGATATGCCACAATTCACGGTTGCCAGACGTGGGATTGTCTGAAAATAGCATGTCTCATAATATGCTTATACCTGTATATACCCAAATGCTCAGGGACATCTAAAATAATGTTGGTGGCGGTTATATCCCGTTACATCCCCTTAATATCATTACATTTTAGTAGTTGCCTTACCCATATGTTTGTTGGTTAAATCCAAGCTAGTCACTGGTTGAATCATGCTAAATCCCCATGTTTCCTGGTGAAATCTCATATCTCACAGAATTGATGGGACAATTTGTTCACCGGAACCCCCTTTTTTTTGATGGTAAAAACCCATGGTTTCCTGTGATTTTCCCTTAAACCAATCCACTTCCGCCGCGGCCGCTTTCGGACAAGGATAAGATCACCGACGGTGAAGACTTCGAGCTCAACCGCTGGCGTTGCCTGGAAACGCCCGACAGAGCGTACCCCGGAGAGAGGAAGGGGTCTGGAACGATAATACGGGAGTTTCCTGAAATGGGGGGTACCCCAATAGCTATTTTCTGGAAAATCCCAATCTAAAATGGATGATTTGGGGGTACCCCTATTTCCCCCGTATACAAGAATTATACCAGTAAGTACCGTCAATATCCATGAAAGCTCTCAGCTTTGCATGCATTTTGGTTCCATGTTCCACAAAATCAATGGACAATTCTTTGCTGAGGGGGCGAAGAAATGTGGTTTCCTGGCGTTTCCTGCAAGTTTTCCGCTAAAGTAATCAGTTGACCATAAACATTTGATTTGGTGGTTTCCAAGGTAGCTGAACCTTGGTGGTGAATCGTGAGTGTGTGGTAAGTTCGTACCACTTAACAAAGTTGACTGTCTAGAAAAAATATGCGACACTGCATATGGGAAACCGTTCAAAGTTTTGGCCCCATGAACATCATCAACTCTCAACTGTTTTTTTTTCGGTAATTGGTTTATGACACTTGTGGATGCGACTCCAACATGTTTTGGTTACATCTCAATGTTCGCTGGTTACATCCCCACTATGGTTTGACACCGATCGATGGGCGCACTATATAATAGGGATGAACATCTATTCGCAGATTTTTTTCACCAGGGTACCAGGGTTTGATCATGCCTGATCATGTTTGATCCATAAACATCTTGCTGCTTAAATTAGATCCCCATGTCATATGTTTGATTACTTGTGATTATTACCTTGCATGTGCAAATCTAACTTGCTGAAACCACCAGTGGTTTGGTTGGCTCCCAGAATTGAATCAAGGGAAACGATGCAGGAAAACTGGGCTAAACAACATAGTTCCCACAGCAAAAACAACACCTTAAAGCAATCAATTTTGGATTGGTGCAGTCTCCATTTTGCTTGATTAAATCCATAATTCCACCAAATTTCAGGGACATGCCCGATTCAAAAGGTTCAATCCCAGTTCGTGTTGATCAAATCCGAATTCTTAAATCCACATTGCTGAAATCCTCGTTTGTGTGCTGCTTAAACTGCTTAAATCCACATTTGTTGCTGGTTCTTCTCCCCCACCTGGGTTACCTCCCATGGAGGTACTATACCTTGGGTCCCTTCGCCCACCTGGATCTGGAGCTCATCGAAGCCCGGCGTCTCATCCCGAGTGTCTCGGGAGTCCTGGAGATGCTCGGCGACAGGAGTCGTTGATCCATGGTGGATCACCAGGAAATAGGGAGCTGAATAGCAGGATGGGGCCCCAAAGATAGCTAGAAATAACTATAAATCTCTATAAACATAGCTATAGTTAATGGGGTTTATAAACCAACTTATAAGTGGGGGGCACCATCCGGTGGGGGCTGAGTTCAATTATGTGTTTCCTTTCGGCTGAAACCTCGATGCAATTTATTGATTCATATGACTACCAGGGGAGAACATCATTAAGTCGACAATGGCAGCTGGGTCATAACCAGGGTGAGGAGTGGCACGCTAAAGCGTAATTGAGCGTTTCTGAGAAGGCTAGAAATCACCATCCAAATATAGTCAAACAAAAACAATATATAATTTGAATGCATTCAATCAGTCACTTTACAGCATGGGCTCACTGCAGTCAGTTTAATATTCCCATGGGCCATTGGCCTCGCCAAGTGTGGGCCAACCTTTGATTGGTATAGGCTTTGATGGCTATGAGAAAATTTGTTGCGATACATGGGGAAAAACACACCAAAAATAAAACACACTATAACCAACTTGCGGAGAGTGTTTCTCTTTTTTTCTGGTTCAAGGAATTTGCCAATGCCAAATAGGTTGCAGCATTCAGGCTGTACAAGCCGCAGGATCCACATGGTTTTGATTCAGGCAGCGCCCCGGGCCGAGGGCGCACATCGGCGACGAGCCTGATGCCTTCGTACGGGTCTACATTGACGACTGCCTTCAGTAACTCGGCTGGAAAAGCGACTGCCCAGTAAAGGTTGATGATTCAATGATGATGATGATGATGATGATGGTGGTGGTGGTGGTGGTGGTGATTTGTTGTTTCTTTAGTGGTACTATTTGGACTATTGATGATAATGACTATGATGCCACTTGTATGTGGGTATGATGCGGATAAGAGATAGGAAATGATGGGTTATATCATGTATATACGGTATAATTATGTGTATATATATAATGATGATGTTGATTTCATTGGGAGGAATGGGGATCCAATGGGGATAGGGGGCTGATGATGGTGGCGATTGTATATTCTTTGGAATCTATGATTCATTGATTATGATCCGGATATCACGGAAATAAATGGAAATACCAGATATACAGTATTCAGGATGTAATGATTGAATCTAGGAGATCCAAGCCCCATGAACAGGTGACAATCAACCCAGCAGCACCCCCAAAACGGCAAATTTCCTCTGCCGGCTCCGCCTTCCAAGTTCCAAGATGTCACCTCCTATGGTGAGGGTTGATCTTCATTTTGTTTGATGTAAATTGTGAATAGCAAATTCCCCATGTGTTTGTGCTGAGTTGTGGATACCTCCATTTCCTTTTGATGCACATGTCATCACATGTCCATATCCGCCACCGCCAGTGTCCCAAGGTACTCATCCAAGATCATTCGCAATAGCCGCAGACCTCAGTGGCCACTTGGCCTCCCGGAAGTCGCAGGGTCCCAGGGGGTTCCATGGTGAGTTTCATGGGAAAATGGGGTGGAAAATGGTGGAATGTTTGGAGTTTTTACATGTTTATTATGCTTGTGTACGGTATATGTGTGCATAAGTTGTGCATATGTATATATATATATACATAGATACTTGCTGATTTGCTGTCCACCCCTCGAGTGAAAATTGACCTGGCAAATCATCTACAAATGGGTGTCCACATCAAACTCTTAAATTACCGGAAGGGTGCTGTTCATTTCTTTTCGGAGGGAAACGTGAGGGAAGTTCCAGCAACCTGGTGGATGTGCAGTTCAACTTCAAAGGTCACCCGCACCAAGGAGAGATGCGCAGACCTTCGATATTGTGGCCGACTTGTCCTTTATTCGGGTGCACGTCACTGGTCGCAGTGAAAAACCAAACGTGGGTTTGTCTCAAAATATGGGTACACCTTGGTTGGGCAGTTTCAATATACCCAAATATACCAAAGAATGTATAGAATGGGTATATGTTGAAACTTAAAAATATACCCAAATATCCCAATATACCCAAATATCCCAAATATACCCCCAAAGATATGTTGAACGGCAATTTGGTGGTAGATTGGTCAAGTTTCCATGGGGAAATCGATGAGAATCAGATGGATTTCTGGCACATCCAGGACACCCGGAGCCGGGGCATGATGCCGTTGCTAAGGTGATTGAATCGGTAAAGAAAGATACTATGTAAACAGCTAGGAACCACTAGAAGAGTGATTTTCCATAGTTAATAATGGTTAATAATGGTTAAAAATGGTTAAAAATGACACTTGACATGTGATAACATAAAGAATGAGCCCCCAATCTTGGAGAGTCTATACCACACTTACTGCTTGAATGCTTTCTCGATGGGCTGTAATAACCTTGCCAGCGAGAAGATGCAGACTGAGTGGTAGGGCAAATCCTCTGAGAAGCGAAAAAAAATCCATGGGGCTAATGTCAGCTGGTGGAATGGGGCCAGGATGGAGCATCAGAGCCGATCATGCCACTCATGAGTGGGAAACACGGACGAGAAAAAACATGGAACATGTAGGTTCAAATGATGGTAGCCTGTCCAAAGTGCAATCCAAAATAACATCATAAGATACTGTAGTTTTGTTTCCTCAATTCAAAGGTTTGGATGCAGGTCGTCGTCCCTTCTCAATGGTAGGGTCTGTCTGAATCCCCGGTGAGCATCATAATTACTCGAATCATGGCGACGGACCCTTGACTCCGATGTCCCCTTCTCAACTGTAGGGATTTGTCTCGGATGGACCCTTCCTTTGAGGACCCAAATGAGAAAGAACCCAGGCGCCAAACCCCTGATATATCCCTCTGATTGACGGGATGGACATTTTTTTCCTGGGAAATCCGGCCAACGAGCAGGTCCTAGACCTGAACAATATACCCACCCTTAGCCAACTTGAAATGGCAATATCAATATGAACTATCCAGTATCCATTCATTGAATGATCCCAAGTTTGTTGCTGATGTTTTTGTGGCATGTTGGTTGTATCATGGTTATATCGTTATATCATGGCTAAGTCCCCTGGGCCATCTAGGGGAAGTTGCAGCCCATATTGGCGCCCGCAAAACCTCCAGCGGTCCCTGGAGTCCAGGTCTACGATACGGACACTTGGCGAAAAATGATGAAAAATGCCCAGGTTTCCGACAAAAAAGGGGGGCTTTGGTCTTTCAACAGGCATGGTATTTTACCCTCCGGTAAACTAACATAGCCATGGAAAATCACCATTCTTAATAGTTGAAGCATCTATAAATGGGCCATTTTCCATGGCTATTTAAATAACCAGCGGGTATCTGTAATTTTGTCGGGTTTATATATGCTGATAATTTTGGATTGTTTATAATGCATGATGAACCTATAATACAATATATGATAGATCTATAATTTTGTGGGGTTTATACTTATATATGTTAGAATTCTACCATTCTACCACCCATTTCAGGTGATATGGGGGATGATTTTTTTTGTGTTCGCCACCTGATATTTTATGCAATGGTTTGGTCTTGTGTTTTGTTTCCTAAACTTGAGCTCCATATTTGGTGGCTACCTTACAATTAACAATTACCCATGCGTGGATTATTTCCGCCCGGCATGAGACTATATTTTCCGCTGCTAGGTTTGATTACCAGAGTGTGATTCTTTACAGTTATGAGGTATGAGTAACAAACTATACGGCAAAGAATCACACTCTGGTAAAGTATACATTATTATACGTTATCAGTAAATAATCATACATGCGCTATTCGTCGTATCTTTACTTTATTAGTAATACTTGAGCTTGCAGTGTTTGACAGAGTATATGCCATGCCGATCAGTTTATGACATGTTATGACCATCCAAGATGTTTCTCCCCTGACCAGGCCGTTGACACCACAGAAGTCCGTGAAATCATGTGAAATCCAACCAATGTTTACCCGGCCTGGTGAACTAACAGTTTGCTATAGAAAATCAACATTTATAATGGGTAAATCAACTATAAATGATCATGTTCAATAGCTCTGTGAAATTACTAGAGGGTATATTGGTTTATATTGGTTTTTATTGGCATGTGCCAATAGTGTTGTGGTATGTCGGGGTATTGGCTAAATGTTAATTAAATACCTTTGCGATCCCTGTGGCGAGACGGGAGAGAAAGGAACATGTTCAAATCTATCCAGTGGTTAGAGGGAGATCTTTGGATCTATGGGAGTTGTTTTAGGCATGCATCTACATGCCCTAAGACACTTGTACCCACCCCAAATGGCCAAGCACCGCCATTATGAGGGTGGCCTCTAGCCATTGGATGCGCTGGTGTTAAGGGACACCAGTTTCAACGGAACATGTACCACGGGCCAGAAGCATATGACAATGACCACGCTTTGCGAGGTAATTCAATTATGGGTATCCATACTCCCTATTGAATTTGGAGCCAATGAGCTACTAGGAGTTTCCCAACCACATGAAAGACGGCAATGTTTGTCGGTCACGGCTTGCAGTCGTGGTCAAAAAGTTTCAGCCAATTGGAAAAGAAATGATTTTAAAGTTTTTTTGCACCCAGAAAAAGAATCAAACAGATATAGATGATATTAGTCAAATCCAATCCTGAAGTCAGCAAAAAAAAAGTGGTCGTTTTCCTCTCTTTTTAGGGGCAAAAATGACCAATTCGTGGAGCGGCTCGGCCGAGGATTCAGCAAGTGTCCTGGACAATATCGATCCCCTGGGCTTCGTGGAGTTCTGCATTCAAGACATCCCATTTGATCAGGAGAAAGTATGGGAAAATATGGGTGAATAATGGGTGAATAATCTGGTGGTTTCAAACATGGCTTTTATTTTCCATTTCATATATGGGATAATCCACCAACCATTGACGAACTCATATTTTTCATTTTTTTTCAATATGGTTCCACCAACATCCACCAACCAGATAATGGAAGAATCGTTGGAACTTATGGGAATTCTTGGGATAATCATTGGAGAATTCGATGGGATGAACGCTTCGATGGTATGAAGGGTTGATCTATCCGATGTGGTGAATGGGGGAGCGGCGACGGGAGCCATGGTTGGAATTATTGTTGTTGGGATGTCTAAAGTCCTAGGGCCTAGGGTGTTTGGATATACACTCATTTCCAGAGAACATGTCGCTAATATTCACTTATGATTGAAAAAACATTGGGGGGAATCATGTGTTACACAATTTTCGCATGTGCGATATCAAATTTTATTCAATCGAACTTGACAGATGTTGCTTTTGTTCCAGCGCTAAAAAGTACCTTCCGGATCCTTTTGCCAATCAAACATGGTTCATGGGGAGAATCCCCGAACTAAAAATATGTCGATTTTCATGGGGAGAATCATCGAACTAGATCCGAGGTACCAACTTTTCGATTCTGGGCTTTTCCAAATAACCCCTGAAATGGTAAAATATAACTACACCATGTTGTTATGGGTACTTGAAGGGTCTCCGTTACAAATTGCATGCTGTTTACTTGTCCACTTGCTTGAGGAACCCTACTTGTATACTGATATCATGAGTTAAAGAAATAGCGGTCTAGCCCTAATAGGTTTCAATGTGATTTCGCTAATGTTTCTCAGGAGCAATATCACCATTTACGCACAGGTCATTTATTTTCCGTGTTTTGCACAGCTTGTGCATGCCTCCTTGTCGCTTTGATGTCATTGTGACAGCCCAAGTTTTCAAACGTTCGGATTTCCCTTCCGGGATGATAAATTGACATTGTTTTTCCCTCAGAGACATTGAAACCGTCAGATTTGTTTCAGGAGATTGATGGCTGGTTTGAGCTACGATTTCCTCAAAACCTCCAAGGGACCAATGTGGAGAGATATGCGATGCATACTGCTTCTTGGATGGCAACAGCATCGAGGGAATGGTGCCTGATGGTAGGATCGTTTCAACTTCCATATGGTTCACATTGGTTCACAAATGTTTTCCAACAAAACATGCTTTGCGGATGCATTTCCACTTGAAGATGTCCATGAACTGTTCTTGCGCATTATGCATTGTCCGTCACGTACATGTGTGACTACACTTGCTTTATCCACACCTACCGCACCAATACCAATCATCCCAGAAGTACGTGTATATACAGATAGGATGCACAATCCCTGTTTGTTTTTCCTGTCCTTATGTCCCTGTTCGGAAATTCAGAAAAGTGAATCCTTAATCATAACCCAATGTCGCAATTCAGGTGGCAATGGTTGAGCGAAGATCTGCAGAGTTTAACCTTATATTTCATGGGGGAAAAGATTATGTCCTGCAAGGTAGCGTCCCATAGTTACCCTGCCTTTGATTTATGACTCGCTTATCTCCGGCTCATGATGATTATAGCTTGACAACAATATGCAGATGGATAATAAGCAATAAACACAACTGTGGAGGCATCACCTGGCGCTCTCCCGGATTTTGCAAATCTGTCTGTTATCTCCAGGTCATCAAGTGGTGCCAAATTTTATCCTCAAGTTTCAATGGCCGTAACTTGCAAGGCGGTGCCCCACAGTTACAGTTATAACCCCAAAAACTAGTTCGATAGAAACTGTATATGTAAGAAGGAAACACATAGTTACATCATGTTACAATTGCTATGTTCACCAACCTAGCTATAACATAAGTCAGCTATAAATCCGCTGAAATCTGCATTAAAACCACAGTTATTGGACAAAAAGTTTACCTTCTCGCCACCTTCACGATCATTTTGGCACCCAACAAACGGGGCCTTTTTTGCACGCAGCTGCGCGCAGGACTGCAGAGAGGAGTGGCTGAAGCATGCCACGTGGCAACGAACTCCATTGGGCTTGATATGGATGATAGCAAAGTATACCTATCGTCAATCTATAATTATAAGATGATATAATATAAGATGATATTTCTGTGATGTATAAAACGGGATATGGGAAATGTTTCTTCCTGAATGTTTGGGATATAGTTTGGGGATATCATACTTTTGGGACGATTATAGAAGTGATGTAATCGACTAAAATGGTTCCCAAGTGACCCAAAGTGATGCTTTCACGCAGTTGCTACTTGAAGCATCATTCAACATATGTTTGTCAAGTGGTTCACAACTGGGTGTTCTTATATACCAGGAGGCAATGCGGATTTATGATCACCAGAATTGTTAACCTCTGGTGATTTAACATAGTTGTGGTAGATCACCATTTTTAGTACTGTATGTAATTAAATATGTGTAACTGTTCCATAGTTATCTTAAATTACCAGAGGGAACTGGTGTGACTTAGTTTGTCTCACCTTAAACCATGCAGACGATTTCAGCTTTAAAACCCTAGCGTGCTGATAGCTGCTATCAGTTGAATGGGGCTGACTCTGACAATCCATTCTTCTGTGTGAATTATAAGCCTCACTGTCACCTCACTGAAATGATGATAATCAGCATTTGGTAGGTGTAACTATGACAACTATGACTAACTATGAGCTTTACAGACATTTCAAGTTTGTGAACTCTTGTAAGTTTCAAAACCTATCCAGATTACTGGAACCATTGGGCCCATTATGAGCCAACCAGAAGAAGGATCTAGCTGCACGTTCAGGATGCGAGGCAATTGCTCAAGGCCCTCTTTGCGCGTTGGTGGGTGTGTTTGAAAATGGGGTAAAACTCCAAGTGGCCATGTAAGTGAGGATAATGATGATTAACCACTGGATTTAGGGGTATACACACATTTTCAGACCAACATTTTGGAAGTTTGTGTGTGTATGTGTATGTGTGTGTGTGTGTTTGAAACGGGCGATTCTATTTTGACATATATTACACGCGATGAACTCTATGGTGCATTATTCATTGGATGTAATTACGAGCATATATGTAGTCCACGGCTAGCTGCGGGCTGGCATTATTTGCGCGGTCTCAACTCCTCATGATGTATATATACATATCTTCTGTCTGTTTGTTGACCAACCTTTAGTTGTCAGTTGAAGTTGTTTGTCTTTGCTCCATCCCGACTTAGGACGATTCTCAAATTTTCCTGACAGTTTTCACAGAAAAAAAATCAATATTGAACGCACCAGCCAGTTTTTCAGGCTTTGGTCCATTGGTAGCACCAGCCGCTAATCCATCAATGCAGCATGTTTGGTCCCAACAGAAGGCCGGAAGATCCCATCATCTTCCAATTCCTTGATTTGCTAAAGATGATTGGGCTTATGTTCCGGGAAATCCGCTAGGAATGGGGAATCGATTTTTAGAATACAGGCGTATTAATAGAGTAGTTTTTTTGGGGGGGTTCCTTAAGAGGAGGTTTCCATAAATGGGGATACTCCCAAAATGGATGTTTTATCATGGAAAATCCCAATCTAAAATGGATGATTTAGGGTACCACCATTTTAGGAAACCTCCATATTCTGGGGGAATAACCATCCATTAACCACACTTATGGCCATTTATGAGTTATAATTGGTTATTTCTATGGGATTATACATTCTATAAATGGGGTATAATCGTATTCCTCAGTAAATCCAGGAATAAGTTATGACCATTCTTTGCTGGTTGCCAGGATGAAGCGGAGAAGCATGCGGCGGAGGACGACGAGGAAGGGAACCTTGGAAGCGCATCGATGGCGAGTTCAACCCGAAGAATGGGGAATTATATAATATATAGGATCATGGTGACCATTATATAGCATGATTTAGCTATGAAATCATGGGGAAGTTAATAACAAGCCATTCGAAAAGAATGATGATTTCGTACACCTACTCAGATCTGTTCAGTGGAGAGGGAGCGCTTCGGAGCTTTGGGCATCCACATTTGGAACATGGGGAGCCTTAAGGGGCCTACTTCGAGTTTTTCCCCATCGCAGTAGATGTCCTTATTGGTTGGTTGATGAGACGTGGTATTTCAACCAATAGGCACATGATAAGAAATGGTATATTGCAGTACTCCACCGGCTCGCGATAGAGAGAAAGAGAGAGAATACTGGACGGGCAGCTCTAATTTATTACTGCCAGGTTAAAATGACAGTATCGGAGGGGTTGATTCGCAAGCAAGCACAATGAATGAACCAAAAGAGAAAATCAACAAAGACAAACACACATGTTTAATTTGTTGCAGCATAAAGGATTAAATATAAACGGCCGCCTTTAATGAGATTATAATGGGATGGGACCGGGATTGTTTTCATGGAACACTTTGACGACCTCACCGGCCCTCACAACAATTAGCAATTGTTTTTCTTGTGCCTAGATGGTGGGTATTTGTATCAGCAAACATCGGGATTTCACCAGCTGTTCGTTTGGGATTTTACTGTCCATTTTGTGGGCGGAATGGAACCACATCAGGCTACACAAAAACGGTGAAAGCAGCAGGCTTCCCATGTTTGAGAACTTGTTAGATTGGTTGATTCATATAAACGCCCCAAAAGATAGAAAAGTATGTCATCACTACTTTAGTGGGACTTTACTTTTATATTTTTTGTTGGGGGGTGATATACACCTATTCCAAACTTCCCTTCCCCATGTCCCCTACCGGTGCTGTCGCTTTCTTCGACCCAAGGAATCGAGTGGACCGCACTGTGTCGCTTGCTGTCTTTGGATGACCTCATTTCTCGGGGGCCCCGGAGCAGCGAATAGAAAAAAAACATAAAATGACCCTGGTTACCCTGGTTCTGCTTTGTGAATCACTTGAAGTAGATGGTGTGATTTATCATGATTGATCCAAATATATCAAGAATTTATCTGGACAATTTAAAACGACGTCACCGACATCACCCCGAAATAACGACCTAGCCTCAGAAATAAGCTCATCACCATACAAGGGAAACTGAGGTCTTCAGCGCGTTCAGCAGCAAGTTCCCTATTTTTCCAGCTTTTGTATGGGCAGCTACGGCTGGAAAAATCGGTTTTAGGCGGCAAAGCCTGGACAAACAGAAAGATCCTAGTTTATCAAAATAGGAAAATGAGGTTTTCAGCGCGTTCAAAAGCAAGTTGCGTATTTTTCCAGTTTCTGTATGGGCAGTTATACGGCTGGAAAAATCGGTTTTACGCGGCAAAGCCCGGTCAAAACACAAAGATCCTGGTTTGTCAAAGTAGGAAAACGCGTTTTTTGAAAGCTTTGGGAGTTGTTTTTTGATGAATGCTAGGTTTGCGGGCCTCAAATTAAAGGAAAAATTGTCAAACAGGCTGTGCGAGCGTGTTTGTGGGCACCGGGGGCGGTTCCGGACCAGGGCGGGTTCGAGCCCCTGTGCGTTTCAAGCCTCCCGGCGCCAAAGCCGGGCATTTGTGAGTTCCGGCGGTTTTTGGGGAAGACGGCCAACTCGAACAGAAACGGGAAGTTTTTGATACTTAGGAATGCCAAGTACCTCACGCATACTTGATGTTTTCACAAGCACGTTCAAAAGCAAGTTGCCTATTTTTTCCAGCTTTTGTATGGGCAGTTGCGGCTGGAAAAATCGGTTTTAGGCGGCAAAGCTTGGACAAACAGGAAGATCCTAGTTTGTCAGAATAGGAAAATGAGGTTGTCAGCGCGTTCAAAAGCAAGTTCCCTATTTTTCCAGCTTTTGTATGGGCCGTTACGGCTGGAAAAATTGGTTTTAGGCGGCGAAGCTTGGACAAACAGAAAGATCCTAGTTTGTCAAAATAGGAAAATGAGGTCTTCAGCGCCTTCAAAAGCAAGTTCCCTATTTTTCTAGCTTTTGTATGGGCAGCTACGGCTTGAAAAAATCGGTTTTAGGCGGCAAAGCTTGGACAAACAGAAAGATCCTAGTTTGTCAAAATAGGAAAATGAGGTTGTCAGCGCGTTCAAAAGCAAGTTGTCTATTTTTCCAGCTTTTGTATGGGCAGCTACGGCTGGAAAAATCGGTTTTAGGCGGCAAAGCTTGGACAAACAGAAAGATCCTAGTTTATCAAACTAGGAAACTGAGGTCTTCAGCGCCTTCAAAAGCAAGTTCCCTATTTTTCTAGCTTTTGTATGGGCAGCTACGGCTGGAAAAATCGGTTTTAAGCAGCAAAGCCTGGACAAAACACAAAAATCCTAGTTTGTCAAAATCGGAAAATGGGGTTTTCAGCGCGTTCAAAGCAAGTCGCCTATTTTTCTATCTTTTGTATGGGGAGCTACGACTGGAAAAATCGGTTTTAGGCGGCAAAGCCTGGACAAACAGAAAGATCCTAGTTTGTCAAAATAGGATAATGAGGTTGTCAGCGCGTTCAAAAGCAAGTTCCCTATTTTTCTAGCTTTTGTATGCGCAGCTACGGCTAGAAAAATCGGTTTTAGGCGGCAAAGCCTGGACAAACAGAAAGATTCTAGTTCAGCGCCTTCAAAAGCAAGTTGCCTATTTTTCTAGCTTTTGTATGGGCCGTTACGGCTGGAAAAATTGGTTTTAGGCGGCAAAGCTTGGACAAACAGAAAGATCTTAGTTTATCAAAATAGGAAAATGAGGTTTTCAGCGCGTTCAAAAGCAAGTTGCCTATTTTTCTAGCTTTTGTATGGGCAGCTACGGCTGGAAAAATCGGTTTTAGGCGGCAAAGCTTGGACAAACAGAAAGATCCTAGTTTATCAAAATAGGAAAATGAGGTTTTCAGCGCGTTCAAAAGCAAGGTGCCTATTTTTCTAGCTTTTGTATGGGCAGCTACGGCTGGAAAAATCGGTTTTAGGCGGCAAAGCTTGGACAAACAGAAAGATCCTAGTTTATCAAACTAGGAAACTGAGGTCTTCAGCGCCTTCAAAAGCAAGTTCCCTATTTTTCTAGCTTTTGTATGGGCAGCTACGGCTGGAAAAATCGGTTTTAAGCAGCAAAGCCTGGACAAAACGCAAAAATCCTAGTTTATCAAACTAGGAAATTGAAGTCTTCGGCGCGTTCAGAAGCAAGATGCTTATTTTTCTAGCTTTTGTATGGGCAGCTACGGCTGGAAAAATTGGCTTTAAGCGGCAAAGCTTCGACAAACAAAACGTTGTGTTTATTTTACAGAACATACCCATGCAGCAAATTAAGAAATCAAAGCAGGTCCTGTTGTCGTATTAGGCCGACGTAAAATATTTTACTAATTCAGACGACGTCAATATTTCAGCGGTAAAATTATTCGAAATAGGCGACGACCTGCGAAATATTATAAATTGTGCAGATTTATCAACACTGCACAGCATGGATGGTCGTAACTATTCCGGACCTGAAGACCTTAAAGCGACACGTCGGATTTGATACACTGTTGTTAACCAAAAGCGATAAAAACTGTCTTCAACCGTTTTTAATTTTAGGAGCAGTTCGCTCCCAGCATGCCTTGGGAAATGTTTAGTGTGATAGCTGTTTTGTGTGTTGATTCATGCCAAAACAGTGAGCCCACAAACCTATATAGTAATCAAAGGCTTGCGCAGTCCTAGCCACGTCACCCTGGTCTTCAAAAAATGGGCATGAAGCGCAATCACAGTGTGGATCAGATTCAACAAAAAATGATTTGTGGGTTAAATCATCTCTCTGGTTGCTTATCAATTTATTGAGATGGGCAAAGAAATGCTGAACATGGTGAATCCCCACTGCTGCTTACTGTCTCAGACTTTCTCAAAATCCCCAATGTTTTAAGCATGTTTCGACTGCTGTCAACAACAAGTACAAGAGCACTGAGGCAGACCACCAAGCTGTGCACAACTATGCTCTCACACAGACACGGGAGTATGGCACGACATGGGCGAAGTGTCTGCTCTGCGGAAACAAGTGGCTGACAACAAGCATGTTGCGAGCACCCACCACATGATGAGGTTAGAGGAAGAGTGCTACCTCAATCCTGTACTGGGGCCGTCCAAGAATGGGCGGAGGTTCGGGCCCGACGGCCTTTATGGCTGCAGAACCCTGGGCCGGTCCGCAATGAAGCTGTAGTGGGGGACCACATTGAGAATATGGTTTCCTTCGCGCGGCAGCGCTTCCAGACAGGTACCCCGATCTCCTACAAGTACAGCAACAACAGACCTGCTGTCTTGGTCGAGGGCAAGAGCGTGAAAGGGGTGAGCCTGTCGGTGATCTCTTTTTGATATGTTTCGAACTTGTGACAAACCTGTTGACTCCCCATGATTGTTTTGCTTACTTCAATAGCCATTACGTTCCTTTTTCAATGATTAATATCGCATGCCCTCCCCAGTAATGATAGTCCCCATAGTCTTCTTAAGTCTTAAAGAATAGTGTTGATGAGAGTTTTGCTGATCATTCATCCACCTCCCATTGTCAAAAAACATTGGTCGAATCCCCACTTTGCTGGTGAATCTCCCTACATGTGTTCGTGAATATCTTTCATATTGCTGTCATTTCGTTTATCCTGCAAACTATGTTTCCATTTTTTCCTTCAGCTTAAATTTCCCTTTTAATGATGGGGAATTGCAAACTAATTTCTGGGATGGATGTTAGTTCATGTTAATCCTATATTAAACATATTTGTCCATATGTTGCCTCCAAATATTCCAAATCAGTTGAATGCCACTTCTTCACACTTGAATCCCTATTTCGATTGATTCACGTGAAATCACTGAACTGCCAAAAATTTAGGGATGATCCCAAAATATACTATATAGCGATTATACCTGCTTCAATGTATCTACTATGAACCATATCATAGCTAACCCATAGTTCCAAATCAACTTTGCTCTCTCCATTAATGATGGATTTCCAATGCTTCCCATCAAATTCCATATGCATCCCATATAGTCCCATAAAATCATTTATTATATTATAAATGTTAACCAGGAATGTTAGTTATCTAAGGACGGTTATTCCCAATTTCCCGGAATTATATGGGATTTATATGGGATTAAGTCTGGTTAACATAGATTGATAAAACTATGTGTAATCCGGTCCTAGTTTTCTCCCATCCCCCCAGCTCCAGCCCCAGGAAAGTGAAGGGTGTGGTCCCTGCCTCCCTGGCCTCCCGTGTCATTCGACGGGTGCACCATGGGATCTCGGTGTTGGCCAACAAGGCGCGTTTTGGGGAATTTTACTAGAATTGGTGGAGTATTTAACCATCAAGTATGAGATTTAAATTGGATTTACTCGGATTAATACATTTTTTTTTGCCCTTGGCCAATGTATAGATTATTTGCCTATTAAATATGGTGATGTTCTATGGTTGCATTAGATTACCAGAAAGTAATTACGTATTTCACCCTATTCCTACATGGTTTAAATGATCAATCAGGACTCCGTTATCAACCAACATTTGAGATCCCACATTGCAGTTTTTGATGACTTAATAAAGTCATTGATACAGTTTGTACACACATGTATAAATATGTTTTATATACGCATACTTTATAAATTCATACCTACCTACCTACATACCTACATACCTACATACCTACCTACATACATACATACAGACATACATACGTGAGATACACACGTTAGATACATAGATACATAGATAAATAAATACCTACATACCTACATACCTACATACCTACATACCTACCTACATAGCTACATAGCTGCATAGCTACAAAGCTAAATAGCTACCTAGCTACCTAGCTACATAGATACATAGCTACATAGCTACATAGCTACCTACCTACCTACCTACCTACCTACCTACCTACCTACCTACATACATACATACATACGTTACATACGTTACATGCATGCATGCATACATACACACATACATACATACGTACATACATACATACATACATATAGACATCCATGCATACATGCATGCATGCATACATGCATACATACATACATTCCTACGTACCTACCTACATACGTAGATACCTAGATACCATGATACCTACATACCTAGATACCTAGATACCTACATACCTACCTACCTACTTACATACATACAGACATGCATAGGTTACCTACATACATACCTACCTACCTACCTACCTACCTCCTACCGACCTACCTTCCTACATACGTGCATACCTAGATACCTAGATACCTAGATACCTACATACCTGCATACCTACATACCTACATACCTACATACATACATACGTTACATACCTACATACGAACATACACACGTACATAAATTCAAAAAAAGCATTCATACATACATTACATTACTCTACATTACATTACATTACATACATTTCATTACATACATCACATACATACATACATACATACATACATACATATACACATACATACATTCATACATACATACAATACGTTACATACGTTACATAGGTTACATATGTTACATACGTTACATACGTTACATATGTTACATACGTTACATACGTTACATACGTTACATACATACATACATGCATACATGCATACATGCATGCATACATACACACATACAAAATTACATTAATAATGGCATTACATTACATTACATAACATTACATAACATTACATAACATTACATGACATTATATAACATTACATAACAGTACATACATACATATATAATTACATTAATAATTACATTACATTACATTACATTGCTTTACATTACATACATACATACATACATACACACATACACACATACATTCATTCATACATACATACATACATACCATACGTTACATACAATACATTACATTACATTACATTACTTTTCATTACATTACTTTTCATTACATTACATTACATTACATACATTACATACCTACATACCTACATACCTACATACCTACATACCTACATACCTATATACCTACATACCTACATACCTACATACCTACATACCTACATACTGCATACCTACATACCTACATACATACAATCCTACCTACTTACATACATACGTACGTACGTACGTACGAACATACGTTACATACATACACACATACATACATACACACATACATCCATCCACCCATACATAAATGCATACATACACACAAACATTCATTCATTCATTCATTCACTCACTCACTCGTTCATTCATTCATTCATTCATTCATTCATTTTTTTTCCATTCATACATGCATGCATACATACATACATAAATACATTCATACACACATACATCCATACATACATCTATCCATCCATACATAAATACATACATACGCACACATACATACACACACGCACATTCATTCATTCATTCATCCATCCATCCATTCAGTCATTAATTCCTTCATTCATGCATTCATTCATACATGCATGCATACATACATACATACATGCGTCCATAGATGCATCCACCCATCCATACATACATATCACACACACATACACACACATACACACACATACATACACGCACATTCATTCATTCATTCATTCATTCATGCATTCATTCATTCAGTCAGTCAGTCAGTCAGTCATTCAGTCATTCAGTCATTCAGTCATTCAGTCATTCATTCATGCATTCATGCATTCATGCATTCATGCATTCATGCATTCATGCATTCATGCGTTCATGCATTCATGCATTCATGCATTCATGCATTCATGCATTCATGCATTCATGCAGCCATGCATTCATGCATTCATGCATTCATGCATTCAGGCATTCATGCATTCATTCATTCATTCTTTCATTCATGAATTCATGCAGCCATGCATTCATGCATTCATGCATTCATGCATTCATTCATTCTTGCATTCATGCATTCATGCATTCATGCATGCATGCATGCAGTCTTATAGGTGCATATTGATCATCTTTTTCGTGAGGAAACGCAAGGTGATTGGTTCATCCTGGGTTGACATTGCCCGCGCTCCCTGCAGGCACACGAAGACGACACGGTGCAGTACAATGCCGGGGAGATCCGTTTGAGGAGGGAGAAAAAAAAAATCAATGCTGGAAGAAATTTCCCAGGAATAGCCATAAATGCGTTTAAAAATAAATGAACCATAATCCTACGACCCTGATTGCTAAGGCTCCGATTTAAGAGTGCGATTGTCCCTTTTCTAATATATATATTTTTTTTTTCTTAGGATATATATATATATAAAAATTTATTAAATAAATAAATAAAAATAAAGTAGTATATATATATTTATTTAAATAACGGTTTTTTGTACTTATTCTTGTGGAGATCCATGTGAGTACATAAGTGGTTGACAACTCACTTTCAATGTCTTTAGTTTGTGGTGGGATGTCCATTATTAGTATTGGGGAAACTACCCATATTGCGGACTCGCACTGGTATGATGCTACCTAGGTCCCAGCTTTGGAATATCATTTTTGTTATGTGATATTGGTATTTTTCACGTGTTTAGGCTATAGAGATACACGAGCAGCATAGTA
Source organism: Cladocopium goreaui (assembly GCA_947184155.2). NCBI lineage: Eukaryota > Dinophyceae > Suessiales > Symbiodiniaceae > Cladocopium > Cladocopium goreaui. The sequence goes on along the minus strand of CAMXCT020001193.1, from coordinate 65,034 downwards.
TAGCGCACATATACAGTACAAGTGTACTAGTAACATCAAGCAACACCATACATGTCCTGATGTATAGTAAAATCTAGTCACCTAATACATCGACGATTCCAGTATGCGAAGCGGTGCAGGATGAAGCTCCGGCGAGTGGTGCCTCGAGGCGCGGTTCAATGGAGTGGATTGATTTCCCTGTCCAAAGGGGATTCATACATAGGGCCAATACAAATTTCGACACGTAACCACCAGTTTTTTTATGTGTCTAGTTCCACCAAGCGTTCGGCTTATCAGGGAATCGCACAACTATTTACTTCACTTTTCTTTTTCGCAGAGAGAAAAAGGAGCCTGCAGTTTTTCATCATCCCATTGTTCTCTTTGGGAAAACAGTGATCAATGCTTTGCTATTCATCCGTCATCCATGATCATCGTAAAGTGGGACGATTCTTCAGGGTCAAGCTGTGAGTTCGGGATGGTCAAATCCCTATTTCTAGTGTCCAATGGCGATAGAGAGAGAGAGAGAGGCAACGTCAAAAAAGTTTGATTGTTGCTGGCCAAAGTTCACTAAACACGATTGTTAAACATCAGTATTTAATAGCTACACTGATACCTACACGACGGCAACTAGTAATAGTAACCAACATTGTATTATTAACAGTAACTTTAGTTGATAGCTAGATATGAATATTCATTACCAGAAACCACTAAACAAAGTCATGTAGTAAACATTAACTATATGAGTGCTATTAATTAATTATATGACTACTACTAACCATTAAAGCATGACGGTTATTATCTATATTAATGGTAACGATATGACTACTATCAAACCCACATTGGCTTGTCGCTGCTGTGTCAGCATTCCAGGTATGGACGCCTTTGCACGCGCGCTGCAGCCCTCGCCACTGGTCCTTGAATTTTGGAGCCAGGGCAAGAAACTGTGTAGAACTACATGGTAAAAATAGGCATTTAACCATGAAACATTCGGATTTAACCATCCAAACATGGGAAACATTGGAATTTAACCATAAAAAAGTAGGACTTAACCTTCCAAAATGGTGACTTAATATGATTTGATCGTGACACATGGGGATTTAACCGTGCAATGACGGGCATTTTTTGCAACAAACATGGGGGTTCAAGGGGTGAAACTCTCCGGAGACCAACAAACACAGGGGTTCAACTATCAAAATGATGAGAATAGAATGAGTGTTATGATAGTTAAATAATGTTAAATATTGTTCTGTAATTGGATGCAATTGGGTGAAACCAATAATGATTTGATTAGCGTAAGACACTTTAGTGTCTTGCTTTCATACGGGGGATGATCCCCAATGACTGGCTTTGTGGATTTCCAATTGCCACATTTGATGACCCCGGAGGGTTTTTTTGTAAAGGCTTTCCTGCAAATGTTCCTCGCCCAGTGCCCGGGATGTTCGCAGCTCAAGACTCGAAGCGAAAACTCCAAGGTGTTTCACCTATGCGACCTTCGTGCAGGAGGAGTATTTGCCACAGTTGGATCTACAAGCTCCATGGCGAAGATGCGGAATCAGGGATACACAGGCCAGTTCCCCAAGATAGTTATAATTCCGGAGCTGTTGGCACTGATTCATTCATTTGTTGGGTGTCAAATTCTGGAGCTACCGCTGCCAGCCTGCATGGTTCACTACGTGAACACAACTAGAACATCCGAAGATTTCCCCTAGGACAGGATCCATGTGTTGAAAACACTTGATATATTTTCATGCATACCTTGTTTAGTTCAAAACTTATGTGAAGCTCAGGCCATTTTTTAGACAACAGAGTTTTTTTTACGGGATTCCGCCCAAACATGAACAGAAGCTATACAAGTATGGGTTTTTTGAAACGACAACAGGAGCTATAAATGTTGAAATTCAACCCGTAGCAACCCCTGAAAAGATGCAGAAACCGAGAAAAATCGGAGAGTTGTAAAAATTTGATGTCGTTTTTGTTTTTCCCTAAGTTAAATCACTATATATTATTGTACATATATATATATATATCATTCATATTTGTTTATGGGTTTTATAGTTATATACTTCACTAATTTTGTCGCTGCTAGTACGTCGGTGACAAATCTCAAGGAACTGGTGGATGATGCCATGGACATCAAACTCCAGCCTCTCGGGACGGATTTTTCAGTAAACTTCCATGGTACTTATGGAGGTGTTGGTGGGATTTAATGGTATTTACCCTCCATAAATGGTGGTTTAATGGTGGTTTAATGGGATAACAAAACTAACAACAACTGTGTTTCAATCGGATTTACCCTCTGGTAATTTGTTACATATTGACAACGGCCATTTATAGTTGATTTTTTTCGAGCAAACTGTTAGTATACCAAAGGGTAGTAAACTCCAACAATATGTGAAAGGTAATAATTATTGGTTCTATCGTTTTGTGGGTTGCTATGTTTTATTTATTTATATTTTGGATATAACCATGTTCGAATTTCTAGATCTAGTGAAATGGTATGTTTTCAAAATATGAATATATAGTTAAGCTGGGACTCACTCATAATGTTGTGTTTAGCTAAATGTTTATTTTGATGATATATTAAAGGCATATTGAAACATTTCTATCTTATATAGATAGAGGATGCCCGGCCCCGGCCCCAGTCATTGCCCCCAGGCTCTTAGACGACCTGATCTTTGCCACTCGGAAGACATGGTCCTGTGTGCTGCTTTTGCCTATGCATTTGATTTCTATATCTATATCATACATACAGTGTATGTAAGTATGTGTATATATATATGCACCCATATGTTTTTTGTCTATATGCTTTTCCAAGCATCTATATATATATATATATATATATAAGTAAGTATTTCGATTTATATGTATAGCCTTACTAACCACAATTATGTGCATATCCAAGTTGTAATTACTTTGTAAATGTGAGCACGCGCACGTTCCTGGCTGCAAAAACAAGGCCATGCTGGCGTTTGTGAGCTATATCGTTGCCTGGAAGTCGTTCTTCCTCTCCGGACTTTTGCTGGCCACGGTCGGCCGCAACGGGTTTGGGTTGGATGATCAACTGGAACTGGTAGTGGTGATCGCCACTTAAAACTAACCCAGAAATGAACCGTTTATAAATGTAAAAAATGCCTTAAAATGGATTGTATGGGTTTGATGCTGGCAGGGCAGCAGCCCAAGGATACTTTTTTTTGAGTTATGACGATATAAGCTATAGTTGTAAGTTTCAGCATGTGCTGGCAGTTTTTGTTTGATGTGTTACTGCAGATGAGACTTCAAAGAATGGGTCTGATCATATTTGGCTAGCGGTGTTACTTGTTTCGTGTTCCATCCTGCGATGCTCCCGAGCAGCTAGGTGATTGCCACCTTCAAAAGTGAGTCGCTTGGCTTCCACACCATGACGATCTCATGGAAAATCAAGATATCTACAACGTGGGGCCCCCAGTTGTAAGTTGGTGTGTAATCTTATTTCAATAACCGTTATATCTCCCATAAACCATAAACCCTAGTCAGCCAAGTTACAAGGGTGTCCATCCTTTTTCTGATGGCTCATCCATGTCCTACCCCCACAAAAGCCACCCCTGGTGAGGCATTTGCATTGGATCTTTCCTTTTTAAATGGTCCCAAAGGTCAGGGTCATTCATTCCAATTGGGAAGCAGATGGAAGCAGTGTTTTTTTGAATTCAGAATCCTTATATCACAAAACTGTGTGTAAATCACCCTGCTTGTTGGTTAGTTGATGTTGAAGGTGAAATCCTTATTGGCTCACTATAAAAACACTCAAAACCAAGGCTTTTGGCTTGGGGCATTTGGCATCTCTGGATGGGCGTGGTGCCTTTGCTTACTTTTTTTGGTGGGTGTTTTAAGAGGGAAGTGGAGATGGGAGGATTACCTGGTTGGAGGCAAACTTGTGACCCCTGGCTGATGATTTTTTGGGTTGGTCCACTTGCTGACCGTTTTTGGATCGCTGGTTTCTGATAAGTGGGTTTTACGACACGAAGAATTCGGACTTCATGAACCCGGCAGAGAAACTAATTTATCCCTAACAAAAACACCCCATATGGCCATATCCTGCCTATGTTTGTTCCAAGCGATTGAACTATTACTCTATGACTGACATTTGCTCAGTTGTTGTTACAGCCCCAGTTCTGTTGCGTAGAAATTCAGTGGGACACCACATCCAGCTGCTTATTGTAGCTACTGTCACCATGGCTTTTGCAACCACACAGTTGTTGGGGCCATAAAACACATTGGCCGACTACACAGGGGGTTGTGCTTCGAAACCACCTGATCTCATCAATCTGTTTCTGACTGAGGCGGGTTCAGCGCACCCAATTCTTTGTGCATCAAACAAAGATATGTTCCTGGAGAGGTCAAGGTTCAGCATGCCAACGTTCATAATTTGTAGGCAGAAATGAAACATTGCCAGCTTTAGGGAAGCTAATCTCAGCCCTTCAATTGCCGTCAATTGCGGCTCTTGTCCAGGCTGAACTCAGGGGGGTACATTGCCCAACTTCTCATGGAGATATCGCCTTTGCCCCAGCCACCCTTGCGTCACATTTTTCAGGTGCTGGTGCTGCTTTCGGAGACTTGTCAGGGTGGGTGGGGGGCTGCTTTTCACCACAGCAACAAGTGAGACTTCACCGATAACTGGCGATCGTGACCGAAAATATCCCAGAAGATGGCAGTTTGACATTTCTCAGTAAGCCAGCCTGAGCTGGACTAGTTGAGTACTTGTTTGACCTGACCAACTCAGGCTGATTTGAGTTGTAACCACCAAGCAGATGATGAACATTGGCCCGCAAACCATCATTCATCCCAGAAGTCGCGAAGCCAATGCAGGATGATCCTGGAACATCCTGGAACTTAAAGAATCCATGGTAATTTACTAAAGCCATTTGGATTTGTTTTTTTGCTCTTTCCTTGCCATGTACATGGGATGTACAAGCTATTTGCGCTATTTGCGGGTCATCTACCAAGAATCTACACGGGGTGGGCCATAATCAAGCTGGGTTTCTTGGTTTACACTTCCAACAACTGCTATAACTGCTATGACTGAGGATTCCCCACAAGCCCTTCCCTGTGGCAGCTGAGGACAAGAAGTGGAGGGACGTTCTGAGCACCAATGGTTTGAACGCGCCATTGAACCAGGAAGGTGCCAGCCCTGGCTCGCGGCGTGGTACATCCATGTTGGGGAGAAAGTACCCACGAAAATCCTGGCTGTAGACATGTCAATAGCTACTTACAATATATATCTTACAATCTACAAGGGTATGAAGCCACTTGGAGTGACAAAGGGGGTGCATCCTCAACCAGCTTCCCTGGATGGCCTGGATTGGGGTGGGCATAATGGAACACTGTTCTAGGTATTCATCGAACAAAACTAACTAGATGAGATCCCAAAAGTGTGTGGAAATCATGGCACCGATTCTAAATCTTACTCTGGGGTCAAAACTAAGACAGATATTGATATTGAGAACCCAAGTTTTGCTTTGGAAATTATATCTATCTATGTACAATTATGTACATACTTCATGGCAGGTCTTCCATGTTTTTATTTGGCTGATGTTTTCAACTACATATATATATATATTATATATATATTCAACCATGTGTTGTATAATGATCCCCAATGACGAGCATACTCCCCGGGAGGTTTGGAGATGGTGGCAGCCTGGAATGAGACATCAGCGGCTGGGCTGAAGAATGGATGAACATGGGGAGCACTAGGATTTCAACCTTTTACCTTACACAAGTACTGACACATGCGTATTTTCCAATGATTTTTTCTAGTGAACGTATTTTTGGGGTTTGCTACTTTCAATGCCGGACTTACACTAGGAAAAACATATTATGAAGTTAACCATGCAGACATGAATCTGCTGCAGCTTAACTGGCGGCTGAGCTTGCCCGCAAAAGGCAAAAACGACAGTCTACAGCATTGATCTCCGGTCAACCCTTGTCTCAATTGTTTTTTAATGCGCCAAAAACAACATATGTACTATGGTCAGATCTGGTCTTTTTTCTGGGTGAAATCGAAAATCCGTTGAAGATCAAACATCAACATCCTCCAGGGTCGTTTTTTTGGGTTCAAACTTTTCCTGGTTCAAGCCTGTCTCAATGGTTTGAAGACCAAAACATTGTGTTTTTCTGGGTGGAATCCATCGAAATCCCCAGGAGATGCATTGCTTCTTGATGCGGGTCGTGGAGGCCCGCAACGGTCAGATCATTGGCATGCAGGACATGGGGCCGCCCAGCTGGAATAAACATCCACCAGTTCCTGGGTTTTGGGCCATGAAAAGAATGGGAAAATCATGTAGAAGTGTGATAAAATTGGGATATAATGGATGATTATTGACGGGATTTCACTTGATCATATTAACCGAGTTACTAACCAACAATCAAAACAATCCCCGAACCAGCCATGGAGGCTTAGTTCGTTGGGAAAACCATCCATACATGGAGGAAATTCAGTTATAATGTTTGATTACCGGAGGGTAGTTATAGATAATTAAATAGTGAAATAGATTGGGAGTAAAAGTTTCATATACTATACTATGGCAGGAAGCAACATCAATTGGGGCGTGTTTTTGGGGTGTGACGGGCGGTTTGAGGGATGGCCTCCATCTATGCATATCAATGGTTCATTCAGCAGCGATATTCTCCGGAATTTTCTGAAAAATAGAAACCCTATGGCAAGCTAGTTGCCTGCAATTCAGTTGTTTTTTTCTCACCAAGCCTCCCACCCCCTCACTACACGGCAGTCACCAGGATCGTTGCGAAATCGAGCTTAGCTTTCACATGCTTTCACCATTTACTGGCATTGTGGGTGGAAAAGCCAAGGTTTGTATTTTCATTGAAGTTTATATTTATATATAGCTAGACTCTCCAACTACCCATAGATGCCACAGACATGGGTATTTTATCCCATAAATTTGGTACTTTCGAAGTAGGTTTGGATCACCTCGGGGCAAGGTGAGCTCCAGGCTCTCAGGATTTGTTTTCGGTTGAAAATCAGCTGGAACATCTACGGTCAAACAGGATTGATTTCATGGGAAAAAAAGATGGAAAAAGTATGGTGTCCATTCTTTTGTGTTTTTTTTCAGTACAAGTCATTGTAATCTTCCTAGGTCCTAGGTTTGAAAGCTAAAGTCCCAATTTTGGTGGACTATATCACGTGAAATCCCACATGTTGGTGAGTTATGAATTTCCCGCCGATATTTCCCTGGCAGGAGCTGGTGCATTGGGCCGGCACGGTTTGCGTGGGCCGTGGGGAGTTGGAAATCACTTTTGATGAACTGCTGGATGCCATGCATGCATCGCGACGAAAGCAGGGGCGGTGATGGTGGTGCCGCAGGTCAAGCCCCAGTGAAGCCCTAGAAATGGCGATGAATGCGATGGCAATGGTGTCTTTTTTGCCAAGAAAATTTGGATGGTTTGATCATATGATGCAATAGTAATGAGATATGAATGGAACATGAATGAAAGATCTCAAGATTGCGCAAACAAAATCATCGAACTCAAACATAATGTATAAATTTGCAGTCTTCTCAAAGTGCTTGCAATATTTTGAAAATGCAAGTTACGAAATCATGTGAATGAAACATTGCTAGATTAAAGGAGCTAAATTGACCCTGTGTGGAACTTATTCGACATAGGTGTGCTTGTATAGTCAAATTGTGCCGCCAATGGGCTCACCAAGTTGGTCTGGCCCCAGAAGACCGGAAAACCCGCTGCACAGTTGGAGACTTCAGATTTATTGAATCGGAATGTTCTTGGGTGGTAGATCCAGTGGTAGATGTCCTTTCGCTTAGCTACCAGAATAGATACCCCCCTATTACTACACGGTCCCCCCAAAAAATAATAAACACCTGGAGGAGTTTTTAGTAATAGGGGGTATTAAGCATTAGGATGCGAAGCTTCCAACTAATACTAAATCAAAACCCCAATATAAAAAGCATGTTGTTCTATTCAAAATCGATTACATTTCCTTTTAAAAACTAATTAACATATTGCCAAAAATTGGATTTCCAAGCTTTCCGCGAATAATATTAAATTAAAAACCTTAACATAAAATACTTGTTTCCCCGACCTTAAAAGACGGACCCTAATAAAAAAAACACCCCGGGGTTGATTAGTTTTTATTATTAGGGGGTGAAACCCTGAAATGGGACCTTCATTTTTTATATAATTTGTTTTTGAAAGGGGATCAATTAAAAATCAAATTGGCCAGTTTGAAATTTCCCAAAATTTAACGCGGACCCTGGTTTATAGTATTTGGGGTGCGTTTAGTAAAAGGGGCTAGGGATTATGAGGAAATGTTGCAATCCCCAATCAGCTGGGCTCAGGAATTGTGGTTCATTGATATGCCCCGGAAGCCGGTGGTCAAGAAGAATGCCTTGGTGTACGTGGCAACTTGGCGATACAAAAAACAGTGCCTGATGGTTCCCAAAGTTGAAATATGGCGCATGTCTTCAAACAATTCAGGCGGCACATGGTATGATAATAAATATATATATATATAAAATAAGTGGAGAAGAGTAGTAGTAATATTACAGTGTCTCAAAAAATGTCTGAAAGCTTGACCTTGTTATTATGCATTATAGGACTAACACTGAATCCAAGTAGGTTAGGATTTGGGCTTAGTCCGCCTAGCTCCGCGGGTTTTGAAGTTGGTTATATAATCACGGAAAACTAGAAAATGCAAGCTGGGATGTGCATGCGTGCAAGTCATAAAGTACCGACAAGATAGAAACAAGCTCAAACACAAAGCTGGCGTTCTAATGCCGTGTTTTCCAGGAGCGTCGGAAGGGCACAGTCACCAACGTCCGCGGCAGGAGGGGTGCCTTTCTGGATCTGACGGCTTCTTTTTGCGAGCCCATCCCATAAATCATGGCTCCTTTTGTGAGAACACTGACACTGCAATATCCTGGCACATCACCTTTGCTTTTTCCCCAAACAGTGTGTCCACACTGAGGAGTTCTTACGGTAATTAGGTGTAAAGGCCGGTGCTTGATCTGGGTGCTCCAGCTGTGCCGCGGCATTTTTCCTGTAAATGTCCGTATAAAGTGGCTCTTGTGAAATGTTGACATGCATTTCGATTGCGCAGGCTCGCGCAAAGTGTGGGCCGCGGTTTTGGGGCGCGGCATTTTTCTTGCAAATTTCTGTATAAAGTGGCTTTTCTGAAATGTTCCAGTGCATTTCGACTGTGCAGGCTCGTCCGTGTTCTGGGGTCAATCTGGGGTCTGTTCTGTATAAAGTGGCTCTGGTGAAATGGCGGAGTGTATTTCGAATGCGCAGGCTCGCACAAAGTGTGGTCCTAGCTTCTGGGCCGCGGCTTCATTATCATCCTCCCCCTCCTCATCCTCATCATCATCATCATCATCACCAAAATCATCACTATCACCACCATCATCACCATCCTCAACCTCCTCCTCCTCCTCACCATCATCACCATGGTCGTCATCATCACCATGGTCATCATCATCATGTTCTTCATCATCACCATGGTCGTCATCATCATCATCATCAACATCATCACCATGGTCATCATCATCATCATCATCACCATCATCATCCTTCTCCGCATCATGATGCTTCACCTTATCGTCCTCCACTTCGTCTTCCGCATTACCATCCTTTTTCTCATCCTCCATAACATTGTCATTCTTATCCTCATCCACCTCAACATCACCATCCTCCGCATCATCCTCCTGCACCTCATCATCCTCAATATCATCATCATCATCATTATCAACATCGTAGTCCTCAACGTCATCATTATCATCATGATTATCACGATTATCATCATCATCTTCATCATCATCATCATCATCCTTCTCCGCATCATGATGCTCCACCTTATCGTCCTCCACTTCGTCTTCCGCATTACCATCCTCATTCTTTTCATTCTCATCCTCCATAACATCGTCATTCTTATCCTCATCCACCTCAACATCACCATCCTCCGCATCATCCTCCTGCACCTCATCATCCTCAATATCATCATCATCATTATCAACATCGTAGTCCTCAACGTCATCATTATCATCATGATTATCACGATTATCATCATCATCATCGTCATCATCATCATCATCATCATCATGATCTTCATCATTATCCTACATTATCCTACATTATCCTCCCACTCCCCCCACACTGTTTGGGGTCTCTTGCCGGAGATTTGTTTTTTTGAGATTTCGTGATTTCTTCGGACATCATGCAGATCGCAGCACAGAGCCATATCGACATCGAGAACAGTCATGATCTCAACCTGTATACGGGGGCATGTTTAACAGCCAGGTTTGATTTTCAGAAGGTGCGTGAGAATGGTTTGCCGGAAATGCTCGTTCAATAGGCTGGAAATAAACTCTGGTGGGTTCCAGCACTTTGATGATGATGATGATGATGATGTATAAGATTCAAGTTGGTCGTTTTATTTTGTTTGTTTTTTGTTTTCCCCTGAAAACCTTGGTAAAGGTGTGAAGGGCGGGTTATTATGTTAGCCCTGATTTGTGGCGACTTTTCCGAGCATGAATTGGTGGAAACGACAAAGCAAACCACCATAGATCAAAAATATTTCAGATGTGAACATCTCAACGTTAGATTCATTAGATTCTGCCGAGCATGTGCTTCTATTTTGGATTCCAAGGGCAGCACACCAATCGACGGACTTTTGGTGCCTGTTGGAACTGTTTCACACCCACAGGATCCCGGAAAAGGCAGAAGGTTACAACCAAAGCGCCTCCAGAAAAGGGTGGTTGAAGATTCCAACACAGTTTTTGTTCTTTGATGGGTGTGTCTACATTGATAGATTATTTTCCCATTAAGACATCCATTCAGTTCGGGGATTTCCCAACCAGCCACGTTTGATGACATAGGAGGGTAGGGGTTAGCAATTGGGTTGCTTTTTCCCGTTCCAACTGGGAGTAGGTTGGGTTGCTCGACGCATTTTCCAGGACGGTGACCGTTGTCTTCGATGAATGTGCTCCAGACGAGTGCTTCAGTTTAGCACGTATGGCAGATGGAACAGCGAGGTTTAAACCAAGGACTGCGATTGTGTTTATCAAAAAATAGAGCACAAGTAAGTATCTCTTCGTTTGGGAAAAAAACATATTGTCTTACGAGGCATGGTTTTTGAATTTTCGATGGTTTATCTTTGTGTTGGTTGGCTATGACACGAACCACGGAAATGAAAAGCGGTCATGTCTGTGGGATCGTAATCCAGAACAACACCCTTAGCATCCTTTGGCGGTTGAATTGAGACGCGGGTACCAGTTTAGTAGCAACTGACTCAACTGACGTCATGTTTTGGGGTAAGCCTCTAGTATCCTCACCCAGGGCTATATATGGTTATATGATGTTGTATGTCATTCATCGGGGGTTGACATGTTATATTAATATTTGTTTCTATCCCCATTTCACATCGGTTAGTTAGATCCCCACGATTAATCTATCACAGTGTCCCCTTGGGATCTGCACCACATTGCAAGAACGATACCATTTTTCAGATGCTTTCAGGGCATAGGGATGAACATCGCTACTATATGACAACATTGATATAACACGATATAACAATGATATAACCTGTATATATAACCTATCGGATAAGCTACCCTCTGGTAAACTAACGTAGCTATAGAAAATCACCATGTTTAATGGGTAAATCCAGTATAAATGGCAATTTTCAATAGCTATGTTAAATTACCGGAGGGTATTTTGATCATCACTTCAACGGTTTCTTCACATCGACTTGGCCGAGGCCACCCGAGGAGGACTTCGACATGGAACTGGTGCAGCCGAGGATCCAACCGCCGGCGGTGCCCAGGATGTTCGTCCCAAAGAGTCCCGCGGCGGCCATGGCGTTGTAAACTAACAGTTTGCTATTGAAAATAGCCAATTTCAACACTCACTCACTCACTCACTCACTCACTCACGCACGCACGCACGCACGCACGCACTCACTCACTCACTCACTCACTCCCTCCTCACTCACACACACACACACTCACTCACACTCACTCACACTCATTCACTCACTCACTCATTCACTCACTGTACAGAGAGCTTCCTGGCTGCCTTTGGCGTGGCAGGCGCAGTACACAGAGCCTCCTGGAGGAGCTGCGGGGCGCGTGGGCGCCGCTGGGGCCGCGGCTGCCTTTCGCGTGGCAGGCGCAGTACACAGAGCCTCCTGGGCGCGCGTGGGCGCCGTTTGGCGTGGCAGACGCAGTACACAGAGCCTCCTGGAGGAGCTGCGGCGCGCGTGGGCGCCGCTGGGGCCGCGGCTGCCTTTCGCGTGGCAGGCGCAGTACACAGAGCCTCCTGGGCGCGCGTGGGCGCCGTTTGGCGTGGCAGACGCAGTACACAGAGCCTCCTGGAGGAGCTGCGGCGCGCGTGGGCGCCGCTGGGGCCGCGGCTGCTTTTCGCATGGCAGGCGCAGTACACAGAGCCTCCTGGGGCCGCGGCTGCCTTTTGCGTGGCAGGTGCAGTACACAGAGCCTCCTGAAGGAGCGGCGCGCGTGGGCGCCGCTTGGGCCGCGGCTGCCTTTGGCGTGGCAGGCGCAGTACACAGAGCCTCCTAGAGGAGCTGCGGCGCGCGTGGGCGCCGCTGGGGCCGCGGCTGCCTTTCGCATGGCAGGCGCAGTACACAGAGCCTCCTGGAGGAGCTGCGGCTGCCTTTTGCGTGGCAGGTGCAGTACACAGAGCCTCCTGGAGGAGCTGCGGCGCGCGTGGGCGGCGGCCGCGGCTGCCTTGTGATGGCAGGCGCAGTACACCACAACTCATCACAACTCATCACAACTTATCACATACCAACTCATCACAGCTCCACTTCTCACACCTCACTCATCACAGCTCCACTGCTCATCACAACTCATCACAGCTCCACTTCTCACAGGTCCACTTCTCATCACAACTCATCACAACTTATCACATCCCAACTCATCACAGTCACACTTCTCATCACAACTCATCACAACTTATCACATCCCAACTCATCACAGTTCCACTTCTCACACCTCACTTATCACATCAGAACTCATCACAGCTCCACACACCTGACATCACAAGTCCACTTCTCACACCTCACTTCTCACACCTCCCCGAAGTTCACATTAAGCTTAGATACATGAAGGCTTGACATGTGGGGTTATATTGGGGTTATCCGGTCCTTTAATTTTCTAGCTTTCTGGTGGTTGGTATTTGGATGTGTTTGGTATAATTAGGGATTAGCCCATGGGGAAAATCACCGATGATCCGAAAACACAAGAGGGGATCTTCATCCACAAAAGTCAGAAAGTAGGTGGTGCCGCAGGTGCCTCCTAGTTACAAGCTGATGTATAATTTCCATTGAAGATATATTTGCCATAAACCCTGGTTGTTGGAGTTGTAACGCAACTTAGCTAACTATGGAGCACCATCTTGATAGGAATATATAATCTTCAAGTTTTTCCGGAAACTCATCCAATGAACATCACTGTTTGAGGGTTTAAGGACGCGATGGGCCCTTGTTTGATGCACATTTAAGGCGTCCTGGGAATAGTGGCGACATTGCAGTGTGGGACCTCAGAGACCGACACTTCAAGGGCTATCCATGCGTTTTGATGTTTCACAGGTTGATCAGATTTGATCATTTTTTTTCAGATCTTAAAATTGTTTGGGAGTATTCAAACATTCTCGGGAACTAAAGATTGATTTGCGTCGCAAAATCGTCCGACGTAAATCTTGATTTGCGTCCGCAATGGATTCAGTTTTGATGAGAAACCTTCGAAATTAACGCAAAAAAACGACCGGAACTTAGACTCATGTGCATTCATTTTCTAAATATTAATGGTTTGGATATGTTTGGATTCAATACATTCCCAAAAGGCTTCGTTCCCTCGGTCTACACGGGAGAAACAGAACCCCTCTGAAACCTGTCCAAGGTATCACATCTACAACTTCCATCGGGAGCTGAGCCCCTTCACACAGTACCTAAAGGCTGGCCGTGTCAATTTCTGGTAGGAGATCAAGTCTATTTGGGAACTCGCGTCTTATGATTTTTTTGGGTTGTTTATATCGTCATAAGTGAGATCCTGCGGGTTTCCTTCATGACATGTCTGCCATTTTTGCCACCTGGATTTCTGGACTCGTTGCAGGAGTTTTGTACATGGAAGAAGCCAGTGGCAGCATCGTTGATGGTGGCCTTCCTCTTCGGTCGTTCCATCTTGTGCCTCTGTCCTGGGAGAAACCATGAGTTTTTTCCGCGGAATGTTTTTTTTCGAGATATAAACCGTAAAAAATCTTAAACCTATCATTATCTATCATTGTTGAAGGGTTGCACTTAGGGCTTTGGTAGGAGATCCTAGCCTATCAAACGATGCATGGGACCAAATTGGTTCTAGCAAATGATCAAGCATTGCCTAAAAGACACCCTAACTAGCAGAAGGTTTTTTTTTGGATGATGACCCCAACTGCAACATGTGTTTCACACAAGTTATTGAGTTCAAGGGAACAACCAAAGGGAAACGTCACACATGCGGCAGTGATTGCAAACTTGTCTGTGGGGTCAACCCCCTCAGACCAGTCTTTGGTGAGATAAACAGCTATGTACACATATAAGCTACATGTTGGCTTCCGTAAAGTTACCAGTGTTTGACTCATTCATAAACATATCATAAAGCGCAAATAACCGGATCCGTCTTGTGTTTGTTGCTTATTTAATTTTGATATATATATATATATTTAAATATATGTATATATATTCTTTTGTGTACATCTATGCGCACCGTGTAATACTAATTTAGTTTTGCTTCCCCTTAGCCTTGCCGAGGGGTGTGCAAAACCTTCATTACCGATCGGGGTTGACCCTATACCGATACTCCTGTTTTGCATGAGTCGCCTCAAACCTGTGAAGGTAGAAATCCTCACTGCTGATAGGGTACGACCCTTATTTGCGCATGGCATGACAATGAACAAGTATATAATGTTATTGTCCCCGATTTGTATATTATTGTTCCCCATTTTTGTATACATATGTCAATTTTATATGTATGCATATATACATATATATATATGTATGTATATGCATGCACATCTCCTGGTGGGTAAATCCGTATATTTTTGCGGGTCAACCCAATTTTGGTGATGACTTCCATCTCTGTCCAGGGCCTTTGTGGGCTTCTTCCAGCCAAGTAGCTGGTGTAGCCTGGAGATGTGAAGTCTGGGTAAGATGGGTACAGCTTTGATGGGGATGTAAACAAACATATATATATATATTTACATTTATAAATATATTATTGTGTATGTATTATTTATATATTTATATTACTTTGTTTATAGTTTAAATATATATATATATATATGGTCCCGTGTCCCGTGTTTCCCCCCCCCCCCCTCCCCCCCCTGTGATTTATTTTTGTTTACGTGTCTTCACAATGCATTCATGCATGTTGACATGTATACTTAATTCATATCTTTCATGCGCACTCCGCATGGCTCAAGACTAGCAGCAATTCCGCAGCATAGAAAAGTGTCCGCCGCTCACTGCTTGACACAGGTGTTTAGGATAGTGTTCCAGGGCTCCCTTAAAGGGGAAAGCTACCTCAAAGTGGTAGCGGAGCCTGTGCCTTCGCCAAGTCTAGATCTGTGTGCCGAACTGCCGTTCTCTGCATACATTCCGTATATCGGACTTGCGGAGGCAACCTGTAGGTCAAGTTAGAGTAGCTGCCATGGTCTTAATCCACAACATGGATTCAGATGAAGAACAACTCCAGATTGTCTCTTATGAAGAGCCTGAAGCATATGCCGCCACCAGTCATTCCGAAAACCGGATGGGCATCAAAATGACACCAAAGGTTCCACCCCAATTTGATGGCCAATCAAGCTGGTTTGAATATGAAGATTTAATTGATGACTGGTTAGGGATCACAACATTGGATGCAGATAAACACGGACCATCATTAAAGAATGCCCTCATTGGTTCCGCTTCTTTTTATAAGTCGATGCTCGATAATGCCCTACTCCGAGATCCGGATCGTGGCCTCGCTCATTTCAAGGACACATTGAGACCATACTTCGTGAAGGGAGTAAATCATGTGTTCCTTTGGCGATTCCTCCAGATGTTTCGCACATATCGAGGCCAGAGCGAATTCGTGCACTGGATAGGGCGATTTGAGATCGCGCAGAAGCGTTTGTTGGCTTCTTGGTCCGATCTGCTGGACATATCCGATCTTCCCGAGGCAGGCACTCAGGCATTTACGGCAGCACTCACAGATGAGCAAAGACTGCACTATAACCAGATAGTAACAGATGAAGATAAGCTAGCTTATCAACAAGAACTGAGAGAACAGACCATAACCAATAGAAGGACCAGACATGCACAGCAGTTTCCATTGTCAGACAATTTGATGTCACTGATTTTTCTAGTACAAGCAGACCTCAACGAGCAACAGCGAGAGCGCTTTGTCTCGTCCATGAACATCCGTCAGATTGCAATGCCTCAATACACCTATCTCCAAGTGAAACAGCACTTTTTGCCGTTTCCCGCACAGGTGTTGCAGACCCAAATATCACGCACCGCAAGCGGTCCAACTTCTACGTCATCGACGAGGGCGAGACCGAAGAAGGTGAGTACGGATTTTGGGTCTTTGATGAAGAGACGGGTGAAGAAGGTTTCACAGGTCTGTACACGGAGAACGAGTTCTGGGTTCTCAGCGCCAAGGGTTCATACTCTAAGCGCCGCATCTACGGCAGGTCCTTCAAGAAAGGTAGACCAAAAGGTTATGGCAAGAAAGGGGGAAAGAAATCAAGACCCGGCTTCCGCTCGAGGTCAAAAGGCAAAGGTTTTGCAGCATGGGAAGATGACCAGCAAGACACGGCTTTCTGGGGAAAAGGCAAGGGCAAAGGAAAAGGTAAAAAGGGCAAGAAAGGAATGATGAAAGGAAAGGATTCTTTCAAAGGAATGCCTTCATGGAAAGGAAAAGGAAAAGGTGATGCGAAGAACAAAGGAGGAACCAATCCATTTTTGTCACAACCTCCACAAGCTAATGTAGCACAGGCTGCATCATCCAGTGCATCACATGCCCCTGAAAAACAAGAAACAGCCCATGCCGAAGAAAGCTGGAGTTACGACTATGACACATACTGGACAGATGACTGGTCAGGTTATGAATCCTACTATGGATATGACGGAGATTACTCCCAAGGTGATTGGTACAATTGGTCGTATTTTGTTTCCGCTGAGGAACTGACCGACTCCGAGGACAAGCATTCAGACGTCAATTTCGAGGACGGACAGACCGACAAGATCAACCGGTTCTGTTTTTCAGGCATCCGCTTGTTCCGATTGTTCGGACACGAACTTGTAGAGGCCCTCACGTTCGTGCTTCTGTTCGTGTCTGTGATGTACCAGTGCTTTTCTGATTTGAACAGGTCCCTATTGAAGAGCATTCGTCAAGTTGAGAAGAGTGTTTCTACCGGAAACGGTGAGCTGCATTCGTTTCAGCCGCGTACAAGCCCGCTCGATTCCGTCTCTACGGAAGAGTGTGTATTCCTAAATTATGATCATGGTGCCCAACAAGCATTGCTTTGTGAATATGTAGATTTAGGTTCTCATCCGACTTATGTCATCCTTGACTCAGGTTGCACTCGAGCCATGGGATCCCGCTTTGCCATTGAACGCCTTGTACAGGCTTGCCAACAGCATCCCAAGCGTGATCACATTTGGTTTTCTAAGCAATCGTGTTCAAGTAAGTTTTCATTTGCCAATGGAGAACAATCTACAGTCAAGGAAAGGTTAGTGATTCATTTTCGCAATGATCGTGCACAAACTGGTTGGATCACAACATGCGTTGACATCCTGGACAAAGGTAAGGTTCCTATCCTCTTTTCAGTTGAACAAATGAGGAATCTTCGCATGAACATTGAGCACACTCCTGTAGGTGAGTTCATGACTTGTCCACTGTTTGGAATGCAACGCACCGCGTTGGCGGTCAGTACATCCAACCATCCAGTCCTTGACATTATGGCTCTTGCTACTTCCAGTTGGAAACCGATGTACAGCTTTCAGTCCGAAGACATCACATGCCCAGCATGCAATGGTAAACATCGACCACACACCAACAAAGAAGGTTGCAAGAGATTCAAGGGATCAGAGCCTAAGCCTGAAGAGGTGCCGAAATCGGCCAAGCCTGATTCCAAGAAGATTGTCAAGAAAACAATTCAGCCTGATAGTAAGTTAGAAGTACCAGCTCAACCTTTTGATCCCGATGAAGAGCCAATGGTGGCCTCTGGGCCAAGTTCCGGTTCGAAGGACGGTATCCCAAGACGTCGGGAACCTCAGATTGAAGGAGAAACTGAAGTCAAACCGGAACCTAAGGTTGAAGTAAAACTTGGAGAGAAAAAGGAACCGTCACCTAAGGGAACTTTGTCACTAGCACTTCAGAGAATTCATGATAAGCTTCAATCACCCACTGAACTCCTCAAGTTGCATTTGAAGCATTATCACATGACCACTGAACAATTCAAGAGAAGAACATCGGCTCTGAAGTTACCAAAAGAAATCCATGACAAATTTGATCAGATTACAAAATCATGTGACACATGTTCCACTGCCAGGATTGCACCATCGAGAGCTAAGGTTTCAGGAATCCGAAGTGAAGTCTTTGGTGAACTTACCTTCATTGATCATGGAGAAGTTCCGATCAATCAACAGTCAAAACTTCAATTCCTACTTATGTATGATGGTGCAACCTCTTTGACTACTGCTTTTGTAGTCCAAAACAGATCTGATCCGGTGACGATTTCCCATCTTCAAGAATACTTTGAAACTTATCAGCTGAATCCAAAATACATTGTTGCCGATCAAGCTTTCATGGGCATAGAGATGGAGAGTTACTACAACCGGCACAGCATCAGGCCAATCTCTCTAGGACCAGGAACACCATGGCCAAATAGAGCTGAGGCAGCCATTCGCATGTTTAAGAAACAGGTCTCATTAATGCTAATTTCCTTGAAAGATGATCCATTGCTTGCCAACATTACTTATAAACAGTTGTTGAGACAAGCCTGCATTTCAAGGAACACCATGGTAACACTCGGTGGTGTCACTCCTATTGAATTAGCATTTGGCAGAAGACCTGCCGATCTTACGGTGATTGAGCTCATGAATCCAGCTCAGCTCACGACTGAGGCCCCTGCTCCTGAGAGACAGATTGAAGCACTAAGGTCACTGGCGATGCGAAAGTTTCTAGAGGCAAAACAATCAGATGACCTTCGAAGAGATATTGCGAGTAAACTTCAACTTAGTGATGGACCATTCTTTCCTGGAGATAAAGTTTACTATTGGACCGAAGACAAATCAAAAATCAAATCAGACGGTTCACATGGAGGAAAATGGATAAAAGGAAAGTTGGTTTCCGTAGATGGCAGTATGGTTGGAGTTGATTTAGGAACCAGAATCGTGAAGGTCAACATCAGTAAAATCAGAAAAGACCATAATCCTATTGAGGATATTGACATTCCTTTAGAACCAATTGCACTTGCCAGTGCCGACTTTTCGGCCAAAGCTGCCGCCGGTGCCGAATCTTCGGCCAAGGGCGCCTGTACAGCAGTGAAGTCCACATGCCGCTCTGATGACCATGCAAATAACATCATAGAACACGATGCCATTCAGACAGGTCCTGAAGGTATTACATATGGTTGTTATACATGGGAGCCAGCTATGACCGGAAAATTAGATTTCCTTGAGCTGTTTAGCGGCTCCGCCAAGCTTAGTCAAGCGGCAGCAATGCAAGGACTTCGAGTCGGCGCTCCAATAGACCTCCGCACAGGTTACGACTTGCTCACTGCCGAAGGCCGGCGAAAGGCAATGGAAGTCATTGAGCGACAACAGCCAAAAATCATCCACATGGCACCTGTTTGTGGACCATGGAGTCAAATGCAGAATATTAATGATCCTGCTGATACTTATCAAAAAAGGAAAAAGTATCTTCCCATGGTAGAATTTTGTGCAAGAGTCGCTCTTTATCAGATTGAACATGGCAGATGTTTCATCATTGAAAATCCTGCGACTTCCAAGATTTGGTTTACCAAACACTTTCAGCGCCTTCTCATGAAGCATACCGTAACCTATGGAACATTAGATATGTGCGCATTTGGTATGAGAGACCCAAATGGATACTACTATTACAAACCAACATCCTTACTTCACAACTTTCCTGAGGGAGTCTTGAATCCGGTTTTCAAGAGATGTAATAGTAAGTCCAAAAATGATCCAAAACATTATCATCAACCATTGGAAGGTAGTGCACCAGGATATGGATCAAGAACGAAGTTGGCACAAGTCTATCCATACCGATTTTGCAGTACTTTGATCAGATGCATCCTTCCATTAGGAAATTCACGGGCTCTCTATCCATCGCAGCTGTCACTTGCAGTAGACCTGCTGGAAGACTTGAATCTCGATGAACTGCGAGGAGTGCAAAATCAGCTTGCCGCTCTTACGGCATCCGAGCATCCGGTGTTGGCAACTGACTTGTACGAACAGGGTCTTCCAGTACGTGACTATTACACGAAACGCCTGCTCAACCGCATTAATGCTCTACCCGCTGGTAATGTTTATCATCCTGTTCAGATCGAAGCACAACAAGATGTTTCACATGTCAGACAGATGTATCTAAGTACGTCCATGTTTGACAACGCGATCATTTTTCGTGGTAGTTTTCAGTCATTGCGAGTTGAATACCGCCACACACACGGCGTACTCTTACTTTGGAAGAAGAAAGATGCGTCTCATGTTTTTCTGCGCGTACATCCTAGAGATATGTCGCAGTTGATTGCTAGCCACTGGTCAGCAATATTGTTTTGGAACAATGATGGAAGTATCCCTACAGATAATACAGATGACATTCCTGAACAAAACACCAACATCGACCCTCCACCGGGTCTTCCACCTCAGCAGAACAACGGCCAAGATGATGAACATCCGCCTGAACATCTTAACACACCACCTTCATCACCACAACTTCCAGATGTTCCTATGCCTGACGAACCGCACACGCCGCATCCCGGCTTTCCTCCTGATGATGATCAGTTTCACACACCATTTCATTCACCACCAAGACCAAGTGATGATATGCCTGACGATGAGATGCATTCACCACAAGATGAGCCACCAGATTTGCCACCTCATCCATCATCACCACCTGATCATCCACAACCGCCATTTCCTGGAGCCACTGGCATCCCTGTTGCTCCAGATACAATTATTGTGCCCAATACGATTATACCGCCAAATATTGACGACACACCAATGACACAGAGCACAAAGCGTCCACCAGGTGATCCACCGATACCACCTGCAACTAAGGCTCGACCATCTAGACAAATGCCTCCTGCGTCTTCAACCCAATTTCAGCCTAGTAACCATTTGGGGGGTGATACACAGCCATCAGTCACACCAAACGCGACCACACAACCCGCTGTAGTCGCACCAAACGCTTCGAAACCGAAGAAACCCAAGCACGATTCTGTGCCTGATGACTTTGATGATGACGAGCCTGATCCAGATGCCGCACCATCAGGACACAATGGACCACCGATACTTCCGCTAGACGGAGATGAACCTTTTAATCCATCGCCAATGCCAGAGAATGATCCTCAACCAGACACTCAAGATCAGCAAGAGCAACAAGAAGAAGAAGAAGAGGAACCTGAAGAGGACACAGATGATACAATTCCTTATGGTTCAACTGATACAGATGAGACTCTTGACTATAATGATCTTGTTATTGATGATTCAAAATGGTGTTTCCTGTCACAGGAACAAAAGTTGTGCAGTAATACTGCTTCATTCTCTGTGCCTAGATTGATTGATGGTTCACCAGTAGCTCTGAGCAGTGTTGAATCTTCCAATTCTATCGGTATGTCTTATTCCGTTGTCTCGGAGAGACAACGCACCAGATGCCGTAAGAATAGATCTGATATCATTGAAGAATATCACGGCATTAATGAAGAAGACAAGGCTTTCATGACATTGTACTCCATGACAGACAAATTTTCTTATCTTGTTGGCAAGAAGAGAAAGGAAGCCACTCAACAAGAGAAGAGACAACTTGCCAAACAGTTTTTAGATGCAAAGAAGGCTGAATGCCAATCATGGATTGATAATGAAGTTTTTGATCTTGTTGACATGAGAAAAACCAGAGTTCGGAATTTCGTTGCCGGAAGATGGGTTCTTACCGTAAAGAAAGACAAAGACGGTAACTTCCAGAAATGTAAGGCAAGATGGGTCCTCAAGGGTTTCCAAGACAAACAGAAGAACACCCAGCAGACTGATAGTCCCGCAGCGTCACGTGCAGGTTTCCGATGTGCAACACAGCTGGCTGCGAACTATCACTGGGACTTGTACCATATGGACCTAAAGACCGCTTTCCTCCAAGATGAAGCCTATGATGAAACTAGAGACATTATTTGTCAGATTCCACCTGAGTATGGTTATCCACCTTACATTGGTGCTAGGCTTAAGAAACCTGGTTACGGTCTTAATGATGCGCCACGCCGTTGGTGGCAGATCATTGATAAAGCCTTACTTGACTGCGGACTTGTTCCCACACGCGCAGACAGATGCACCTATGTTCTGTATGACAGTACTTCTAAGACAAGGACCTACCAACCACCTCGTAGTGTAACCACCGAACAGGTAACTATTTCGGAAGCAATTGACCATCTTATGGATCCGGTAGCCCGAAACAATGCTCAGGGACGCCGACCGCATGGTTTTATTTGTCTTCATGTCGATGACCTGTTCATGGCAGGTGACAAGGTGTTTGAGTCCAAGGTCTTGTCCAGTCTGCGTAAGAACTTTGCTGTCGGTTCAGAAGATAAAAATGACATTATGTTTGTAGGACAACGCATCAAGTGGAAGACCCATGACAAGTATGGACCATACATTTCTGTTGACCAGAAACTTGCTGTCGATGCAGTTGAAGAAGTCAAGATTGATAAGTCCTTGAAGGATAACATCCAGTGCAATCCTCAACTTCACACCGCTTATCGATCAGTTCTTGGACAGCTTAATTGGTTACAGAGTAGGACACAGGTCCACATCTGTTACAAGTTTTCGCGTTGTGCCTCAGCCGCTGCTAGTCCGACCATAGGTGATGTCAGGGAAATCAACAAGGTTGTTCGAACCCTCAAGAGTCAATATGTAGATGGTAGATTCTGGCCTCTGAAGGGTTCTCAGCGTATCCTTGGCATGCCTGATGCATCCTACCGTAACAACAGTGATAAGTCTAGTCAGCGTGCTCATGTCATTTTCCTAGCCGAAGACCGCAAATTGCCTTCCAAGGGAACATACCGCAATTCCGGTTACGACACGCAAACACACCGTATAGACGGTTCCAACTCAGCAACCCGTGGATCGATTATTGACTATGAGAGTCATAAGATAACCACTACAACACAATCCACTACTGTTGCCGAACTGAATGCCTTAATGAAATGTTTTGGAACCTGTTTGTTTTTGCGTGCACTGTGGGCCGACATCAGTGGTGAGATCGTCCCCATACACATCCGAACAGACGCAAACAATTTAGTCACCACAGCTCAGACAACACACTTACCTGAACAGAAGGAGACCCATCATTTAATACAAATGTTAAGACATGAAAGTAACACTGGACACTTGGATGACCTGAGCCACATTGCAAGTGAATACTGTCTAGCTGATCCACTTACAAAGTCAACAGCAAAACCAGATCAGTTAGTGTCATCCATTACCACTGGCAAACTTGAGAATGTTGATACGCACCCGCCATTCCGGTCGTTACTCAAACATAAGGCATTTTTGACTACGTGGGTCATTGAAACGTTGTCAGAGCCGCACAATGTATTAACATTTTTCAATGAAGATATTTCTGATTATGTTTTTGCCATGCTATACTTTGAGGAGTAAATTTTCGTCTCAAGAAAATTTGTGTCTGCAATCTCTTGGCTCACAGGGTTCTTATTGTTTTTCTTTTTCGCGACGCCCGGACTCACGTCCCTTGGCACTGTTCTTGAACCCAGAAGCCAATTCTTGGAGACACCTCGAAGATCTTGTTGAAGATCGATTTCTCAAAGGTCGCATCAAAAGGTTGACCAACTCACTTCCCTTTTATGCCTCCGAAGTTCTCAAAGCATGGCCGCACAGATCATTCCGCCTCTGCGGATTACACACCACGTGGCTTTCGCAGTCCTCGTGGCAACCGTCCACATCACACACCGCGTGGCGGTAATCCAGACAGAAGGCAAAATCGCGACACCCGGACTTACGAATCTCGTAGCAGGGTCATAGACGATGCATTCGGCGCGCCTCTTGACTCTGTGCAGTCGAACAGCCGCATTTTTGCTGAGTGCATTTCTCAGGTCCTCAGAAAGCAATCCGGTATCAAGACCAAGGAGGACCATGATTCCGCATTAGCGGATAGCAATTATGAGACCATGTCACGTCACTTGTCTTATATCTTTCGGCATACGAAGTTAATGCACCGTGACGGATCATTGTCCTTACATGAGCTTATTAGCCATCCTGGCACAGCCAGAAAAATTCGCGCTTTGTACCGTGAAGGACCAAAATTTTTGCAAGATTTTGACTCTAATGAGCTTTCAATGCAGGTCCGACAGAGAGAAAACACTGTTACTTTCCTTATGCCCCTGGCCCACGTAATCTGCGACTCTAACAAAGCCAGGGCCATGATCGGCTATGTAACCACCGAAGATTTCCAACCAGGCATTGTTCCGATACCGGACACGTGGTTTAAGCCGGCAGACTTCGATGATGAGGTCAACAGGGAAAGCCAAGCCGACCTGCTTGATGGTCTCGACATTGCGAGCATTTTTATCCGTTTTGAGAGTGGACATTCCACTGAGGTTGAAATTCAGCATTGCCCATTTAAGCCTGATGTTTTCCCACTAAGGTACCTCGTCCATGGAGCGAACGAGAAAAATCTTGAATCCATCCGAAGACTAGGTTTGCTCCCAGGAGGCACCCGTGGTGGAAGGAACCATGTGCATTTCACTCTTGATTCTGCACTCAGTACGATCAGAGACGTATTACGTCCCGAATCAGACTGCATCCTAATTGCCAGACCTGGTGCCGTTACCGGCCTTGGTCCAGTGATCACTCACAACCGGTACGTCCTCACAGATCAGACCGTGCCTTTTAATCGCTTTTGCGGTGTTTGGTCCTTCGTTGATCGATCCTGGCTTGTTGCACCGGAACCGGGCGAGCTAAGGCGAATGAATGATTATACATCCAATATTGACCTTGCCATGCATGTCTGCCACCATCAACTTTACTGGGAGAAGAAGAATGAGAATGAACAAGATGGTTTCACATGGTCACGTTCCGAATATATGGAGTATGTGGCAGAAGAAATCGAGAAACTCCCAGTTGTAAAGAAGTTTTTGGAAAGTTTCCGTAGTGCCGATTCCGGTCCGGCCAGGCCTCTGCGAACAGAAGCAACTCCGAACGACCAAGAGCTTGGCCCACCTGAGACCGAGGCAGACAAGAGAGTAAAAACTCTCAAGGCAGAAATTTCCGAACGATTTAAGAAACATCTTGCCAAAGAGCGAAACAAGGAGCAGTCTTCCGCCTCGGAGAGTGAAGCTCCCAAAGGACCTGTTAAGGCCAAGCCTATGCCAAGGAAACCGAAGGATGCCGCCGCTGCGGCTAGCTCCGATCCAGCATCCGGCCAAGTTGATCCTGACGCTGAAGTTGATCTTCAAGCAGCATCTCCCTGGGGCGGCCGCCGACAGGTTGTCAAGACCAGAAGACGCCGTGAAATGAACGCTCAGGCAAAGGATTTGTTCCGCGATGCGGACGCCGCCCAAAAGTTTTTCACTAAGTTTAAAAAGGACACGGAAGAAATTCAATGGTTTCCTCGCCCTGCGGGTCCTCAATGCTGTAAGAATTTTGAAGAATGTGGATGTTCAGAGGCAATGTTCTGGTGCCACCCTTGTGGCTTTGCCTACTGCTTGGAATGCCGCACCTGCGGCTTGTCTTGCAAACATAATATTGTTAATTTTTCCTCAGAGTTGTCCTCCGACTTTATTCCAGACAGCATCGGCTCATCCAACTCACCTTTCGACATCGAAGAACTGGTTGATGCCGTACTCCCCTAGGATCCGGTTAGATTATAAATAGTCTTTTTAGGTTATCATCCATGATTTCTTGATGATAGTCTATCTAGATTATTTTGAAAGCTTATCACGAAATCACGATAAGCTTGTGCAAGGTTAGTCCTTGTCCCTCTTTGGGGGAAAAAAGTAGACACACAAGATAATTTGTGAAAATCGGAGAAGGACATGGACACTGGAAACGGAAACGAGATGACGAAAAAACCAGTCTGATTCCAATGACGGAACTTTTTTTCACTCAATGCATGACACTGAAAGTGCAGATTTTCCTTTGAATTAGTGCTTTGAATTAAAGCGAACTTTAAATCGCAGTATTGCTGTGCATTTCAGTGTGCATTTAGTGTTTCCAAATCACTTGTGTGCGTCGATGCTTCACCAGAATCAGGTAACGAGCCAAAGTATGTGCTGAAGTTGAATCCTTGGATTGCGTTGGAAGACAAATGTTTGAAATCTGACACATGGTAACTTGAATCCAAATGAGGCAAGTTACGCATCTCAGGAGGTACTGGATGTGGCGCTCAATACGTTGTAGATTCATGTGATTGGACAAGTACGACTGGATTTGCAGCGGGGTTGACCGTATTCGTTCTGGTCGACCATTGGAAGCTCCACCGCCTTGGCGGCGTTTGATTGGAATGCAAGTGGGAGGCTTCATCTCGAGTAAACGCTGCTTCAATGGCTGCAGACATGTGTGGTTTGAAAAAAGGACACCACATGGAATAAGGAGACTGGAAACAGAAACGGACACGGATCAGTGGCACGATTATCGAAACTGAAAGGGAAATTTCCATGGACCTTGAAACGGGAAACGGACATGTTTGACTTAACTGCGTTGCGTTTTTTTTCCTGCAGAGTCAGCTGAGCTGGATGCACTTCACGTCTGAGCTGGGAAACCAGCTTTCCTTTAGATGATAATTAAAAGAGACTCCAACTGAGTTGCTTTGCAATCAAGTTGTTTTGGCCTTTTTGGCGATGGACTCAATGTACTCTCGAGCATCTTTGTGCGCCGCTCGACGGGTCTGCACGTCAGTGAATTCCGGTTGTTTGTACACTCGTGACGCAAAATTTTTTGCCGTCATGGTTAAACCTTTGGACTCACCATATGCACGGAATGCTTGCAAGGCTTCGTCTTTACTTGCTTTGCCGAGGAGTTTCCACCATGCTTTGGAACTAGACTGCTTTGGAGAGACATTCGTCACAGTGCGACGCACCACGCGTTTCTCCGAAGCTTCCGATGTAGTAGGTGTCCGCAGTGTAGGAACGGATGCGATGAGAACTTTCTCGGCCATTTTCTTGGCGGAAGCGACTGCTTCTGCGAAGATATCATGGTCTGCACAAAATGCAGCTGCGTCTGCCTGGCGAAGGTGTTATTTTCTTGCAAGGACAGCAGAGCAGACCCAAAACTAGATGCTGCCAAGGAACGCTCAGAAAATCCAAAGAGGATTTGGCGGCGGGATCTCGCCACAGCACGATTGAGGAATCTTGGTGGTTCGATGGCGTGGCGACGGCCATGTTGTTGACTTCCGTTTGCCACGAGTTGGCCGAAGGATTTGACAACTGCTCTGAACTCAGAAACGAAGGTTGTAAGCAACGACACAGACGCGCAATCACCTCGTGCTGCTGTTGGGTCAATTTTTTGGCTAAAACTTCCCATCCACCGTTCACACTCACCAAGTCGCGAAGTTTTGCAACCATTTGTCTAAGCTTCATGAAGAAGAAAGTGATCGTTGCTTGGACGCTCACTTCTTGGCTCCACTCGAACTTGTGCTCTGCGCTATAGGCATAGAAAGCAGATAGCAACATGGCATCCGGTATAAGACCATTTTTGCACACTTCCAACAACGGTCTGAGGAGTGGTTCCAGCTGCACGTAAGCTGCCGCATGCTTGGATGCTGCTGTTTTCCAATTCATTCCTTCTAGAAGTGGCAAAAAGACCAAAAGGCTTCTGTGTCCGATAGTCTTGAAGCCCTTGTCCAAAGCATTCTGCAAAGCATGAACAGACACGCCGGGCAAGACCTTAAGTCTTTCTTGCATCGCCATTGTCCTATATCAACTGACTGTCAAATGCTGCAGGGAATGTGGAAGAAAAAACATGGAAACAATGTTTTCGTCTCGCAAGACAAACAGAAACGGAAAGACAGACACGGAAAAGGACAGAAACACTGAAACTACGATGTTTTGCTCACTTCAACTGCCAAGACTCTGCAAGGTCCATAGACAAAGCAATATTGTAACGCTCGATGAATTTGTGCAACGAACTCAACATTCCACGACCTTTCAAGCACGCTTGCATCAAAACTTTGCAGGACGACATAAAAGATTCTCCCGAATAACACCAGGTCCAGCGTGGGTTGATGTACTGCGCCAATTCAGCCGAGTGAAGCATCCAGTGGCCCTTGAAAGTGTCAGCTTGAAAGAGTTTTCTATTTTCTTGATTCCAGTAACGGCTCTGCAAGGCGACCATACAAACAGAATACGTTTTGGTACATGTCATGAAATCCGAGTGTACCTCGGGTGTCAACTTCCATTCTGCACTGTGCCTTTTCAAGATTATATCCATATCCGCTGAAGCTTGCAAAGAGAGTTTGATCCAAACGTGTGCTTTGTTGGTATGATCCATCTTCTGTTGCCAAAGATGTAAGAAAGCTACTATGCACGCAACGGATTCGGCAGCTTTCACCTTGAGCTTCGGATACTTCTTCCGGCACTGTTTATCATTCACGTCACAGAACATTCCCAATGTCAAGTTATTCAAGCCGCTGCGACTTTGCGTTGCAGACCAGAAAGCCTAAGACAAAGAAACGAAGCGAAACATAAAAACAGAAACCAGCATTGCTGTAACCAGTTTCTTGCTTGCAGCCAAGGCACCTTTGCTTCATGCAAGAGTGTTTGCAATCGATGCTCCAAACTTTCTGTGCTTGGGAGCTCAAAGATCATCATCCACACCACGCTTCCAAGCAGACGCAAGTCACAACCGAGATGTTTGGTGTGCATATAATCTGGCGCAATACTTTGCGGACTCATCAAAGATTGAAACAGTGGACATGGATGACTCCTAGGTAGACTCCAATCATCTGCTTGCAACGCCAAAGTCTCAAACGGCGGCACGTGTTGCAAAGCCTCCTTGGGCACAGAACACAGACAACACGGCCGCGATGCATTCCAACGAGCCACATGATGAAAATCACTGAAATATTCCAAATCACCGGTGGTCCAGATAACTACTGGAAAAAAGCCTCCAGTGGTTTGACAGTCCATCAAGGCTTCAAACGAGCGTGCGATACGTCGGAAGATGGCTTTTGACGTATTGAACCTTCCTTTGCTGCAGGCCATTGTCCACACCGCCGCCATCAAGAAATGGATACTAGCGGTGGCTACCAAGCTGCGAAATGATAGAAACAAACAACTCTTGGAGTTAGATCCTATGTGCATGGTGACGGCCGCCCCGTCGCCATGCAAAACCACAGGAACCGCTCTCTTTGCGTAGTTTTGGATGGTCTTCACCGGATGGTTGAGCAAAGCCGGATGTTGGCCACAAGCACTCCAAAAGGACGGTAATGTTCGAGCATCTTCCAGAATGTATTTTTGGAAATGTTTGGATTTCCATAGAGAAAACCAAATGGTCTCCGGCATGATCATGGGTAATCTCGCAGGAACAGTTCGACTAGGCACACCCTTTGTTGTAGCAATTTGTAAGGGCACCGTGTGCTGACAGAGTGCAAACCTTTCCTTTGGCAATTTTCGCAACAAATCACGGTGAACATTGTTGGTATGTTCTCCAGCACTGCCTAATTTTGCGAGAGTCAGCCATGCATTTATTTTTAAATTGTAAGCCTTGTCCAGATCATGCACAGCAGCTTGGGCCACCTCTTGTACAAAAGTAGCTGGAATGTGACCCCAGCGCCATCGATCCAGTAACAGTTTGCTCAATTCCGATGCGTGATTACGCGATGCAAAATAATTGGCTTCAAATTGTGCAGCTGTTTGCTGTCCACCACGGGATCGCTTAGCGAACTCACGTAACTCATTCATGGCGTAACTTCTGTGCTTTATTGCAAATGGTATTTGGTATGCGACATGATTATCGTCTTTCCTGAATGTCAATTCGATGGAATGTATCGTGCCATTGTATTACCTTGATTTTTGTGCAACACGTGGAAGTATGCAAAAAAAGGCTTTCCATCTATACTAATGATTTGTCTTTTGCAAACCGCGCATGTGGGCTCAATAAAGACTTTATATCGACACAGAAACTGAACACAGAAACACTACTGGACACAGAAAGATGGACACAGATAGATGGACACAGAAACTGAAAAAGTCTTTGCTATATCACGACTTCCATCAGCTGCATATGAAAATGAAACTGAAACGAAAGGGAAACGGACACGGACACCCAACGTCACCTTTTTTTGTCTATTGCCATATCGTCTGGAGGCTTCAGCTACTTGACGATCTGCACCTGGTAGGCCTGCCATTGGACCATGCTAAAGTAACCAAGCAACTATGGAAGGAAAGATCTCGTGAGGAGATATGGTATCTAACCAACATGTTTTATCATATATCTATAAATATAAAAGAATTTTTTAGTACAAATTTAGACAAATATTACATAAATCGAAATAGTGAATTTAAAGTTTGTTCAAAGTTTGGTTCAAACTTTAAAGTTAAGATTTAAAGTTTATAAGAAACTTTGAAGGTTCACCTTCAAAGTTTATAATTTAACATTAGAAACTTTGAAGGCATCATTTCAAGTTTAGTATGAAAAAAATTTAAAACTTTGAACGGTAACTTGTTAAGTTTTAAATTACTAATTTGAAACTTTGAATTTATAAATTAAATTTTGAATATATCTTCAAAGTTTAAAATATTTGCTTTAAAAACTTGGAATTTCCAAGTCAAAGTTTTAAGATGTTTCTATTCAAAGTTTATTCAAAGTTTGAATTTAATAGTCAAAGTTTACTTAAAACTTTGAATATGAGATTTTAAAGTTTGATTTAAACTTTGAATCTACTCGTTTAAAGTTTGAAACAAACTTTAATCAAACTTTAAATGCAACCAAACAGTTTTTTAAACTTATTGATGAAAAAATGTTTTTTTCAAGAAAAGTGAATCTACTTATTTCTTTCAACTCATGTTTGCAGAGTGATAACTAATTAAAATGATAAAACATATATTTTAATTTATCTGCAGAGACTGTTGGTTGAAAAAAATCCAATTTGATCCAGCCTTCTGCGCAACATCGTCTCTGCAGTAGACAACGCTCTTCTGGCCACTTCGAGCTCACCCTGAATGTCGCGAAGCCACTCTTCATGACATTCTTTCCTGAAGATCAGGAATATTGAACTCGAATGGAAGTGATATCAATGACAATGGAAATGGGAAAGAGTAAGTGAGACGGACATGGAAACGGAAACGAATATGTCTGGCCTGGTCCTCTGTGTCTTTTGCTTTTTCTCCTTCTTTGCCTTCTTGTTCACACATGGCCTGTCGAACGCGAAGCAGCATTATATTGTTGAGACATGACAGATTTCCAACCTGATGGATGCTTGGCTTGGAGAGCGCGTACGTGATCTGGTACGACTTGCTCGACGGGTCCTACAAAAGAAAAAAGGAAGGTCAGATCGAACGATGAAGGACAGCATAGAAACTGATCTCCTGTCATGGTCTGCGGGATCTCCAGGGCGCTTCGTTTGAGGTAGCTCCTGTCAAGAACCGAAATCATTAGGAAGCTCATGGACATGCTGTCGATCGTGCGGTCCTGGGGGGATAGCAATGCAGCTCGCAGGGCAGCATCCTCATCCACATCAGGGACACCATCGTCAGCACGTCGAGGGGGACCCGCTGGTTCAGCAGGTCGAAGAGTGGACACACTAGATGTTCCTGGGGCCGGAGTGCTAGGTGGAATTTCATCCGGAATGATACCAAGACTTTGTCGGAGTTGTTCTGCGAGTTGTTCCAGAGCTGCTTGATCGTAGGCGCAGTGTTGAGGCCGCTGGACAACTACAATTGCACCAGCCGACTCCTGAATTGTCAAAACTCAGGAACATGAAGGGACCTTGCAGTAACGAACACGGACAAGAAATCAAACACTTGACACGGAAACGGACACACGCCAAGCCTTGCAGGGTCCAGGTCTTTTGCCCGTATAGATGCCAATGATTTTCAGCCAATCGAACCACCACCATGCATGCTCCAACTTCGTCGTCTTCAGCACTGCATAGCCTCCTGTCTGGAACCCTTTGTTGACGACCTCCACGTCATAGTGTTTGACAGATTCATAGATTTGCTCGAATGTGCCAGGAGGAGTGTTTTTGCCTCCCATCCATACCTTAGCAAACGTGGATTCTCTAAGTGGGGGTGATTTACATTGTAACTGCAGACCTACTGCAGCCTAGATACAACATACTTCGTTATGGAAGGCTGACCAGCCGACATCTTCGGCTTTTCACCCGCCATGGTGGCAGACTTGGGCGCCGCTTGAGAGATAAATGGCGAAAAGATACATGCAAGCGAATCTGTAGTTCGTACACAAGAAAAAAATTGCGAGCGCTCAGACGTTACGCGGTTGCATTTGTTGTTGTTGTTGTTGTTGTTGTTGTTGTTGGTGGTGGTGGTGGTGGTAGTTCCTGGTTACCAGGACGTTGTTATTGTTATGTTGTTGTTTCCAGGACAAGGAAACAGAAACAGAAACGGACAAGAAATGAAAAAGGACATGGAAACAGAAACAGAAACGGACAAGAAATGAAACTGGACATGGACACAGACACAACTGTGTCTTTTGGCTCTCCATGTTCTTTGCCCAACTCTGAAGGATACGTCCTATCTAAGCAGCAAATGGTTTTCCAAAGTACTTTCGACTGAGACGGACCAGCTCGAGGCGACCAAGGAAGTATAGTTTTACCCCATAGCGCTAAGCGCCCGCAAGGTTTCTTGAACCTCGACTAGACCGGACCCCATCTTGGTCAACATGTCCTTGACGTCGTTGAAGTCCGCAGTTCCAACCATCTTGACGTGTTCCAGCTTGGTCTGCAAGCTGAACAAGCGATCGGTCAGCTGCACCAAGTGTTGACGCAATTGTCGCTGCGCGTCCCCCTGGGGACCTTGGCTGAATTGCTTTCGAGCTTGCTCACGTGCTTTGGTCCACCAAGTCAAAGCTTCATCGATCTTCGTCAACACCGCAGTAGTCAAGACCTGTTGATCGGCGATATGTAAGGCACCCATACCGCGGCCCAACGATTCATTCGTCAAGGCCAAAGTGGTCGGAGCCTTTGTCTCGGCGCCAAAAAGCGTCAGGGTAGGGCTGGTCTGCTGGTTGGACAAGTTGTTGTCACCTAGCGCTAGAAATATTAATAGCAGAAACAAAAACAGAACCACCTGAAAACCAAACAATATGGCTTGCAACCGTGGGGCTGAGACTCGGAAGGAAATTGCTCACAAACGCATTCATAGACTTGAACGCATCGTCAGAAACGTCCGTTCCTTTCTCAGCCTGAGTGGTGCTTGCAGCCTCTGTGCTTCTTGTCAACTCGATGGTGTTGAAGACGTAGAAGACACGGCCAGCTTGCGTGGTTTGAGACACTTCACCATCCGCCATAGCCTTCTGCAAAGCTTGTTCGGAACCAAGCTTCGAAATCATCAAAGACTTGGGCATACCGACTGCCCTCTGGGAACCTTTGGTTTTCTCCGTGTAAGTAGACAGCATTTTCACAGCCTGACATTCCAAGTTGAAGGTGTAGGAGCCTTTGGAATCTTTCTGTACGGCTTGGTTTACCAACTGAGTCTTCTTCTCTCGGTTCAAATCTTTCCCTTGGAAAGCTTTCTGCACCTGCCACACACAAAAGGAAAAAAAAAACGGGGAAATTATTGGAAAAAACTTGGAGGAAACAAGACACGGACACAAATGATTGGGCCTCCTCCGGCAACTTGGAAAAGTTTCTGTGAAAGTAGCCGGCTTTAGCGTAGTCTCGAGTTTCTTTGGCTTTGTCCGCAGTCTCGGTGCTGGCTTCCACACCAGGGTCAGGTGTCTCTTCCTGCGGCTCTTCGATTTTAAGCTTCTGTGCCTTCTCCTGGTCCTTCTTCTTAGCCTTGTTTGTGCTTTTATTCGTTTCCTCGTCACCCTTGCTTGGTTCCACAGAAGGGCCTGCAACCTCTGTCGAGTCATTGTTTGAAGCTGGACGCTTCAGAGCCTTGGCTTGCTTGACCGTCTTACGTTGGTTCTCATCCCTGCGAGCTGCTGGGCGCTTGAGTGGAGTCTTCTCAGGTGTCCTGGTTTTGGAACTGCACTTTGGGCTGGCCTTTGGCGCCCCCGCAAGTCTTTCAGCGTCAGCTAAAGCCTGCTTCTCTGAAACTTTGGACGGTGTCTCGGCCGCCATGATCAGATTTATATCCTTTTTTGTGATCCTTGAACCAAAAACCCTAATATAACATACTATTCCAAAAGACATTTGGTAGATATTCTATTTACAATAGCCATATGCCCGCACATGTCTATTGAACAAGATCTCAAGAAACATTGTAAACCATGACCCGGCTTGAGAAAGACATGGAAACAATTAACACGTTTTAAACATAAAACAACAGAAAGAGGAAATGGAAACGAAATGGAAACGGACACTGGAGACGGAAACGAAAATTGAAACGGAAACTGCATGTTCAGCACTTTTTCTGCCACCTCATGTCACGCTGCTTAGTCCAAGTCTAAATTGTCGAATTCCAACGACATTCGTGCGCCTTCCAACACGCGATACGCTTCTATGCACTCCACCGCCTTGCCATCAGTCATCTTGGCCAGCAAATCCTTCACCATGTCCACCACGGGGTTAAGCTCTCTTGGAATTTGGTTCTTTTTCTCATCTACCTCTAACTTCTGCAAAGCGTCCGTGAGAGCACTGATCATCTTGTTTTTCCATTTTTCGATTTTGGTAGGAGACTTCGCTTGACCTTCTTCGCTTGACGACTCATCACTCAAGAAATCTTCCAACAACATCGGAACCGGTTGAGTCTGGACGCGGTCAGCAGCTGATTCCTCTATCACCAGACTCCCGTCAGGTGCCACAGATGCTGAAACTCCGTAGAACAGCTGGTTCGAACTTTGGGCAGCCATGACGTGAACAGAAACTTGATGCACCGATCTTTTTCGATCGATAATCGAAAATTTACAAAATAATTTGAACCGAGCCGCGGAAACGCAACCAGAAAACCCAGTTTTATGAAACGGAAACTGGAAACAAGGACATCGCAATTACAAAAATGACAAGAAAAAACACGAAAACGAAACATGAGAACCACATGGGAACAATAAAAAATAATCATCCAATGTAACTGTTGACATTAAAAAACAAAACGTTCAATTATACGATATATATTGAAAATACTTCCAAAATTATCAACATATATGTTCTTCATTCCCTGATAATAGACTATCACAAAATCTGTGATAACCCCCGTAAAGACTATCATAAAATGATGATAACCTAGACTATATCCTGTCTATTAATAACCTAACCGGATCCTAGGGGCTGGCTGAGTCGTCGTATTTCGGCGCAACACGTCGAGAGCATGCTCAAAATCGCCAAGACAAATTCTCGGAACTGATCACGCATCTGCGTGAGGGCCGCTCAATTGGAAACACTTACCTTCAATCTTTTGCTCGTCATGGAATTGAAGATTTTGATTATACCGAATACATTTATGAAATGCCATTTGGATGTCGAATTCCGACTCTCCAGGAGCACTTTGTTGATGCCCAGGACCAGACGCCCCTTCCGATCTGGCGACCTGAGGCTTTCTTCAAGTACCCTGATGGCGGTGACCTTAAGTCAGAAGAGATTCTCCGTTTATTGGAACTCTTCAGATCGTGCCTTCTTGGTAAAAGAGCAATCCTTGGTGTTACCAAGCGCACTAAGGAGAACATCCATGAGTTTCAGAAGGACACGTATCAGCTTGGTATTTTGACTTTGAATCTTGGTCACATCAACCGTCTTCCGTTTATCGGAGGTTGTGCCAAATTTCCAAAATGGGTACGAACTGATATCAACCACCGTGCATTGCCACATTTTGTGTTCCGTAATGCGGCCCATATTGTGTGCCTGTGCGAGGCGTCCGATGAGTACGGTGGCATTGCCGTCCATCGAGAACTAGCCGATGAGTACGGTATGATTGGAATGGTAGTGCATCCGCACATCCAGTCACAGTCCGTTGCAATTTTTATCCGTGGCTCACATGATACCGGCTCCTTTATTGAACTTTTGTGTCATCACCAAATTGAAACCTCTACCAAAGAAGCACCCTTTTGGATTTTGCATGGTGCAATTTTTCGTGTTTGCCATGGCATGAACACGTCAGGAGAATTTGTTGATCCTTCCACTGGCGCTCGTGTTCCGAAACCGGACATCGAGAAAAATGCCGAATCTACGGTGTACCAGCACGATCGCCCACTTGCATCCTCACTCGATTTTCTTGATCACTCGATCTGTGAGATCGACGGAGATGACGACCTTGCCGTCTCCGGCGTGGAAGCTTGTGAAGTGAATCTTGGAGCCGACACTCATGACGTCCGACGTCTCATGTTAGCTGAATGCCGCATTGCGGTTTTTCATATCTCCTCATACGCATGGAGTAATGCCTATAAAGAAACGTGCCAGAAATGGCTCCAATTTGTCGCAAGCTGTATCGAACATCAGTGCGACTTTTTGTCCGGTGACGGGAATCTTTTCGCACAGCGAAGCTTTAAGGCAGACGATCACTCCGACTACCGGACATGTATTTTAATTGACACATTGGAGCGTTTCCTTCAGCAGATTAATCTTCACCGCAGCCCGATAAACCGTATTACGTATAACGTAGTTTCATCGACCACTGCAGCCAATTACATCCGCAGTATGCGTGGAGATGATTCTGATTGTGATTCAATGCTTTTAATTTCTCTTTGTTACGGTAAGCAGATCGCTGTCACGGAAGCACGTGCAAAAGAAGAATCAGCCTCTGCCGATGGGTTTGCAGGATCTGCCTTCTCCGACGAAGTTATGTTGAACGATGTTGAACAGCTAAAACATTTGATGGCATACGACCTTGGTCTGGCAGAAAAGGACTGTGCATGGCACTCACCTCTCCTTGCTTACGCCCAGTTGAAGGCATTGAAAAATATGCGCATCCGATCCAAGGAATCTGAAGATAAAAGACGTGAAAAATGGATGCAGCGAACTCAAGGATATCTCGAAAAACGAGAAGAGAGGAGAGATAGTGTTCCGCCGCTGCGGACTGACTCTCACAGAAATGTTGGACGCACTCGAAGTCGATCGATCAGCAGGACCAGAACATATCGACCCAGAGCTGAAACACCAGCACCGCCTCCGGCACCTGTGCGAGGTCCAGCAGCAAAGGCCAGACCAGTTGAACCTGTGAAATATAAAGCTGCACCGAGATCCTTGAAAGAACCACCAGCTCCGACGTCATCAGGATCTTCCTCTAGTGCTAGGCCGCCTGTAAAGGCTCCTCCAGTTCCGGCTCCCGGACGAACACTAGGTGCACAGCAGCCAAGAACGCCTCCTGATCCACCGGGACCGCCGAAGACTCCACCGCCGTGGAGAGAGAGATCTCAGCAGACTGAGCAGAGGCAAACGACCAGAAAAAGGCCGATCAACGTACCTGAACCTCCGGCGCCTCCATCCCGAATATCGGGTACACAATGGCTTAACCAAGGAACAGCTTCCAGCTCTTCCATATCTCGTAATTACGATTACAGCTATGATCAGCCGTCGCACTACAGAGTAAATCCCAACACCACTCAAGTAGAATACGTCCCAGGGTACCAGATACCCAGACAGCGTTGGGTCCAGAAATATGACGGATCGTGGCTTGACATGATCCCGCAGACACCGGATCAGTCCATTTTCTTTTATCAGACCGGTGAGCTAAGAAGGAGGAACGAATTGAGTTTTTACGGTTACTATTTCACTATGGGCTTGTAGCCCCAAAAAATTGCAATGTTCCGCATTTGCGGTCGCTTTCGTCCAATAGAAAATACCGCTTTCCAACAGCGGAGAGTAGCTTCTGTACAGTTTTGTTTTTGTCTTCGGACCGTCTCACAGCAGATCACAGGCTGAGCGCTACCTGTGAAACAGACTTGCATGTTCCGACACGAAGAAAATTTGTGTCTGTTTGTGATTTATTTTTGTTTACGTGTCTTCACAATGCATTCATGCATGTTGACATGTATACTTAATTCATATCTTTCATGCGCACTCCGCATGGCTCAAGACTAGCAGCAATTCCGCAGCATAGAAAAGTGTCCGCCGCTCACTGCTTGACACAGGTGTTTAGGATAGTGTTCCAGGGCTCCCTTAAAGGGGAAAGCTACCTCACCCCCCATGGGATGGGGGGGGGTATGATGCCCCTGTGGTGGTGTATATACATATATACATACATACCTACATACCTACCTACCTACCTACCTACCTACATACATACATACACACATACACACACACAGACCTACCTACCTACCTACCTACCTACCTACATACATACATACATACATACACGCATACACACAGACATACATACCTACCTACCTACCTACCTACCTACCTAACCTAACCTAACCTAACCTAACCTAACCTAACCTAACCTAACCTAACCTACCTACCTACCTAACCTTACCTACGTACACACGTACACACGTACACACGTACACGCGTACACGCGTACACGCGTACACACGTACACACGTACCTACATACATACATACATACATTACATGACATTACATGACATTACATGACATTACATGACATTACATGACATTACATGACATTACATGACATTACATGACATTACATGACATTACAATACATTACAATACATTACAATACATTACAATACATTACAATACATTACATTACATTACAATACATTACAATACATTACAATACATTACAATACATTACAATACATTACAATACATTACAATACATTACAATACATTACAATACATTACAATACATTACAATACATTACAATACTTACATTACATTACATTGCATTACATTACAATACATTACAATACATTACATTACATTACAATACATTACAATACTTACATTACATTACATTACATTACATTACATTACATTACATTACACACATACACACATACATACAGCAATCCACACATACACACCATAACACATCACACATACAACCCATACACACATACACCATACACCATCACACATACACACATACACACATACACTACATACACACATACACACAATACACACATACACACATACACACATACACACAAGCCCTACCCATACACATCCCAACCATACATACATACATACATACACACATACACACATACACACATACACACATACACACATACACACATACATACATACATACATACATACACAGACATACATACCTACCTACCTACCTACATACCTACATACCTACAAACCTACATACCTACGTACCTACGTACCTACGTACACACGTACCTACGTACCTACGTACACACGTACATACGTACATGCATACATACATGCATGCATGCATGCATGCATGCATACATCCATACACCCATACATCCATACATCCATACATCCATACATCCATACGTCCATCCATCCATCCATCCATACGTACCTACCTACATACCTACATACCTACATACCTACATACCTACATACCTACATACTTACATACCTACATACCTACATACCAACATACCTACATACCTACATACCAACATACCAACATACCAACATACCACCACCACAGGCCACAGCGGGGGGGGACCAGAAGAACCATACCACCACCACAGGCCACAGGGGGGGGGGCCAAAGACCATCCCCACCACCACAGGCCACGGGGGGGGGACCAAAGAACCCATACGATTACTGTCCCCCATAACCCCATTGGTGGGGGGGGAGGGGGTCTGGCCAACGCTGCACCATATATATATATATTTTTTCAAACTGTAGACACACATCTACACATGCATATATACATATATATATATATATAATCATCTTTTTGCAAAATTGTCCCCCCAACAAGACAACATGGGGTACGTTTTTGTAGTAGGGGAAAGGGATTCAATGCGATCTAACCAAGAAATAGTGGATATGAATGGGGTATGAACCACTGAAATCCGTTGAAACCAACTGAATGAATCAAGGGATAGCCCAGCAACATCTTATGGGTAAACAACCTAGTGATGGATAGTTTACCACTTCAATCGTTTGCCGGTGTGGATTTGTCTCACCAGTGACTGTATTTTGCGCAGTTTTCATCTTTTGCCAGAAATGGTGGGGCTAGATATTCAGCCAGCAGAAGAAATCATTTGTTTGTACAGGGTACAGTATCTAAGATTGGCAATGTGAACCATGAATAAAATGGTGTGAACTGCGTGGTACAAAGACTGGAGTTGCGTTTTTTCTTAAACATCCATACTTGGATGGGATGATGGGGTCCAGTGGCCGGGTATCATCCCAACTCGGCTGGAGCAGTTCTGGCCATTTTTTGGTTGCTTTACTATTACGCCTGTGTGTGAATGTTTGGTAACTCATATGATCTGATAGGCCAACCCAATGTATGTGTG
Source organism: Cladocopium goreaui (assembly GCA_947184155.2). NCBI lineage: Eukaryota > Dinophyceae > Suessiales > Symbiodiniaceae > Cladocopium > Cladocopium goreaui. Next base: position 24,275 of record CAMXCT020001193.1, on the reverse strand, counting down.
TTTAGCTCCCAGGGAGAAGCACACACACACAATTTTCAAATATACAATGAGAACATATGAGTATCACGGTATGATATCACGGTATGATATTTGCGTATTGTGATTACGTACTGGTGTAGCATATAATATATACATGTCTATATATTTCTAGAATGGCACCATGTTTTTTTTTACAATCCCTTCCTTCTAGTTCAACACACCGTCAGATCAGATCCCCCGGTTTAGCATTATTTTCTTTTTAGGGGCTCAAACAATGATTTAGAATCTTCGAACATATAATGTATATAAGTGCATTTAAGGAGCAAATATCCATTTTACCAAAACATGTCAAAAGAACGTAATGTTACGGCCAGGCGCTGTGTGTTGCCCGGACGGTTCAAATGGCGTTTAAACATGTTGTCCGCCGTCCGCAACCTTAACGTTCGCCCAGACTCACCATTGTATCCATTGTGACATGTGTTGATTCGGGTAATTACAGCAACTTTATCTTCATGAGGGATCAAAATTCCCACCCCCTCTGAACAATACGTTGATTGGGATAAACACATCAACTTTATCTTCATGAGGGATTAAAATTCGCCACCCCCTATGATCAATGTTGAATGGGGTAATAACATCAACTTTATCTTCATGAGGGATCAAATTCGCCACCCCCTCAGAACAATATTGGCGGGACATCAACTCCGGGCAAACGTCCAGGTTGCAGCAAACATGTTTAAACATTACTGTAGCCTTCAACATGCTCAAACACCTGCGCAGGGCCAGTGTTTTGAGATTTCCCAGACGAACCCTAAACCCTAAAACCCTAAACCATCCTTCCTAAACCCTAAAACCCCAAGCCCTAAAACCCTAAACCCTAAAACCTAGGCTCTGAAAACTTTAAATCCTAAACTGGAAAACACTGCGTATACACAGTATTTTCTGCAATCTCTCCTATCATATGTTCGACAGCACGACATTCTCAATGTTAATGTCTGGGCAACGCACGGCGTTTGTGGGGAATGTTAGTCTGGGTTAATATCCGTGATATTGTTTTTTTGAAATCTAATTCTCGATCTCAGGTCACGTGGGCGAAGAGATCCTGCTGAAAATCAGGACAGCTGGAAGCGGAGCGGGTTCAGCGACATGTTTCGGTTGGTTTCTTTTTTGTTTAAGGAATATTGGCATCATTGGTGAAAAATGGTGAAAGAACCATGATATAGTGATGCTTATAGTGATGCTTATAGGATTTGTGTGCAAATAACAGTTGGCGTATGTTTTCTCGTCACATTGTTTGGTACGAATGCAGTACCCCTATCCAGGGTATAGAGTCTAGAGTATAGGAGCGATTGAGGGTGATCTACTTGTTGACTGGGCTATCTAGCATGATATCGCATGATTTCCTAGAATCCACCCAATTCCTTTGTGCATCTCATGATCCCAACATTGTGATATTCCGCCATTAAAGGGATCAAATGATCCCAACATTGTGATTTCTCGTGTTTTTTTTAAAATATTCCATCATTGTGATATTCCTTTGTGCATCTCATGCCCATTTTAAAGTTCAAAGGGATATTTTTGATTAAAAAGACAAGCAAACCGCATTCTGATTCTGAAGACTCATGCTAGCTCTACTTGTCGCATTTAAGATGTCACATTATTTTACTGAAATGCATTCGAGTCTGGATAATGCATGTTACCCTGTATTCTTTGTTCCTTTAGATGTACGGTGTCGGGACGCTTTTGATTATGGTTGTTGTGGGTGGTTTGATTTTATCAGGGTCACCCTGACCCAC